>CM076582.1:534507523-534560286 GCA_034641835.2 Pinus albicaulis | reverse complement strand
CGTTCAGACAAAAAGTTGCAGAGCGCGATTTAATAAAGATATTTTGTAACCACCATGGTATTGACCCATTGTATTGGGTAATGATTCATCTAAATGATCCCGTCCAGGAATACCATCGGAAGTAATGTAGTTTTGGCTCATGGTATTGAAAAAGGGGCTCATGGTATTGAAAAGGGTAAACCTATATAAAGAGAAGCAATTCATTGTGAAAATCATGAGTGTGGGAGCAAGATGTCTGAGCTTGAATGAATACTTCTCTGTGAAGTATATCTGTATGGAAAGGGTAAAGGTTTGATGATAGATCTGAATCTATGATGCACCTATGAAGAAATGATGATGCGGGATATCTAGATCTGAAATGTATCTGTATTTGCTAGATCTGTTTATGGAATGATTAGATCTGAGATATGGCGAACATCTGTCTGAAGTAAAGGGTTAAATCTGTGTGATGTATATGTTCTGAAGAATTGCAATGACCTAAATGTCTGAAGAACCATACGCTAGTTCGCCGCAGAGGAAGCGCGTATATACGCGTCTTCGCTGAAGAGAAAGCGCGTATGCGCAATGAAATTAGCTCTGTAATATGTACAAAAGTATACGCTGGTTTATGTGAATGGAAGCGCGTATATACGCGACATCAGTGAAAGGAAAGCGCGTATGCAAACTAGGGTTTGCTGAAGTCTGTGGTAAGAAATGTCTGATCTATTCTGCTGGTTTACTGATATCTGTCAGTGAGTTATATGTATCTGTTTCATGGTTGACTGTGCTTAAATGTATGGAGTGGGTCCAGTCTGAAAATATGATGAAACATGGCCTACAAGTTGTGCTCTTTTGAAGTTGTTGGATCCAGTGTGAAAATTGATGAAACGTGGTCCAAGGTGGTGCTGAGGGTTGTAGCCTTCAGTCAGGGGGTCGTAGCTCCCTTCCAGGTGAGGCTGGTAAACGAGATCGGGGGGTCGTAGCTCCCTTCCAGGTGAGGCTGGTAAACGAGATCGGGGGTCGTAGCTCCCTTCCAGGAGAGGCTGGTAAACGAGTCAGGGGGTCGTAGCTCCCTTCCAGGAGAGGCCGGTAAACGAGCGCAGGTGGGTGCCTGCGTGCTGGTCAAGTCTGCGCCAGCACATATGTTGTAAGATGTTTTCTCTATAATAAAATATTGAAGGCTGAGCAACTGCAGCGGTGGTTTTCTCCCGACTTGGGTTTCCACCTAAAAATCCTGGTGTTCATGTGTGATGCTTTGTGTGATGTTTTATTCTGTTGTTACTACACATGTTTACTGCTAACTTAACATCAGATGAATGAATATTGCAAAGAAATAAGTTAATAAATATCTGCATATTTAGATCTCTGCTAATACGCGAGTTGTATGAAGGATATCCGCGTGTATATGCGAGTTTACTAAAGGAAAGTAGCGTATGGGTTTTAGAGAGTGAAAAAGTAAAAAGTTTTGAATATGCAGTAAATACTGATTCACCCCCCCCTCTCAGTATTTTTCCCAACAGTTATGTCCCTATATCAAGAGTATAGTCCCTTATTATGTTATTGTAGCCCCCCTTTTTATTATTGTTGTACCCCTATAAGCCCCATATTGTTATTATTGTGCCCTTACATTATTATTGTTAGGTCGGCTAGGATTACATTGTGGCCCCATAGACTCCTATATATAGAAAGGAGGTTTTTTCATTTGTATCATCCAAGAATTTTTCATTCATGTATTGTATTGGAGGTTTCCCCCTCGAAGTGGCTTATTTATAAGGCATTGATATCTCTTTTCTTCTATTTTTGGAGCTGGTTTCACAAAATTTGGTATCAGAGCTTTGGATTCTAGGGTTTCGCTGCTCCAAACAGGTCTTTGTGGAATTTTTGCTATAAATTTTTTTATACGAAGGTTCAGAAGCTGAAATTTTTGTAGTGCGAAGCAGAAATCCCGAGGAAAATTGTTGCAAAATTTCAGATCTTGGTTTGCAATATTTTCGGAGATATGATCTGTGGAAGTTAGATATTTTTGCAGGCTCCTGAATTTAACCTAAACAGGTCATCACGGAATGTTCTCTATAAATTTTTTTATACGAAGTTTAAGAAGCTGAAATTTTTAGAGCACGAAGCATAAATCATGAGGAACAACGTCGCAAAATTTCAGAGCTTGGTTCACAATATTTTCGGAGATATGATCTGTGGAAGTTAGGTCTTTTTTAGGCTCCTGAATTTCATCTCAAAGAGGTGATTGTGGGAAAATCTTCATAACTCTTTCTTTGAGCATCAGATTGGAATTCTATAAAAAGTGGCCAGAATTACACGGACTGTAGTTTCCTATCTATCAATTTTAGAGTCAAAGGAGCAAATAGTGACACATAGAAAGTCATACAAGTTCACTCTACTGAACCAGTCCATAATTAGGTCATTTTGGGAGATTGTACATAACTTTTCCTTGAAGAATCCAAATCAAGTCAGACCTGTGGCATTAGAAAGAGGATTCAGAGGGATACCGCAGGGCCAAATTTCAATTATTAAGGATTTGAAATTACATATATAATTCAAAAGGTGTGTATTTTGTTTTTAAAATTCCATAACGTTTGTTTGAAAAAGCAGTTTGAAGTGATTCCAAGGGCATATTTTAGAATTTGTATCAATATTGGGTTCTATAATGCCTCAAAAAAATAATTCCATACTCATTAATCCCTCAAAAATCTATTCTATGATGCATGAAGAGGAAGAATTGCAGTATGAGATATCAAAATTACGGTACCAAGTGCAACAAATTTCGATCTTACGAAGAGTAACCCAAGATGGCATAGATGGTTTAAAAGCAGAAATGTAGGCTAATTTGGATAGTTTGAAGGATAAAATAATAGCTAATATGGATGATAAATTTGTGGAAGATTACATCGAGCATCAACAACAAGTTCTCCAACTCTCAAAGGATAACCTAACTTTGGTGCAGAATCTAATGAAACAAAAGGAAGATCAACATCACATCAAAAGAAGTTATGAAGAAGTCACAGAAACAAGAACTCGACAAGTATGATCAATTTTAGAGTATCTCAGCAAGTCGAAGAACTTTCCTGTAGAATATTCCACATGGGAGGATGGGAATCTTATACAGAAGCATCAAGAAATAATCAAGCGTTGAGGACAACACTTGTTTTAAGGAGAGGGGCATGTTAAGTCCCTATATCAATAGTATAGTCCCTTATTATGTTAGTGTAGGCCCCATTTTTATTATTGTTGTACCCATGTAACCCCCATATTGTTATTATTGTGCCCTTACATTATTATTGTTAGGTTAGCTAGGATTACATTTTGGCCCCACTAGGATTACATTGTGGCCCCATGGAATCCTATATATAGAAATGAGGTTTTGTCATTTGTATCATCCAAGAATTATTCATTCATGTAATATATTGGAGGTTGTCCCCTCGAAGTGGCTTATTTCTAAGGTGTTGATATCTCTTTTCTTCTATTTTTGGAGCTGGTTTCACAACATAAAACCATCCATATTATTCTTCAAACCATCAATATTTTCTTCCACGCCTTTCTTCAAAACTTCCATTTCATTTTTTGTTGCTCTTTGCGAGAGCGAAATTTGGTGCACTTGCTCTTGTAATTTTGATAGATCATGTTGCAATTCTTCATCTTCATGAGTCATAGTAGAGTATTCTGAGGGCTTAATGTGTGTTAAATTATTTTTACGAGGCATTTTAGAACCCAATACTAAAATATATGCTCAATAGGCCCTTGGTATTACTTCGAACTGATTTTTTTACACAAGACTTATGCAATTCGGAAAAAAAAAACAATACACACCTTTTCTTGCTTTTGAGGAGCTCAATACTGAAACTGAATTATCTCTGTGATTTAGGTTCTTCAATATCTAAAATTTTTCCCTGAGGTAGCCCTCTGAATCCTCTTTCCAATGCCATAGGTATGACCTGATTTGAATTCATAAAGACAAAGTTATGTCCAATCTCCCATAATGACCTAATTATGGAATAGTTCAGTAGAGTGAACTTGTATGACTTGCCATGTATCACTGTTTCCTCCTTCGGCTCTAAAATTGATAGACAGGAATTTGCAGTCAGTGTACTTGCGGCCACTCTTTATAGAATTCTAATCCGATGCTCAGAGAGAGAGTTATGAAGATTTTCCCACGATCACCTCTTTGAGATGAAATTCAGGAGCCTGAAAAAGCCCTAACTTTCACAGATCCTACCTCCAAAAATAATGCGAAGCAATCTCTAAAATTTTTCCATGAAGTTCCTCGGGATTTCTTCTTCGGTCTGTGAAAATTTTAGCTTCTGAACCCTTGTAGAAAAAAATTTCCGCGATGACCTGTTTAGGTTAAATTCAAGATCCTGCAAAAAGCCCTAACTTCCACAGATCATATCTTCGAATATTGCAAAAAAAGATCTGAAAATTTGCGAAGATGTTCCTTAGGATTTCGGCTTCACGCTCTAAATTTTTTAGCTTATGAACCTTCTTAGAAAAAAATTTATAGCTAAAATTCCACGATGACTTGTTTGGAGCAGCGAAACCCTGGAATCCAAAGCTCTGATACCAAATGTTGTGAAACCAGCTCCAAAAATAGAAGAAAAGAGAGATCAACGCCTTATAAATCAACCACTTTGAGGGGAAACTTCCAATACATTACATAAATGAACAATTCTTGGATGCTACAAATGACCAAAACCTCCTTCTATATATAGGAGTCCATGGGGCCACAATATAATCCTAGCCGACCTAACGATAATAATGTAAGGGCATAATAATAACAATATTGGGGTTACAGGGGTACAAAAATAGCAATAAGTGGGCTACACTAACAAAAATAAGGGACTAAACTAGTAATATAGGGATCTAGCATGGTTATATGCGTGTCTTATATTTTTTAAGGTATGGGTTGCTTGCCCTCATTGTTAGGTTGGAGATGGATACTCAAAAGACTTTGGGAACACAATGGTCATGGGGACATGCCATTATATTTGAAGAAAAAGATCCCATTATTTGTTCCATGACTAGAGAAGTCACTAATACAACTTGTGTGGTTAAAATTTTCCAGGTTTCTATTGGACTTTTGCTCAAGGGATGTCTTTGGTGCAATAGGTAGCAACATTGAAATGTCCTGAGAAGAATATAAAATCTATTAAAGATCCATACATGTATTATAGCTCATATTTTTATCATGATGGATTTAAGATAATATTTGGTAGGGGAAATAGTGATGGAGATATGGGACATGCAACATTACCTAGATAAATATTACATGGGCAATCCATTCAAATGTGCTAGGTATAAAATCTATATTCATTTTGACAATGTCTTTGCTTTAAAATTTTCAAAGAAAAATTGGATTTGAAATCTCCAAAAGTTGTAGGTTTAAAGAAGGGTTTACCCCTTGAATCATATATGAGGGGTATAAGTTCAATTGAAGGTGTGTTAGAAGAATTTTTTTCAAGAAAAAGGGAGATTTGGTGAGGGTGGAAGAATTGGCATAGATGGATTCAAAATTAACTCAGTTGAGGAAAGTTATTAAGGACTCACAATATTTTTCTGTTACCTAGATGAGGATGTAGAAGGGAAATGGTGCAATATTATAGAATTATTAGCAAAATGTTTCATTGGAAGTTAAACATAATATTGGTTTAAGTAAGTTCTCATCCTCTCATTGAAAATTGTAACTATTGAAGGGGAGACACATAGATTATATCCCAATATTTAGCCAAACCTACTATGTTCTCCGTTGGGGAGAAAAATGGGAAATATGGATAAAGAGGATTTTCTTCACCATATCTATAGTCTGGCCATTCTAGGAGGGATGGTAGAAGGAGGATAGGAGGAAGATAACTTAGGGATTAATAAAAAAAATAAGTTTGAAGGGTGGGGGAGGGGGTGTCAACATGTTTCCTACTTCCTTAGGGAGGAATATAAACTCTAAGACCATTCTATATGTCCATTAATATCAAGGAAAGCAATATTGGATTTGATTTAAGTAGGAACTAGAGGTGGCATAAGCGAGATCAAAAGGAGAATCTAACTTATAGGAGAGGTAGAAAGTTCCATTTCTCCATAGCCCAATCCAAATCCAAAAAGTGAATTCAATAAGGGAAGTAAAAACACCTTAAGGACCCATGGTGTAGGGAAAACCCCATTGGATGGTCTCCCATAATTTTTGTACCCTTTATTATATGGGTTTGGGTATTCCATCAAAAATATTTTCCTAAGGGAACTGGTGGAATTCCACAAACCAAATGTAGTTATGATTCAAGAAACCATGGAGGAATGAGTTAATGATGAGTATGTGTTAGATTCTTTGAATGAGTAGCCCCACATGTGATTCATTGTGCTAGGCACAACAAGGGGGTCACAAGGGGTGTGTAATCCCTCTTGATTAGGGGGTTATAAGGCCCCCCCCAAAAAAAACCAAGGCAGTCTTTTGCATCATTTATGGGTGATTTTTGGCACATGATTTTCACTTTTAACAGTTTTGTGGCATATGATGGTTCAACTCATGGTTTTTTAATTATTCTTAAGGAACTAAGGTTGTATTCTAATCCATGAATTGGGGGTTTATGGATAAAATGAGATATACATATTGTATTGTAACATTGAAAAATAATGATATATTGAAATTTGTTTTTTTTTTATGAGTTTCGGTTTCTAGGAGAAAATCTTTGTCTTAAATGTGTGTGTGTGTGTGTTCCATTGCATATTTTCTATTTTTATTAGGAATTTATTTGCAACAATTGATTATACATGGACAAAAACTAACAATTAAGATCTCCACAGAAATAGTAAATTTTTTAAAGGACTAGGATTTTTTATGTGTAGATTCTGTAGGCAAGTCAAGGGTTTCAATATTAGATGGAAGAAAAGAATGATGAGGCTAACTAATTATGTGATTCTTGAATAAGGTATTGGCTACACTGAAATTTCCTGTCTATAATTTGGGAAATAAAATTATGATGTCAATATTTATGGCTTGTTACTATCAAAATTATTTGTGTGTGTGATAAAAACCCCAATCCATGATGCACCATTCAACAGGAACCTTTTGGAAGGTCATCGACTGTCACCTCAATGACTTGTCCTCTCACTTTATGCTGAATCTCCTCCAAATCAAGGGGGGATTCCCTACTAGGATCACTAAGGCTTAGCTAAATGAGCACAAGGTGATGTTAATTATGGCCTCGATGAAACATTTTTTGGATATTTTTTAGGGTTTTTTTCTGAAAAGGAAAAAAAAATGGTGATGGAGGGATATTGATGGCGGGGATAAACCCACATTCCCGGTTGTTGTTCACTCAAACTCCATCGGTGTGTAATTGCATTCAAATTCCAATTGACCCGAAGATATGATGGTCACAACCCTTAACAAGTTGACTAATGGATATTCAAATCCACACCCTTAACCTTATTATCACGACCCAATTGACCTTAATTCTAATTGAAAAAATTCATAAAGTGCCCATGGCTTGCCATAATACCCATCGACATGACATATATATTATTTCATATATATACTCCCCGACCTGTTATAATACGCGTTTAATGCGCCAGCTCTCAACCCTTAGTCATATGATTTCAACCCCTTAACTTTTAATACAAATGGATTAATTGGTCAACCACTTCAGGCCCACAACAAAAATGCATTAAAAAACATGGAATCAACACACAAACCTGATTCATACCTTGGGTTGTCTCGCCTTCTCATCTGACGGCTGGGATGTCGTGGCGCCAGCTCCGACGATCCAACGTCCCCAATCAAATCTCGCGCGACTTATGTGCACGAACGGTAATGCGCGATGAGACTGGTATCGTGAAACTGCTTCCTCCATGTGTCAGACTATGGCATAGATCGCGTCCGAATGGGGAATACAGCTTACCCTGCAAAGGAGGTGCGATCAAACCGCTTCTACTGTTCATTTCTTGTTTTGGTTCCGTTTCTCTCCACGCTCCAGGTTCCGTCTAACTCCATCAATACTCTACTCGGGACTTTCCAAGGTTAAGGCTCCTTATGAAGACTTGCATCAACACACAGCTTCAGTTATTTGGTGAATGTCTCTGGCGTTTGAACTTCCTTAATACACTATCCCTCGACAGCTCCTTGGCAATTACGGATTCAATTTCGCCTTCTCCACTTGCTTGTGATTCTGCTCCTAATTACCACGAATTCTCTGCATCGCAGTCCTGTTAACTAAGCTCGTTCTCGCTCAAGGCCGGTTTCTCTCGGTCTTTACTACACACTTCCGTTATACCAATCGCCTTCAATGACTTCATAGGTAAAATCACCTGCGTCCTTGATCAGGAAGGGTCAAAACCCATCTTCCTCCTGTATTATGACTTTGAGAAAGGAATGAGCGTCAATTTGGAAAATCGAACCCAATGACTTCTTACTAATTCCTGTCAATACAAGGAATGCATTCTCCTACGGTTGAAATCTCTCAATCGTATGTGTGCAAAATCCAATCAAAGTCTCTTTCACCTAGAGACACTAAGCCCATCATTCACACTGCATTTCTCATGCATAATTCGATCAAAGACTACGCAAATCGCAGGACTAAGTCCTTCATTCATACAGGGTCCTACTTTACTGATCCTCATACATTGATTTACGGAATTCGAAGCCCATTTATACAAGACATTGTTTAACTTAATTGCAATGATTATTCACACAGTTAACCACAGAGATTGGGACATTTTCCACATAGAACTTAATTCGAAAATTTCACATACAAGACTGAACCATTTCTTATTTACACAGTAAATTAACTTACAAGTCTTTTTTGCTGTCTAGATCTTCGATTAATTGGCCCTTCTCCTCTACTCTGTCTCTACTACAGTCCTATGCAGCCTATGCAACTCTCTATGCAGGTATCTTGACTCTGTCACAGAGGTTTATTTTTATACAAAACCCCAAATCAACTCAACTCCTCTAACGCTCAAAACTCTTCAATTTCCTACAGTTTCAAATTAGACTAACGCTCAGATGGACTGAAACAGACTATCACTTCCTATGCCCACTAATCATTTGGGTAGTTACATTTCTCTAAAATTAACTAAAAACAACTCAATAATGAATATTTACATGGGGAAACAAAATATAAGACCCCCTTTTACATTTATTTATGGAGAAAGGTTGTTTTGAGCCTAATGCCCCTGCATCAGACTCCCCAGGTTAAAATAGTTCATGATCTCCTGATCATGTGCTTTCATTTTCATCTGCATGGATCCCATACTTTGTTCTGCAACTGGTCATCTGTTGCAGTGTTCTTCTTTCGCATTCCTCTTGGCTTCCATATCTTGGTCTACATCTTTGCACTTGCTATTCCCTCATAGTCTGTGACTGTCTTCTTCTTGCTGCTGCGGTTTCTTAGCTTCCTTACTGCTGTCCTTTTTTGAGGCATCTTCTACATCAGTTTCCTTATAAATTCAATCTCTCCGTCTAATATTTCCTTTGACTGCCAAACTCTTACTTCTGTTTGCTGCATTCTCATTTATTCAATTCTTACTGCTGCCCTATTCACCACCCAATCATCCATACCCTCTCTGCAACAGTAGAATTATTGCTCCTCTTCTGGCAACCCTTCAGCTTTTTGCTTCAACATTCTCTCCAACAACACTCCAAGTAGCTAATGTTCTGACATTTCACCCTCTTCTCTGGATGCTTTCTGCAACCACTTTAGCCATTTCCTTTGGCCAAACAAATCATCAATATGTTGCAACTCAAGTCCATCATCTTCTTCTTTTGTCTTGGTAATCTTCAGCAATTGCCTCCCTTCTTCTTGAATGATTCTGATAATCACCTCAAGTCTTTCGATCACTGAGTTTCCATCTTCTACCAGAGTAAAACTTTGATTTTCCATTGCTGTAGCAGCCCCAACAGTCTACCATACAGCCTTCTCTTCAACTTTCTCTAAACTATTCGAACAAGCCAATTCATCTCTGCTACCAACAACAACATTTTTTTGCACATGAGACATGATTGTCTCATCTTCTTTCAGCTGCTCATCTTTATCTTGCAACAACTCCTTTTCTTTGTCATCTGTAGGAACAAAAAATTCATTCACAAGAGGCATGATAGCCTCACCTTCCTCCTTCTGCAACAATCCATCACCTCTCAGAACAACTTCAAAAGATGGATTGGTTTCTGCTTTTCCTATCAACACAGCCAATTCATCAGTTCCAAAACCCCAAGACCCAATGGTCCCAACTGATGATTCAATCATCAATTCCTTTCCATCTTCATCTTATTGTGTCTTCACATTCTGCAATCCCCAATTCTGAAATTGAGGTTTTCTCTCTTGTATTGAATCCAACTGATTCAACATACTCTCTAGCAGCTCAATTTCTCCATTCCATGGTTTAAAATATTCCACAGAATTCTCCTTCTCATTTGATTGACTGCCCCATGCTGTCAACTTGCCTCCATCATCAACAGGATTTGCATTCATCAAACAATTGTTAAAAAAAATCCACAAGGCCTCGGAGCCTTCCATTCTTCTATTAGCATCTCAATATGGTGTCCCAACCTTCTTTCCTGCTCAATCAACACATCAGAATGCTGATTCCAAATCTTCAAACATATCTTGAGACTATCAGTCAGTCTCTCCTCTGCATCATCCTCTGCAAGGATGTCTCTCTACTCTAGTTCATAGGAATGAACTTTCTCATCCATCTCCGCCCTTACAATATGAACATTTTCTCTCTGTGGTTCTGTCCTCTGCTCCAGAAAACTTAATTCATGCCACAATCTTGGCATCTCCTCCGAGAAAACATCTTCAACATCTTCACTATCTTCTGCTGTCACTATCTCCTCAGCCTTCGTCAGAATAGAATTCTGATTTCCCATCTTTGCAAAAACTTCAGCTATCTGTCCATCACCCTTTACTTGGCCATTTAACAAGAACAGTTTGTCATCATTAGCATTAATGACAAATTTATCTCCACCAGCTTCATTGAAACAATCTCCTCTATAAAATAAGGAATTAATGAATTCCTTCTGCTACACTAACACAATCTGATCTTCATATGAAAGATACTCATCATATCTTGCTTGGCAACAGTCATCTTTATTCATCACAGTTCCATCATGTGAACTGTCTTCATCAACGCCTGCATTCATACACAACTTGTCAGATGAAAAAACATAAGATGTCATGGTATCATTTGGTGATTTGATCACCAAATCTTCCTACTGTTCCAAGTCTTTCATATGCTTCAGAGATTCTTCAATGGTCTCCTCTTCTTCAAATTCTTCAAGCTGTTCAACTTCCAGCTCCTGGCCATCATCATAAACTAAATCTCCTCTACTTTCAATATGTTGGAGAGCAGAATCTTTCTCTAACTGTGCATGGACATCTTCAAAACATGTAGTTGCTCCATTTTCTTCCTCAGTGACAACATTAGCAGTTTGTTCTCTCTCACCTGCTGTTCTTGCAAACGCACACAACTTTTTAGTTTTCAAATCACAAGACCTTTCGGTCTTGGCTGCTTCCTCAAGTGCTTCTTCTTGAACATGCCTGCACATGGAATCTTCAATTTCCATCCTTGCCTCAAGAACTTTGGGTTCTTCTTCCTTTGTGGAGTCTGTCATCACTTCACATTTATCAGACTCAAGAACACAAGCCCTTACATCATCTGTACTTGTCCAATAACTCAGGAAATCCTCAATGATTTCCTCCCCAGCAAGACAAGCATCTTGCTGCTTCAAGTATTCATTATATCCTACAAGGTCTCTTGCAGATCTCCACTCTTCATCTGTGCGCTGTTCTACTTCACAAGCAGAAATTTCTTCTTGCAACTCAGCTGATCTAAGTTCTTCTCTCAATAAGGCAATCTTATTTTGCCTCAATCTCAATTGTAATGGTTGCCAATTTAATCTCTTTTTCATGAGCCAACCAACTCTCTGGCTTTCTTCTATCCTTCTCTTCAGTTTGTTAAAATGCTCTCTGATCTCAGCTACCTCTTTCCACCATTCTTCATCAGTGAGTCTCTTCCTCATGCCAACTGCTTTGGCATCTTCCTTCACTCTTCTGCTGTGGCCTCTCTCAGAACCTCTGCAATCTATACTATGGCTCTTAGTAGCCATTTTCTTCTCTAGGAGTTCTTCACTCACAAGATGCACCAAGCCTCTGCAACAACAATCTCTCTTGCTGCAACTCACCTCACCAATCCCTTCCTCCGGATCCGGCTTTTGGAAAGTACTAGTTCACTCTCTCTAGAACCTTCTGAGCACTCTCTTCTGCTCTCTAGGCTTCACTCTGCAACTTCTCTCAAGAACACCTCTTTTCTTTTGTAATCCAACCTCAGTTGGGAATCTTCCAGGTTCTGCCACACTCTTTCTGCACTCAGAATCACTCGCTAGACTCTTCTATCACTGCTCTCAAGCTTGTGATATGCTTCTTGCTAAGATCCTTTCCTCACTTGCTTGCACTCTGTGTTCAGCAAAAAAATCCTTCCAACCAGAGTTCAAATAAGGCTCATCATCTTACCTCTCAAGATCCTTGAATGATCTTGTTTCTTCTTTCACCTGCACTGCATCTATCTGTTGCAATCTTCAAGACTCCTTTTTTTTCTTCACCTCCAGATTCTGCACATCTGGGCTATCATCCTTCACTGCATACTTAATCAAATCTGTAACTTTGTTAAATTGATTAAAACATCAACTTTCTCACTATTCAATACATGTGAATTTCAAAAATAAAATTTTCAGAGAGCTAATTAAATTCTAGCTCTGATACCACTTGATGGCGGGGATAAACCCACAGTCTCGGTTGTTGTTCACTCAAACTCCATCGGTGTGTAATTGCATTCAAATTCCAATTGACCCGAAGATATGATGGTCACAACCCTTAACAAGTCGACTAATGGATATTAAAATCCACACCCGTAACCTTATTATCACGACCCAATTGACCTTAATTCTAATTGAACAAATTCATAAAGTGCTCACGGCTTGCCATAATACCCATCGACATGACATATATATTATTTCATATATATACTCCCCGACCTGTTATAATACGCGTTTAATGCACCAACTCTCAACCCTTATTCATATGATTCTAACCCCTTAACTTTTAATACAAATGGATTAATTGGTCAATCACTTCGGGCCCACAACATCAATGCATTAACAAACGTGGAATCAACACACAAATTCGATTCATACCTTGGGTTGTCTTGCCTTCTCATTCAACGACGGGGATGTCGTCGCGCCAGCTTTGACGATCCAACGTCCCCAATCAAATATCGTGCGACTTATGTGCACAAACGATAATGCCCAATGAGATTGGTATCGTGAAACCGCTTCCTCCACGTGTTAGCCTATGGCATAGATCGCGTCTGAATGAGGAATACAGCTTACCCTGCAAAGGCGGTGCGATCAAACCACTTCTACTGTTCATTTCTTGTTTTGGTTCCGTTTCTCTCCACGCTCCAGGTTCCGTCTAACTCCATCAATACTCTACTCGGGACTTTGCAAGGTTAACGCTCCTTATGAAGACTCGCATCAACACACAACTTCAATTATTTGGTGAAAGTCTCCAGCGTTTGAAATTCCTTAATACGCTGTCCCTCGACAGCTCCTTGGAAATTGCGGATTCAATTTCACCTTCTCCACTTGCTTGTGATTCTGCTCCGAATTACCACGAATTCTCTGCACCGCAGTCCTGTTAACTGAGCTTATTCTCACTCAAGGCCATTTTCTCTCGGTCTTTACTACACACTTCCGTTATACCAATCACCTTCAATGACTTCAGAGGTAAAATCACCTGCGTCCTTGATCAGGAAGGGTCAAAACCCATCTTCCTCCTGTATTATGACTTTGAGAAAGGAATGAGCGTCGATTTGGAAAATCGAACCCAATGGCTTCTTACTAATTCCCGTCAATACAAGGAAGGCATTCTCTTACGGTTGAAATCTCTCAATCGTATGTGTGTAGAATCCAATCAAAGTCTCTTTCACCCAGAGACACTAAGCCCATCATTCACACCACATTTGTCATGCATAATTCGATCAAAGACTACACAGATCGCAGGACTAAGTCCTTCATTCATACAGGGTCCTACTTTACTGATCCTCATACATTGATTTACGGAATTCGAAGCCCATTTATACAAGACATCGTTTAACTTAATTGTAGAGATTTTTCACACAGTTAACCACAGAGATTGGGACATTTTCCACATAGAACTTAATTCGACAATTTCACATACAAGACTGAACCATTTCTTATTTACACAGTGAATTAACTTACAAGTCTTTTTTTCTGGCCAGATCTTTGATTAATTGGCCCTTCTCCTCTACTCCGTCTCTACTACAGTCCTATGCAGCCTATGCAGCTCTCTATGCAGGTCTCTCGACTCTGTCACAAAGGTTTATTTTTATACAAAACCCTGAATCGAATCAACTCCTCTAACGCTCAAAACTCTTCAATTTCATACAGTTACAAATTAGACTAACACTCAGATGGACTGAAACGGACTATCACTTCCTATGCCCACTAATCATTCGGGCAGTTACATTTCTCTAAAATTAACTAAAAACAACTCAATAATGAATATTTACATGGGGAAACAAAACATAAGACCCCCTTTTACATTTATTTATGGACAAAGGTTGTTTTGAGCCTATTTCCCGTGCATCAGATATGAATATCAGTGTCAATATTCTTCTAGGGCTATGGAGTCAAGATGAATTAAGTGGTAAGATAATATCAAGAAGAGAACCCTCTTAAGTAAATTATCCAATGTTGTATATATTAGGGCAACAATTTAGAACCTAATATCTAAATTAACCCCTCTATTAATTAATGAAAATCATGAAATCATGGCCCCACTAGAAGGGAGCCCTCCATGGGGAAATATTTTAACCTCAATATTGAATATGGCATAAATATAATCAAAACCCTTACTAAGGAACTTTGGAGTATGGCCTGGCGAGGAGGATTAAAAATTACTCCAAACCAATAAAGGAGAGCATGTGAGATGAGCCTCTAGATGTCCTCCTTCCAAGTGACCAAGTTTCCCTTCAAATGGATCGGCCTTAGTAGCTTGTGGTAGTCCTAAGCTATCACAATAATGAATTTAATGATGTAGAATAAATAACTATGAAAAAAAAACTTCTAAGTCAAAAACATTAACCAGATAGATAAACATGTAATACTAAAAATGCTCCCAAAAAGATATTTCCTTTAATCTCCAAGGAGAGGAGTGCTCTCATAATCCATCCATGATTACAAATGAGGAATTTACCCTCTATTTATAGAGTGATATCTAAAATTTTTGTAATAAAAATAAGTAAATCATTATTTCATTTTATTCCTTAGATCCAGCCTACAAAAACTAAATCTAACTAACCTTTAAAACCAATTAAACTAACACATCATAAAAATAAAATGGTAAATCCACATGTACATTGATTTGATGAGGAAATGCCCCAAAAGAGTGGGGTGATCCACCCAAGAAGAATCAATGATGGTCCAAGCTACCACCTCAAGCCTCTAAATGGTCCAATTTTGTTGAACATGGTCAATAATTGTCCATGATTTAAGCCCCAAAGTGCTATGAAGTAACCCCCCAAGTCAAATACGTCCAACATCTCTCCAAATTTGGTGCAACGCCTTGATGAAAGGTTGGTGAAGTACCCTCAAGGGGGTAGAATTATGTGAAAATATCCACAAAATATGCAAAATAGTGGTCCAGAACTTCCAAATAGTTCCCCAATTAAGGCCCATGGTTATGCCTTAGGTCAAAGCACTCCATGAAGTGTGAAATATGCTTCTACAAGATAAATTAGGGTCATAAAACCCCCATCCACACAAGTGACATCAAATTTAATGAATTTAATCTCCACTCCAACTCACTTATTCTTCAAGACACTTCATCCAAACTATGTCCACATCATCTAAGTTGCATTAAGAGAGCGACATGTCACATAAATAATCCAATTCATGCTACCCATGTCATCAAATCATCCCATTGTGTTCTAAATGCAAATTAACCCTCAAATAATATGAAAATCATCTCCAATTGGAACAATGAGGAGAGTGTTCCATTGTGTGACACATGTCATACATAGGAGGGGTCCAAGCTTCCATAAATAGCCCCAAAAGTGCCTCAAGATGTGTGATAAATGCCTTGATATACATAAGTTCCTTGAACAATGTGAACTACCTTGGGAAAAATGAAAGTACCAAATAATCAAAATTCAATCAACCCATCAAAGAGGGTTACTACATGCTAGCAATCTACCATACTCATGAAATAATTATTATGTGTACCCCAACTAAAAAGAGGGGTAACATGGCCCATATGAGTATAAGTGACCATTTATGAAGGTTTATTAGCTAATATTTCACGAGGAGAAGAAATATCACATTGGAAGGGGATTTGAATTTCACAATAATGTGAACAAGATACTAGAAATTTTGTCTAGGGAAATAGTTTGGTGAGTTTTTTGTAAGCATATTAAAGGAGGCAAGGTTGGTGGATATAGAACCCATCGAAATGGTTCATAATTAGAGGAACATGAGATTTGGTGAAGAATGGGTGTCGAAGATATTAGAACTCTTTTTTGTTTTACCCTCTTTGGTGAGCGATTGTAATAGGACAAGAATGTAGGTTGAGGTAGGAGGTGAATCATATCATTTTCCAATTTTTCTTTAGATGGAAAGGTGTAATATCTCCCAAATAGAAACTGCTCAACCATGCTTGCATAAAAAACACATTTTTAGAAATTTATGCTATAACTAATGAAATAAACTCTCATATCCTTTATATCAGACAATATACAACCTAAATCCAAGAATAGAGCTGAAAAAAATCAAACTAGGTGGGTTAAACAGATCTCCCACACCTAGGATTGCTAAAAAAGGCTAAAACCCCAAACACTGCAACACAGGAATTTCTGCATAAGAGTGACTGCACAGTATAATGAGGGTCTATACACTTAAATGACAGAGACAAATATATCTGATCTTATTTAAGATAATATTCTCAGAAAAATGAGATCTAGTCTCCTTTATACAAAAACTAGAGAACCTGGGAAGGGTTTCTAGGAATACACCCTGAATGCAAATGGTGATCTTCAGCAATATGATTGAATAATCACTGCAAACTGAAGAATAGGAGTATCGAAGGCTGTAATAATGTAGATATGATGCATATATGATCAAACGTCTTCCCCCATGGAATAAACCATCCTCTAGTCACAGGAAAACTCCCCGAAAGAGCCACAAATGCATTGCTAAAACTGCCCTCCAGAAATAACGCAATTCTTGAATGGAATAACGATGTAGGTGACGGAAATGTATTGGATTGCCGCCAAAGATTTTATATCAGCCCAAGAACCCTCCAAATTGATCCTCCAATAGAAGGAAACTTCCCTCCTATGCAAAACCAACTCATAAAGTGGGTTTCTCAACCCTCCATCGCAACACCCTACAACTCAACACAACCTCCTGCAGAAACTGTGCTGAAACTGAAGACTAAAGCTTGGAACCAATTCCAGATGTGTGGAATGAAAGATCAGGTCTCTCCCAAGAGTTGCTTAAAGGGAAGAGAAGGAATTCCTTAACAGGAATACCTTAGTGCTAAACACCACTAGCAATCTTAGCTAAACATCTAAAGAGAGTAAAAGTCTAAGCAGACATAAAAATATAATTCATAATCTAACCCCAAAATGGCTGCCCTCCTCTTCCTTATAAAATAAGTGAGCCTTCTCACCTTGGGTCCCACTCAATAGGGTTTCCACCATCACACAAACAATCTCCCTCCAAAACTGCGCTGTACCTTCATTAGAGCCTCTCCTCTAAACTGCGTTGTTTGATTTGGTCAAGGTTGACCTCTTCAAACTGCTTCAACCATTTTTCACACCTAAGGGTCTTCAATCCAGCTCACATATAGATATCTAGGCTGAACCTCATTCACATTGAGCTATTTTATTTGCTGATCCACTCCTACATTTATGCTGTTGACTTGGTCAAACTTGACTTTGTCCACATGCAAAATGTCCCTGTTCACACATGAGAGTGTAAAATCCAGCTGGTATTATGATCCCATTTCACACTATGAGGGATTTCATCCTTATTTATGAAATTTATGGGCCTCCTTACCCATTTATTCATCTCCCAAGTGACATTAGAAAAATTTAATATTCCAATTTGCTGCATGAAAATTTTGGAATATTACTGTCCTCCCCTCCCAAATGTTGCTTTTCCTCAAGAAACTGCAAGCATAGAATTGAATAGCATCCCCTTATTCCCCTATAGCAACCTCATAAGATAAAATCCTCCAAGGATCAAGGTGCTGTCTCATCAACATATCTCCAAGTTTCCCCTCCCAAGTAAGCAAGCTAGCTTTTGGTGAACACCCCAAATAGCTATCATCACGTGAAAGTAAAGTATCAATGGAGGCAACAATGGGTGGTCTAAAGGCCTTCTTGAGGCATGAGGTCTGATATGTATCGGGATCTACCATCCCCATATGAATCTCCCATCCCCAAGCTATCATCCATACAAAATGAGTTACCTACCAACATGGCAACTCCTGAAAATCCTCCTCCACCTTGAGCTCCTGCAAAGTAGGTGGGCTAAAATTCTGAACATGGTAGACAAATTAGCCTACCCCACACTGTCCTCTTCTCCACTTAATATAAGTGCTAAGAATTTGCTAATCTTGGGCTGCAATAATGTTGCCCTCAAGTGGCAAGAAGGAAACTAGATCTCCAAAGATCCCTTTCCCAACGTTGTGAATAAAGCTAGCCCAAACCATCTCATACATGATGGATAAGAAATCACCACCATATGGCATCCCATCCATCTCATGGCCCTCCTCATAAAGAAACAAATATTTTTCTATGGTGGCCATATCTCCTCCCATGCTCCCCTTAGAACATGTAATGCAGAAAGTGTGGGAATCCTCCTTCCCAAAGAACACATGCACCCAATGTGTTTCTCCCCCAATCATGCTCCCCATAAAGGCAAGAACAAAATCAGAAAATGGGATCATGATTAGCATCAAAATGAAAGAAATACTGAAGGTTTCATGTGGTGCTAGAAAGTACCAACAATCTCCCAAGTGGTCACAACGCAGTCTTCCCCACTGCAGCTTCAGAAAATAGCATGGCAAGTTGTTTCTTGACAAATGGCTAGTTGTGTAAGTCATCACATCTACTAGAAAATAGTAAATGGCTGAGTGTATCAATTGAGAATATGAGAATTAACCAAACACTTTCCCAAATTCATACAATAGATGGCTGTCTCCACCATAATAGCTGGCCAAAAATGGTCCATGGAGCCCAGAGAAAAGCTTGCCCCTTTGTGGAGCAATGCACTGCAAAGAAATGGTAAGAGCAAGCAAATATTGTGTTCGAAAATCAATAAATGAAAAAGCAGAATTATTACCATGTAATGAAAGTAATATGATGATAGGATCCATAAATAAGTCCTCCATAGTGGTAGGACATACTCCTATGAAGAGGAATGAACCACATGCTGCATGAATATCCTCCTTCTTATGCTTGGAAATCCAAGTCAAGAAGAACATACCACAATAATAGATTGATCCATCCACTAATCCATCATTCTCACCTCCTCCTTGTCCACCAAGGGCATCAAATGTGAAGTGATCCTGGGGACAATCCATCAATAAGTCCATGCTCCAAAGTGACAACGCTGTTGGCCTATGCAAGTAGGCTCCTGCCAACTCATAACTCCATTCTTTGACATGCTCAATGTCAAAGACTCCTCCCATAATGATGCCACATACAAGAAGTTTCTTCCAAAGGGGAATTACTTCCAGATCATCTAAGGTTAAGGAGTAGCCCCCTTGCACCATGATAGTGCCATCTCCTACTCCTACAACATCATGCAAAGTGTGAGAGAAAATCTGCCCTTGCTCTCTCAAAATACTCCAAAGCAACAAAAGTTTTTGCTGCCTCCTCATACCTCATACAAATCATGTGGTGAAAAAATAATGATCATATCATCATAATGCATCCACACTCCTTGCTGCCCCATGATGCAAGTATCCTGCCAAGTTCCTTCCACCCACATACCCTTGGAAGAAGGATATATCCCATGATGGCAAAACTCCTTCAAGAGTAGCCAACGCAGCCAAGCCTCCTGCTACCCGGTGTCATATATTTGCAAGTAGCTTACCAACTTATTTCTCTCCATCCACTCCCATTATTCCAAATGTGAGTGCCTCCCATCATGATCAACCTTGGTACCCTTCCAATGAAGACTACCCTTCTCCCAAATCAGATTTTTCTTCTTGCATTCCATGGGATGCTAGAATGAAACTCCTTGGAGACCTCCTAGAAAATATCTCACACCAATGATAATCTTGAATCCATAAGGATCCAAGTGGGCTGAAGGCAAAGCCTCCTCATTGCTACCTCTTGACAACGCTGTAAATATCCTCCATGGTGTTTTGGCTGTCTCATGTCCCAACTCAAGGATGAACATATGGTTTTGCATAAATTTGTTGGGGACAAAGTTCATCCCATCCTTCAAGAATTCACACCCCAACCTCACATGTGTTGTGCAACCCAATAGTGGCCCATTAGGATGATGTTTCATCCCTTCCTTGATCAAATAAAGGTTGCACATCGCACTACAATTATGTTGTTCCAAATAAGCAGTATGCAATGGTATACAATCCTCCATACGATTTGCTGAAACAATAGGAGATAAAAATTTAGGCATACCTTGATGAAATTTGGAAGTATCTTGTATGGCTGTAAGGGCTTCTTCCTCTAATGAGTTGGCTCCTCCAATTTAAGATGTTGAGGGCTACTCCTCCATAGTTTTCACAGCGCTGGTACAAGTCTCCCCCAATGGTGGTAAGGGCCTCTTCTCCTCTGATTTTTCTTCACCAAATTTCCCAATCAACCTTCGAGTAAACTCAGCAAAAGTAGCCACTCTTGCATGGCTCAAATGGCTGAACCACCAAATTTTTTCTTCATCCTCTAGGTGTAGCGCTGCAATTTCTAGAGCCTCCCTTTCTACCACCGAATGTAGTATGAAGAATGCATCTAGTTTCCTTGCCCACTCCCTTGCTGCAGATGACCCATAAAAAGTAGAAAATAGAAACCTATTGCCCTTGATCCTTCCTTGGCCACAAGGTCTTCTTTCTTCCTCCAAATGAATGAACTGAGGGAAAGCTAGAGTCTCCTTGAAGGCTCTAGGTTGAGATTTTTACTCAACAAGGTATTCACTTAGAATCATGTGATCCAAGTGTCCTCCATCTTCTAGCAATTTGTCCTCCCTCTCAGAAGGAAAGGATATGTTTCAATGCTTTGGATATCTCTGCAACACTGGTCCCCTCTTCTAATCATAGGAAGTGCATGGCTCTTCCTCCTCTTGAAACTCTCTAGAAGTTTCACTGCTCCCTTTCTCTTCTTCTTGTTTAACTTCCTTGGAGAGGTTCTTCCTGGATTTGAAAAGTGATGAGAGAAAGCTCATCCTTTCCATAATTCTGGCCTTGCTCTTTATTTTATATAAATTTGGCTTGAAGTCCACAGGCTGAGCCAAAGATCATGCTCTGATACCACTGTAATATCCCCCAAATAGGGACTGCTCAACCATGCATGCATAAAAAATGAATTTTCAGAAATATATGCTATTAATAAAAAAATAAACTCTTGGATCCTTTATATCAGACAATATACAACCTAAATCCAAGAATAGAGCTGAAACAAATCAAACTAGGTGGGTTAAACAAATCTCCCACACCTAGGATTGCTAAAAAAGGCTAAAACCCCAAACACTACAACACAGGGAAATCTGCATAAGAGTGACTACGCAGTATAATGACGGCCTGTACACATAAATGGTAGAGACAAATAGATCTGATATTATATAAAACAATATGCTAAAAAAAATGAGATCTAGTCTCCTTTATACAAAAACTAGAGAACCCGGGAAGGGTTTCTAAGAATACACCCTGAATACAAATGGTGATCTTCAGCAATATGAATGAATAATCACTGAAAATTAAAGCACAAGAGTATAGAAGGCTATAAGAATGTATATCTGATGCATATCTGATCAAAGGTCTTCCCCCATGGAAGAAACCATCCTCCAGTCACAGGAAAACTCCTCGAAAGAGCCACAAAGACACTGCTGAAACTGCCATGCAGAAATAACGCGATTCCATAATGGAATAACACTGTAGGTGATGGAAATGTATTGGCCTACTACCAAAGATCTGATATCAGCCCAAGAACCCTCCAAAATGATCCTCCAATAGAAGGAAACTTCCCTCCTATGCAAAACCAACTCAGAAAGTGGGTTTCTCAACCCTCCACCGTAACAACCTGCAACTCAACACAACCTCCTACAGAAACTCCGCCGAAACTGAAGACTAAAGCTTGGCACCAATTTTGTATGTGTGGAATGAAATATCAGGTCTCTCCCAAGAGCTACTCAAAGGGAAGAGAAGGAATTCCTGAACAGGAATACCTTAGTGCTAAACAACACTGGCAATCTTAGCTAAACAGCTAAAGAGAGTAAAAGTCTAAGCAGAAATAAAAATACAATTCATAAGCTAACCCCAAAATGGCTGCCGTACTCTTCCTTATAAACTAAGTGAACCTTATCACCTTGGGTCCCACTCAATAGGGTTTCCACCATCACACAAACAATCTCCCTCCAAAACTGCGCTGTACCTTCATTAGAGCCTCTCCTCTAAACTGCATTGTTTGATTTGGTCAAGGTTGACCTCTTCAACCTGCTTCAGCCCTTTTTCACACCTAAGGGTCTTCAATCCAGCTCACATATAGCTATATAGGCTGAACCTCATTCACATTGAACTATTTTATTTGCTGATCCACTCCTCCTACATTTATGTTGTTGACTTGGTCAAACTTGACTTTGTCCAGATGCAAAATGTTCCTGTTCAACATGAGAGTGTAAAATCCAGC
This sequence comes from Pinus albicaulis, assembly GCA_034641835.2. Classification (NCBI taxonomy): domain Eukaryota; kingdom Viridiplantae; phylum Streptophyta; class Pinopsida; order Pinales; family Pinaceae; genus Pinus; species Pinus albicaulis. The sequence goes on along the minus strand of CM076582.1, from coordinate 534,537,363 downwards.
TGGTATTATGATCCCCTTTCACACTATGAGGGATTTTATCCTTATTTCTGAAATGTATGGGCCTCCTTACCCATTTATTCATCTCCCAAGTGGCATTAGCAAAATTTAATATTTCAATTTGCTACATGCAAATTTTGGAATATTGCAAACGAAAAATTTTAATCCCCCAATCCCATTCAAATCAACACTACATAGATAGAGGATAAATGCTTTGTTAGGTTGGTTGAAGTTGAATGGAAAAATTTTGATGCCTCCCTAAGGGAATCCATCAACATCTAGTTTGATTCGAATCTCAAGGAAATGAGAAGGGAGAAAATATCATGGGATCATGATAAGTGAACAAGCGATTATCAAGGAATAATATCACATGAATATAAAATTGCATAAGTTTATGCTAAGAAATGTCTAAGATGAGGAATATAAAGAAATTTTAAGGGATTCATAATAAAAGAAAAGGAAAATTCTTTCAAATAAGAAGGCCTCGTGGAGACCAAAAAATAGTGATTTATGGTTGGTTAAGAGTGATGGGAACATGAAGCATTTCCATAATTTCACAAATTATAGAAAAACAAGCATTGGTAATTCTATAAATTTTAATTAGATGATGGTTAAAAGCACAAAGTTTCATGGACATTATTTTATAAGAATGGATCATTTTGAGAATATATAAAAGGAGGAGGATACGGAAAATATTGCAAAGATAGTTAAGATGACTTCCTTCTTTTTGAGATATGTCAATGAGGTATATAATTATATATTAATGGGGGGATAAAAATTATGTGTTACTGTTGGGTTCTTGATTTCACTCATTTTTTATGCTTTTCTTCTTCAATTTTTTTCATTAAGCGTAAACCTTCTCCTTTTATACCTCTTTTTTCACTCATTTTGCCCTCAAAGCTATCATTTTTCAAGATAGTACATTGAGGAAGGATGTTGAGGTAAATAATTTTGTTTTATGCATATTTCATCTAGTGAATTAATGATTTTGATTATAAATTATTTCTTAACAAATCGCTACAAGAATCTCTGATTTTGTAGTGATTCAATAATTATAGCTAAAACAATGGCAATGTTATTATTCCATATGATTGTGAAGACCTACAGAGTGAATCATGAGTTCAAGAAGGTTACAACATGGTTGAAGATGAATATATTTTTGTTAGTTGGGTCTTACAAAGAGGCAAACACATGGAAGAGGGAAATCAACAACCATGTCAACAGAACAATAATTTGATTTTATGGCAATGCATCAACAATGATTCCAATAAGCTAAATAAAATACCATGTAGAGAAATTAATCACAAAAAATACTTTCCCATAATACTCTACAAACTTTCATTTGATTTGTAATCCATAGATATAGAAATATGATAAATCACTTAGGTTCTATATAAATACTCTACAAATTATTGTAAAGGACATTAATAATGATGTATGAATTGAAACCCTCTAATTTGATACTCTGTATTATGTATAATTTTTTCCTTGAATTGATACAAAAGTAAGCATTGTGTGTTTCTTATGAGATATTAATATAAAATTGGTGCATGCCAAGTAAAGTGTGATTATGAATCATTTTCAGAACAATTGCCTAGTGCAAGATGACCATTGTGCAAGGGTGTCATTGCCTCTTTAAAATTTTAATTTAGTTCTAATTATAAGTACAATTCTATGTGTAATTCCTATTTCAATTTAAATTTGTTATTGAAATAGATGTTGATCATTTTGTTACGATTGTATTCCATGGTTTTGAATTTTATATGGCTTGCAACTTGAGCTACACGAAATTAAAACTAGATTCATAATTTAAGAAATCACTTCAATATAATTACATAAGTTTATTATGATTAAGAACTGTAATGGAAGCCATAAGAGGAATTTATAAATTATAGATTAGATTAGTTTTTGTAATGAATGATTTTCTTAAAATAGGAAATTATCATTAAGTAATCCTTGTTTGAAAACAACTGATTCTTTCACATATAGTGTATATGCTTCATAAGATTACAAGCATGGATTGATAATTTAATAAAATGAATTTAAACAATTAAATACCTAACATTTTTGACGTCGTTGACAAGGAAGCATTAAAAGGAATTAGTACTTTAGTATTTTTGCATATGTTTTTGTGCTAAAATTCATGACCTTCATGAGGAGAAGCAGTAACCCAAAAATATGACTTCACCACAAACTTTTTGTAGTGTAATAACATGACACAATCACTTTTGCGAGGTTCTCCAAGAGCTAGTCATGTTAGTTCAATATGTTTTCCTTAGAGTAATATTTCAAATGCATTTAAGAAATTGTTGTCTAGGTAAATCCTCACTGTGGACATAGATGATCCCTCTAACCCTAGGGTGGGTCTAGCAACAAGGGGAACAAGCAAATACCTACTATCCTAGATTATAAATTAAACATATATTGAAGGAGATGGTCTACCTCGATCTGATGCTGCGATGTTGCTCCTCGTTGAAGCTCTTTGGTCCTTCGCTCTTCTAAGTTTGATCTCTGCTGCTACCAGCGTTCAATTACCTGCACAAGTGACCAAGAATCAAGAAGAAAACATAAAAGTGCAACATGAATATACAAGTATAACCTATCTAGTTGATCAAGAAATGTTAGAATTCTTATCATGGATCATGGACAAGAATGGAAAATAGATATTAGTTGTATCATATTATTAATAAAAGAGGAGTTACAACCCACGCCTTGATGTCAAATCTCTCCTTCAATGGGTCCGAATCCAGGCACGTCTCCAAAGCACTCGTTTTCAACTCAGTGTGAGAAGGCAAAGGGTCTCAATTCTCTCCTTCAAATCTTATGACAATATTCAAATCTCTCTCTGCTATGCTCTTATATTCTATTCTAACTAGAAAAGGCATTGGAGGGTGATCAATTTATAGAGATGGAGGATGGGACATGGATCCACTTATGATGGGAAAATGGCTTATCTCTTTTGGAGGTTTTTATTTTGTAGGAACAAGAAGCCCAAGGGAGGAAGCTCAGCCATATCCTGATAAAAAAAAATCCATATCTTCGCTGTCAAAGCTTCTAGGCCATGAAGAATCGTTTCCATTTTAAAAAATCTTCCAGAAGTAGATCAGCAAGAGTGCGAGGTCCATAATAGAGCTGATTGGTGCCGGTCACAGGCCAAGGATGGGCCATCAATGTTGGTGAGACATAAAAGGATCGCGCCGCTCCAAATATGTAGGTTTTCAGGGAGCTAATCCAGGAATGATCAACAGAGAGATTGTTCTTCATATTGTAAGGGGTGAAAAGTAATATTTTCATGATGGAAAAGTACACAGGGATCACTGTTAGGGTCCTCCAGCATTCGGGAATAGGGAGTGCACGGACAGTGAAAAAATGTTGAGTAATAGATGCCCCCTAAAGCATGAAGGTAGAACGAGAGTGAGGGGTGAAATTCCTTACGAGTACGTGCCAAGACCAAGACGTCGTCGTCAGAAAACCTGAAAATCAAGTACATATATACAACTGAAATATCTGATATAAATACATGAGTATAAGGCATGGATGCAACCATCCGTAGAAGAGATCATGTAATAGGATCCATGGCATGGACACAACCATCTAGTAATAAGAAGGATCACAATATGGACTTAGGTATGGTCGTAACCATATGTAAAAAAGATTCATGTATATAGTCATGAATAATTCATATTGCCTCGCAACCTGGACATTAGCAAACAAAATCCAGGGTCTTGCGATTTGTCATAACCCGATCAAGTACAAATTCAAGCATGTGAATGAGTGAGCTGAAGTCGAACTTGAAAGAAAATCGCCTGATTACTAGTCAATGATGTAAACTGTTAACAGGCGCGAGAGAGACCACCAATAATGATAATGGCCCTCAAGGTATTAGAAGTACAATCCATGAGATGTGAATAACGAACTTAAGTCAAACACTCATGAAATCATTTGATCGAAGGCCAATGAGGTGAAATTATCATCGAATGCAAAAAACATGCCATTAAGGCATGAAAGATCTAATGTAATGAAAGGAGTCTCTAGATCAACTTCCCGGATAATGAGCTGAAGTCGACAGGAAGCAATCCGTCAAAGGATGGCCATGATGTATCCCACATCATTGAAACGAGATAGAGGAACAAGATGGTTGTGAATCAAGACTGAACAAAGAATTAGGTAATGAAAAACTGCAGAAAGAAATTCTCGTGAACATATTGGCAACACGACTCCATAGTTTGGCAGTATTTGACTCAAATGGAACCAGAGGTCATGTTGACAAGATTAGTAATTGAATGATAGGAAAATAGATGTCCCAAACTCATGGAGGAAAAGTGACGGATGTAGGATATCACCAACCCGACACAAACTGCAGATAAGTGTCATGTTCAAGAGCGACATACTGCTGACACATCTGATAAGTACTTCCATTCCCCCCCCCCCCACCATTTCTGGCGAGTAACCCAACTATTTTTGAATAAAATATTGAATGGGATAGCATATGCTTGTCCTAGAAGTTTTTCCTTGGAAAAAAACCATCCTAGTACATTTTACGAGCCCTAGGAAGGAGGAACTCGATAGCATCATGATGACAAGTCAAATGTCGTTAAATTTTAACAAGTCTGAAAAAGGTGAAACTTGACGCCTTTTCATGTTTAAAGAGTTTGAAAAGAGGCTGAAAAGAAAACTCCATAGTGCCCTTTTCGTATATTGTCCCTCGAATCCGAAAAAGTAGAAAACAAAGTTCGAGAGAACCTCTTAGTAAGGATTGACTAAGGTATTCCTTTTTCGTAAATAGTTTATCCCAACGTGAAAAGGGGGTAAACATATACTGGGTAAATGGAATTATTTTTACTTTAGTGAGTTCAAAACGACAAATACTCGGCAATATTTTCATATTTCGAGAGTTAGAAAAGAGATTAAAGATGACTCCAAGGGGGTGACTTTTTCATTTTTTTTTATCGAGTCTAGAAAATTAATGAAATAGAACTCGTTCCCATATCATCCGTCAATTTTTTTTACCCCGTTGTTGCACAAGAGTGAACACATTATCTGTTTTCAAGAAAAAAATAATTAAATATTGAAAAAACCATAAAAAATGACTTAAATATTTACAAAAATAAAAAATTAAAAAAACATTTTTACTTTTCACTTTCACAAGTCATCGAAGAATTTTTTTACCCTTTTTAAATTGATTCTTCAGGAGCTGACTGTGATCGATCCAGGAAGCTGATCGACGAATTGTATGGGCCAGGTAAGAGCCATGCCCATTGTATTTGATTTAATACATGTTTTAGCAAATTTTCATAGTGTATTTTGAATTTTTGGGAGGGATTTTCAAACTCGCTTTTGTTTAGGATCAACGTGAGTATGCCCTTTAAGCTTTCACCAATCTGCATTTTTTCACACAGACTACGCATCGATCGGCACCGCTGTTTTTAAAACAGGTGCGCCGATTGTAGAGATAAAAAAAACACAAAAAGTTTCTCAAAAATCACCATCCAATATGGATTTTTATGCTCAGATTTTTAACAATATGTTCAATTGCTGTGACAAGAAGAAATCATTAAGAAAAATGGTGATTGAATGGAGGGAGAGAGAGCATGAAGAAGTGGAAAAAGAAGCCATGGAGGATCGAGACTGTCTAGCTGTCTTGAGGAACTACGGGCTCCTGAAGTTCTTCTTAACTCCAGGCCTAAGATCTTAGCCTGAGTTGCTACAATACCTGGTAAGTATATGGGACACAAGACGAGAAAGGTTTATAATTGGTGCCCAAGAACTGGAGACCGAGCCTCCGATATCTATTTCATCACTAGTTTATCATGAAGAGGGGAATGAGCATATCTAGCAGGAAGCTAGATTATGGGTGAGAGCATGGATATGTTAATAGGGAGGTAATGTTCGGAGGCAAACAAGTCTTCCAGTGGGAATATGGACTTAAGAACCATAAACAACTTGCCTTTAAAGGGAGTCCTGTATACTATAACATGTACTGCTGGGGCACAAGCGCCACATGAGGCTACCAAGTCTCAACTCCAGACTGCCATAGGCTGTATGGCACCCACAGTCTTTAACTAGTCAGAAGAAGTTCTGGCTAATATGAAGAAAAAACTTACCAAATGAAAAAATGGCTGACTCAATCAACTCGGGTATGGGTTGATTTTAGAAACATTCTTTTTGGAACAAGTGCCATTGTTCCAGTTTCAATGGGTGGAAGTGGCCATGCTGGCACCATAAGATATGCGTATGATCCGATGGAGCGAGTTGGTGCCTCACTCAGGAGGTGGGCAACACATGTCGTATAAATATGCTTTCTTCGTATGGCTGAGGAACTAGATCATCGTCGTGGAGGATTAGCCGTATTCTGGGACTGATTTCAGAGGTGACCCAGATCTTCCACTTCCAAAGGGTGATCAGTGGGATGATAGAGGTAAAACATGTTTTTTTGTTAAGTTTTGCATGTTTATATATTTTTTTGGTATATGTGTTCGGATGTTTAAACTTATGTGCTGCAGAAGTTGGATTGCAAATATCTGATGGAATTTCCCCCATAGCCAGAAGGGTGATGAGGGAATTCAAGGTTGTTCCTTATGAGGAAGGAGCATATGCTGAAGAGGAAATAGCCAAGAACCTAGACGCATTGACCACTGGGATTCCAGAGTACACCCATGTTCATGATATCGCTCGCCGCTACCAGAGGCACATTGAGGGTGTGTCAGGCCGCATCCATCTATTGCTGACTCGATTTATTCGAGAAGTGACTTGTTACCACGAGCATCATGCATATTAGTCCACTTTAGTTTTTATTTCTACATTTGTTGTTTTTTGGATCTACGAGTCTCTTATGTACCAGAACACATATTTTTTGGATTATGATGTAATAAAATTTTTTGCAAACATTATCGACATATACATATATATTACCGTTTAATGTATGATGTAATAATGATCATAGCTTTACAAATTTCGAAAATGTCTATCTAAAACATAATTAGCCAAAGCATCTGTTAATATGTTCATGCGTCTTGGAATATGCTGATATGTAATGTAATCAAAATTTATTTCTAAGAGACGAACACACAGATACATTCTCAAAGTTTGAGGGTTTCTAAAAAAATATTTCCCATTGAGTTGAAGGATAACAAGCTGTGAATCAAGGTTTACAACCAGTTCTCTAATGCTAAGAGTAATCTCTTCTGACAACAGTTCAATGCTGCACTGTCCTCAAAAATATTGTTGGTTGTATGACCTAAACAGATACCTTGTAGATCAACTAACTTACCATTAGGGTCATAGATTACCCATGTCGCAGAGGATAAGTTTCGAGTACTACGGCAAACACCATTAGCAAAACTGACATAAGGAGTTAAATAGATCTGCAAACCAAGTAAAAAAATATAAGAAGGAAAACGGCCCATAAAAAGCACACCAAAACTGAACTATTAAAAAATGAAAACACACTAATGTAGAAAAGTAATTAAACGAAAGAAATTATGAATAATAATTCTTGAGATAAAGCCCATTCCGGGGCTTTTCCAAAGGGTTTCCTTCATAATAAATTAACTCATAGGCCCATTTTTGCAAAACAAGTTTGACAATGTATGGCCCACGCCACATAGGTTCAAATTTTCCTGCCCCCAGCTTATTGTGAGCTTGGTCATATAGAGGAACCAAGTATTCTTCAGAGAAGTCGCGCGAAGAAACAATCTGATCAAAATGGGCTTTGACCCATTTCTTCTGAGCTTCAGTGACTAAAGTGGTGAAGAGACGAGTTTCATCAAGCCTTTCCAAATATAGAATATGTTCCTCTTCTGGTGAGGTATTGGGGAGTAATTCAACAACTAACTTGAGTGAAGGGATCTCGCATTCAATCGGTAAAGTTGCTTCCAGATCACATACTAGCTAAAAAGGAGTAAATTCGGTAGCATTTTTGGCCAAGGTTCAGTAAGCCCAAAGAGTTGAAAAAAACACGAGATGTTAGTTTGACTTGTGCATCCCAATGGTGTGTTGAAGCATGGTAACTAAGAATTTTTTGACTTGTTCAACTTGGCCGTTGGCCTAAGGGTAATAAGGAGTCAAGCTATCGTGTCACAGAAACAATTGAGTGGTAAGATTAGCCATCATGTAATGGTAGAAATGGGAGCCATGGTCAGTGACGATGGCTTGAGGAACTCCAAACCGAGTGATAATGTGATTGAATAGAAATTGAGCAGCATTTTTACCGTCAGCGACATATGTAGGCATCGCCTCAGCCCATTTGGTAAAGTAATTGACAACGACAATAATATAGGCATGCCCCTCGGCTGAGTGAGGGTTACATGTCATAATTTCAATGCCCCATTTAGCGAAAGGGACAATACTAATAATTGGGTGTGAGGGTGCAGGTGGGGCACACATTTCTCGTTGATAAATTTGGCATGTGTGACATTTTTGGAAGACAAGAATGAAATCATTGAAGATAGAAGGCCATAAATAACCAGCACGAAGGATATTATGAGCAGTGGTATATCCAGATAGATGACCTCCACATGCCCCAGAGTGGCAATCATTGAGTGCTCTCTTAGCCTCTTCGAAAGTTAAACATCGACGAAGAATCGAGTCGATGTCGACGTGGTATAAAGTATATCCTATGATGGGATAGGGTTGAGAGTGATTTCAAATGCGTCGATGATCATCTTTAGTCAACTCAGATCAAAAAATTTGAGTTTGGAGATACACGATGATATCACCGCACCAAGGGTCGATAGTGCTGATAGGAAAGAGAGTATCATCTAGAATCTGCTCATAAAAAATGGAAGAAATAGATTCATAGGCAAGGGAGAATATTAACTCGGAAAAGACTAATGATTTCTTAGATTTGGTAGGAGTAAATTCCAAATCTAATTCCCGTAGAATGAAAACCCATTTAGAATAATTTCCCCCGAGTAACTGATGTGTCAAAATGTAGGTCATGGGGTTGCAATCATATATCACTTTAGTCGTGCGAAGTAAAATGTAATTTTGAAAACGTTGGATAGATTGAACCACACCTAAAGCTAATTTCTCGACATGGGCATATCGAGTCTCAGTATCCATGAGATTGTGGCTGAGGTAGTAAACAACATGTTCAGTGCCATCATCACCATCTTGGACCAGTACCATACCAATAGTATTGGAAGCAGCTTCTAGGTAAAGGAAATAATCACGATGGTAATTTGGGGGATGCAGTAAAGAAGCGTTGATAAGAAAAACCTTTAAGGAATCAAAGGAATTTTGAGCTATCTCATCCCATATTAATGGGATGCCTTTATGAAGCAATCACGTAAAACCTTTAGCTAGCTCAGCGTAGTTAGATACAAAACGACGAAGGAAATTGGCTTTCCCTTGTAAAATCTGCAGCTATTGTAAAGATGAAGGAGGGGGTAATTCAACAATAGCCTCGAATTTCAGAGGATCAAGACAGATGCCCTCCTTGGAGACGACAAATCCTGGAATTCTGCCCGATTCAGTGCAAAATACACATTTATGTGGATTAAGTCGGATATTATAATGTCTATAGCGGGGAAAAAATTATCAAAGGTGAGTAGGATGGTCATGACGCTTAGATGAATGAGCAGGTAAATCATCCAGATAAGGTTAAATGATGTGTTTTATATCATGAAAGGAATATGACATCGCTCATTGAAAAGTAGCGTCGACATTTTTTAAGCTGAAAGGGAGCTTCTTGTAAGAAAAAGTTCCCCAAGGACAGATGAAAGTAGTCTTATGTTGATGAGATGGAAGGATGTTAATATGGTTGTACCTAGAAAATCCATCCATAAAAGAAAATATCTCGCTCCCAACACATTCATCAATGATTTGGTCAATGAAAGGAGTGGGATAGTTATCTTTAGGGCATACATGATTGATATCACGATAATCAACACAGACGCGGATAGTACCTTGCTTTTTATCGACATGGAAAATATTAGAAACCAAATCTCTCAAACCAATATTAGATATATGAACGCATTTTTGAGAATCTTTTCAACTTATCCCTTTATAGCAGCTGCCTTTCTAGGATGCACAGGGCAGAGTCGCTGAAAAACAGGCTTCGCATTAGGATAAGTGGGTATCTCATGCACCACTATACTAGTATCAATGCTAGGCGTTTCTTCATATGACCATCCAAAGCCATCGCGAAAATCTTGAAAAAGACCGGCGTAAAGCTTGATTTGATCCAGAGAGTAAGTTACCCCGATATGGATGTTCTTGATGATTCTTGGTTTGATATAAATGTCAATAGGCATCATAGAAGTGATGTTTCCCATGTTTCCTTCAGAAAAGACCTCATGTGTTAAGATGGGTGTCTAAAGTAGACAAGTCAGAGCATGGGAAGAAAAAGTTTCAAGAAACGAAGGAATTACTCCAAAGCTTGGAAGAAACGAAGAACGATGATGGTTATTTTCCTAGGGTGTTTCCTTGAGAGACATGGTTTCCACGATACTTTCATCAGAAGGAAACGTCTTGTTCAAGGGATCAGAAGAATTCGAAGAACCAAGCCAAGGAGATTGAGAGTACGCATAAAAAAGCATACTAGGAGTATTATGATCAGAATCAGGAGTCAAATCTAAGATAATTTCACAATAATTGATTTCAACAGGGCTTAACGACATAACATCACCGAAGGAATCAAATTTATCAGGGGAAGGAATGATCCAAGGATCAGACGAAGTAGAGATCATGTTGACCTGAGAAGTGTTCATCGGTGGGAGAGAAAAAAGACCCATTAAGGAAAAATATTTAAAAATTCCTGCCCCCACACTCTCATATGGTGCGGTGGTATGCTCCACATATGGCACATTTATTTTCGAGGAAGTAGAAGAAAAAAGGGACAATTGGTCGACAGTGATGATCTTCCCTTGATGTGGGAAACGAAGGACATGAAACAAAGTGGATGATGCACAAAGCATAGCATGGGTCCAACTACTACCGAGTAGGAGATTGTAATCGAGTTTAACATCAACAACCTCTACTTAGAAATTGTCCATTTTTCATTCCAAAGTGATAGGCAAGTTAGGGAGAATACCAAAAGGGCGGGAATCTCTTCCATCGAAAGCTTCCAAGGTGTTCGGAGACTGACTAAGAGTCAGAGAGCTGATGACTTTCCAATAAGACACAAACATGATGAAAGTTGATGCACCCTCATCCACGATTGACCAATGGATTTTATTTCCATTAATGATGACTTGAATGAGGAAAGAAAGCTGACGGGGAAGACACAGAACGCGGTTTTCTAGATCTAAAGTAATGAGACTCGAATCAGTCAGATCAATTCCTCCAATTGCGGGTAGTAGCAATTTCAGTTGTGAAGTACAGCTCTGAAGAACCTCTAATACAAACATAACGGAAGGTGCCTGATCAAAATCCTCAATGATATTGTAATGTTGAGTAGCTTGGGCATTCAGGTTATAAGAGGATTTTCTAAGAACACCTTTAGAAGGTGGTCAGATAACGAGATCAGGACTGGGTCTTTCGATATGAAGAGGACCTAAAGTGGGCAGAGTAGAAGGAGTAGGAGCATCAGAAATTTCTTTCTCTGCCGACTGACGAGGATGGGTTGAATAATATTTGGACCTGGTGGCCACAGAAATGGGTGTTATTCCATTCATCATAAACACTTGGGAACCGAACAAGGAAGAAGATGGGGGTTGGTGTACCATTTGAGGTTGCTGAGATGGAAATGGTTATTTGAGGACAACCAAAGATTCCTTGAGTACCTTTGAGTAAACGACTAACTTCAGCCCGTCATGGGCAGTCTTTAGTGTATTGTTTGTCGTCACATATTAGGCAAGGGTACTTAGGCTTGCGCTTAGTTCCATCATCAGTACGATTTTTGAAAGAATCCTGTTTCGGGGCATCATATTTGTATTTGCCTCTGCCCTTATTTTTACCTTTGGAAGTTTTGTCTGTCGTGGTAGACTAGACGACATTAACCTTCATAGTTTTAACAGGATTCAAAGGATTCTGTGGAGAAAAATCGAAGGAGGAAGTTGATTTCTGCTTACCAGAATAAGACTTTCAAGAAGTATGGGTAACTGACCCAATGATGTCGTCGAAAGGTGGTGTCATTGGAGCTTTTGAAGTTTCAGGTTTGGTAGAAGCACATGAAGCATCAGGTAAGAGATCATACAACGTGCCAGACTAGGAATAAACCAGTTCAAGATACTGTGCACGAGAAATGGCCTGTTCCTTTGTGACAAATTCCCCCATAGAAATGTCCTCAGAAATCTCATTGAAAGAGGATTTGGTGAACCATTCTATCAAGAGTTGATCAGGAATTTCGAATTTTATCAAACGACGTTGCCATCTCCATTCATGGATGTGATTGGAGATGTGAGTAGCAATATCCCCAATGGAGTCGAAAAATTACTATCTAGGTAAATCCTCTCTGCAGACAGAGACGATCCCTATAGCCGTAGGGTGGTTCTAACAACATGGGGAACAAGCAAATTCCTACTTTCCTAGATTATAAATGAAACATAGATCGAAGGAGATGTTCTTCCTCGATCTGATGCTGCGATGTTGCTCCTCGTCGAAGCTCCTTGGTCCTTTGCTCTTTTGATTTTGATCTTCGCTGCTACCAGCGTTCAATTCCCTGCATAAGTGACCAAGAAACAAAAAGAAAACATAAAATTGCAACATGCATATACAAGTATAACCTATCTAGCTGAACAAGGAATGCTAGAATTCTTGTCATGAATCATGGACAAGAATGGAAAATAAATATTAGTTGTATCACATTAATAAAAGAGGAGTTACAACCTGTGCCTTGATGTCGAATCTCTCCTTTAGTGGGTCTAAATCCGGGCACGTCTCCAAAGCACTCATTTTCAACTTAGTGTGAGAAGGCTAAGGGTCTCAACTCTCTCCTTCAACGCTTATGACAATCTTCAAATCTCTCTCTGCTATGCTCTTCTATTATGTTCTAACTAGCAGAGGCATTGGAGGGTGATCAATTTATAGAGATGGAGGAGGGAAAATGGATCCACTTATGATGGGAAAATGGCTTATCTCTTTGGGAGATTCCTCTTTTGTAGGAACAAGAGGCCCAAGGGAGGAAGCTCGGCCATATCCTAATAAAAAAATATCCAGCTCTCCGTGCCTCTTGAAGCTTCTAGGCCATGAAGCTTCATTTCCATTAAAAAAAATCTTCTAGAAGTAGATCGAGGCAGGTGTGAGGTTCATAATAGTGATTGGCACTGGTCACAGACCAAGGATGGGCCATCGTCGCTGGTGAGACACAGAAGGATCACGCTGCTCCAAATAAGTATGTTTTTAGGGAGATACTCTAGGAATGAACAACAAAGAGATTGTTCTTCAGATTTTACGGGGTGAAAAGGCATATTTTCATGATCGAAAAAGTACACAGGGATCACTGCTAGGGTCCTCTAGGATTCGGGAATAGGGAGTGCAGGGACAGTGACAAAATGCTGTGTAACATAAATACTATAAATTAAGTCATGACAATTTCAATGCGTGAATAGGCACACATATTTTAAAGGTATATTTTTTAGGGGTATAATTACTTAAACCACTAGACTACCAACGAAATCTTCCTCTTCCACTCATGCTACAGTAAGAACCAAACCATCTGCAGATAGAACTACCAGAGGAGATCATTTAAGTCAAATATTGGCTTCATGTGAAAAAGGGAAATCTAAAGAGGAAGTGAAAATCATAGATACCTCAAGTCCACAACATGTAGTAATACTATATTCTAAAATTGAAGAAGAATTAAGTGACGTGGAGCCAAAAATACGATTTATTGGTAATATTGTACAAGAACTTGAATACTTTAGTTCACCAATGAAATTTGTATACAATAATATTTATATTCACAAAGAGCAAGAGTGATTAGAAGGAATGCGAGGATAATGAAAAATATGCACAAAAAATGTTGAAGAAAATTTTGGTTTTCCTATTTAGGATCCAATAACAATTGTTACTTGAAAAACATTTCACCATTAATATTTCCTAATTTTCACAACAGAATAATAGTAGATCCTGAAACCTTTCTTTTTGAATTTGAAGTATTATGTCGTGGTTATGAATATTCTCTTGATGATAAAAAACTTTCATTGTTTCCAACTTCTCTTAAGTATGGAGCTTAGTGATGGTTTATAGGGTTAGGAACAAATAGTAACAGAACTTGGGACCAAATGTGTTAAATATTTTCTTAAAAATATAAAGACTACTATGTAAATCAGGATTTGTGAGAAGAAGTATTCAAAATGTTCCAAAAAGAAGAAGATTCCCTTGAATACTATTTAGAAAGATTTTACTATAGTGTTAAAAGAGGAAAAAAATAAAATTTGAATTTGGATACTCTCAAAATTCTTTTACTTCAAGTAATTAGAGACGAATGGATAAATGTACTGAATCTTATGGGTAAGGAAGATGTGTCTCAATTAAGTTATCCAAAAATTTATGATTTATGTAAACATATTTCTTGAGGAAAGGCTAAATATAGTAAGGGATGTAGAGATGTTATCTCTAGAGTCAACAAAATCATCATCTAGTAGGATAAGTAGAGTTGAAATTCATAATTTGTTGGAAAAATTTAAAACATATATTCTTGGTAATATTATTGAACAATTAGATACCTAAAAATCCAACACAAAATAATGAACAAAACGTAATTTTATCAATTTTTTTTTTGAAAATGTAGAAAGAAGAATCCTTCGCATGAATGTCCTCTAAATAACATTGAAATTTGTGTTATTTGCACATAAATTCATGGAATGGGGAATTGTTCATATCTATCAAGATTTAAATCAATTTTTCAAGAAGACAATGAATCTACAAAACAAATTTGTTACATTGCACACAGAAGACCTTGGTAGCCATGACTAACAAGTATTTCTCAAGACCCCACACATCAATTCAATCCTTATTGGCAATATCCACAACATAATTAGAATACATCCATGCCTTGGAAAACATGGATTCCACCGCAAACCCAAGCTCAACCTTGTAAACAAGGATTGTGAGCAATTTCATATGGAAATATTACGAATTAGATGTAATATCCTCAACAATACCCACAATATCCACAATATCCACTACAATTTATGTTAGACCAAAGATCACACTAAGAGGGGTGGGTGGGGGGTGTGGGTTTGAATCAATGTAGTGCATCATTTCAAAACATTTCATCAATAACTAAACATTTAGCAATGCATTTGAATATAATGTGCATCATAACATTGGATGGAATAGTGGATCAATAAACCATCATTACATGAACAAATGAGAACACTTACTTTTATGTTGAAACCCTTGCTGAAGAAAACCACAAATAATTTTTGTATTCTTCTTCAATTCATTTACATAGATTTGCAGGTACCAAATTGCTGGAGGTACCAACCCCCAAAATTTTTTTTCAAGCACCAACCTGTCAGAGGAAACAACCCCTAAAACTGTGCAAGCACCCACCTGATTAAGTTACCAACCTCCAATAGCAAATTTGTAGGCACCAACTTGTTGGAGGCATCCACCTCCTTTTTTGACCTGGTGTGGACCACTTTTCACAATATTTCATACTGGATCCACATGTACCACTAAAAATATAAGTCTTCACAAATTTACCATGTTGTTATTGTCATAATGTTGTCATAACACGTTCATAATATGCTTTACTCGTCACAACAAACTATTCATCAATCTAGTACCATAACACCTTTCCTGGATCTTGATTTGATCACGAATGCACAACCTAGTCATAAACCCTAAAACATGCTCATAAACCCATGGAACATCAAAATATAAAATATAACCTCCAAGCATCCCAAATATATATGCTTGGATTTTCATACCCCTTAGAAAAATCACAAAAAAATTGGATCATTTTCCATTTTTTTTGAATTCAATTTGGCTTAAAAATCATTCAAAAAACCATAAAAAACCATATAACTATTAAATGAATGAAATAATGAAAATTTTCGGTCACATTATACAAAAATTCCCATTAAAAGTTTGATGGAATGTCATTTTAAGGGTTTGATAGAATGTAGAACCAACACCCCAATAATTGTATAAAACAAAAAAAATGGTGTATATATCAAAACTGGATCTCCCAACCTCGTGCTTACAAACCACATGGCATGCCAAATTGACTATGTGTGTTCCTTGTTTAGATCAACACATCAACTATTTCATATTCTTGTGTTGACTAGATCGATGGAAAAAGGGGATACTAAAACCAACCTACCAATAGTATGTATTCGAAAACTCAGTTAAACCATAGTGAAATGAAACCAACATGGTAATACCAACTTGCCAACAATATGTATTGAGATTATGATTTTTGTGAGGAATTCTAATCTACGGATAAACTAGTCTTCCCTGAGTGTGGTGTTCCTTCACTCAAAACAACAGAAGAAAGTTAAATGTTACTTTCCCTAAAATAGACAAAAATATAGAAGGGATAAAGACCTACTTTTGATCCTTCGCTCTCGTTCCTCTTCTATTGTCTTTCCCGTCACTCTTGATATAGCTGAAACCTGCTTGATCAATACTTGGAATCAAATACAAAAGAAAAAAAATGACATACATATATACATTCTATCTACCTTAACCAAATTGAACCGATTAAATTTGAAAATTAATACAAATTTTAGAATACATACACAAGATATAAGAGCATATATGAGAGAAAGAACAAATATCTTTATTGAAATAATAGGAGTAGATTACAACCAGTGGATCAATTCATCGTTAACCTGCTCCAACTTCATTCCGTCCTCATCACACCAAGCATCATCTCAACACCATAACAGTACTTCAGCTCTCAAGAATTGAGAATTCAACAACATAACACTACACAAATTTATTCCTCCCTTACACTTAGATGAGTGCTCAATTTATAAGGAAATTGTAGGTAGTTTCTCAATAAATGATATTGAATGGATTTTTAATAATAGATGAGACATGATTCTAGGTTCAATGGTGATGGATGAACACATGTATTCGAAGTATGACACCTATGAGCTCTTATCGAAGGCACTGGACATGTGGAGATTCCCAAAAAAATGATGATTTCGCTCCCAGAAGACCAACGCACCTTTAAGTGTCGGGAGGTACTCTATAGAGCACCCTTGCATGGTTGTAAGTGCTCTGAAAAGTAGTTAGGACCATTCAAGGGTACGTTGATGAGTCAGTAGGTCATTTCAACTATACTTCTAGTATTGAAACTCTCATGAATGAAAGCCATCATTGGAATGAATTCTATAGGGCATGTAGCAACTGAATTAGGGGATGATAGACCATGTTCATACTGGTCTTAGGTATGATTCCCAAATTTACCTGTAACAATGTTGTGACCACACAATATATAAAACAACATAGAACAAACCAAGTGCCAGATCGACGTGCCTTATCACATTTTGGAACTAGAAATGAAACCAGTTGATGAGTCATGGAGCAATGCGAAACATGTTTGAGAACTAAAACCATCTGCAAGGGATCAAAATCAAGATTTACTTGTGAAATTTAATGTATGGCTCTGAAATTTTTTGCATGGTTGTAGGAATGTAGGTATATGAAACTATTGGAAAAAATGATTTGAATTCCATGTAACTTTATATGAAATATTGTCATGCATATGTAGCTAAATTCCTGAAGGTTTTCACTTTATTTCATGTGGATATCATGTTTATGTTTTCAATGTTGTAACATGCCTGAATTAGTAGCAAGGGATGCCCTCTTTCCTATGTGGAAATGAGAGGTTGATTTTTCAAAAGCATAATTGTCAGCCTCTGTTTATTTCCTTTATGGTTCTTGGGTAAATGAATGAATCTTGGTATGTGTTCATGATTTGGTTTTATGCTTATTATTAGCCTAAGAGGCATGTATATCTCTGAACTATTCTAAGCTTGAAATTGGCCCAATGGGCTTAAGTATGAATGAATGGAAATATCTATGTTAAGTTTATTATGAAGTTAAATATTGGCTATCATACTTGGTTTTATCACTATTATGTATGTATAAAAATCTTAGGAAGGATAGCTAATATTGTTCATGTGCACATAGTATAAGCTTAGGAGGGATATCTCTAGGATCTTTACTACCATACATATACACTCGTATGGTTATGAGTGGGGGTTGAGCCTTAAGGATTTACGGTCTTGGCCTTAGAGTTGCAATAACCCATGTGGGTGGGTGTTGTAACCAAGCACTAAGGGTGGGGCTTGAGTGTATATGTTCATTCACCACAGGTTGAAATTCATTTTTTCGGGGGCCAAAAGGCAAACTCCCTATTGGGCCATATGGCCAGGAGCCATGAACAAGGGCACGCAGGTAGGGGAGGCTTGAGCTATTGGATGTTGAGGGAGTGTTAGCACCATCCATGTGCCCCAAAATAATTACATTGGATATTTTTAAGGGATTCTAAGATAGTCTCGCCAGGTTTTAATCGTCTGGATGATGTGGCACAATGGGGATTGTTGGGAGAGCAACCTTCTGTTGAATCTTCGTCATTGATTTATAAGTGCGTTCCTTGCCGTTGGATGGAACCCAAGTTTATTTATAATGTGAAACATAATTTTCCATGTACCAGGAGAGTAGTGGGGCCCATGGCCAGTGTGGAGGTGATGTGGTTGCAGGGTGACATGATGACCCAGGAGGGGCGACACATCTCACCTGGATATGGGGCTTTTGTGGGGTCAAGTAGCTTGTAAACAAGTGACATGAGGAATCCTCAGAGGGAGCCATGTGGAGGTTGTGATGTCACTCCAATTATAAAAGTTGTTGATGTCATCTGAAACATCTACCCCAATGATTGCTCTTGGTGTTGGGTGAAATACCGCCACAATTTTATTCTCGGAGTAAGGTGGTAGTGGTGGAGCCCACATGTACAAGTTTAAGGGGGCATGATCCCACACGATTGGATGGGATGCAACACAACATTTATGATGAAAATATGGCCAGGTGGATTTCCACATCACCCTGACATATTTGAACAAAGGGAATAGTATCGAGGTGATGTGGTGCTACGGGGCTACTCAGAGGTGAATTTTCAGGGCAAGGGTCCATGAAGGGGGTTTGACTCATGTAATTTATTGAAGTCACTTCTCAGAAGTTTGACATGGTTGCATGATAGGAAAAATTCCACGTAACCCTAGAAGCTCTTCACCGATAGTTTCAACGAGGGAATGTAAAGGAATATGTTGGGATTTTATTCTCAGGGTGATGTGGCCAAGGAGGGGTTCACATGCCTGTTATATATGCCCATTAGTCCTTGGTGTGCATTCTACCACTGCTAAAGGGAAATCAATTGCACATGTGTCATAGTCATGAATGGGTTGGCAGCTGGGGTAGTGTTTCCATATGGCAGTGAGGTGGCTGATTGGGGTAGCCATGTCATGGGCACCACGTGGCAAGTTAAATGATGTGGCGATACCTTATAGGCCAAAGTTTGATTGACTATATATTTTGATATGAGAGTCAGATTGGAGCAAGTTTCATATTGTTGGAAAGTTCTTAATGAGATGAATGCAACGATGGTATCCACTTAATTTCTAAGGTAGTCAAAAAATATAAAAAAATTTAGATTCCATTTCCATAATGGGACATTAGAGGTAAGGTCATCAAAGTAACTACCTCCTTCTACCCTTAGTAGGGGAAACCATTAGTAGGATGCGTGTTACAAAGTGGTATTAAGGCTTCCAGGTTCAACACTTTGACTAGATGGGCTCTATCACAAATGAAGTGAAGTTCAAAGGTTCAATTGTAGACCTTTGGAAATAAAATCAGTGTTATGTTAAAAAATTAACATAGTAGTTGGTCTGATGCTTGGATCTTTGGAGATGAGTGAGGTTGTATCTCTGAGTATAACAAATAAATAGGAATATGGCTATCTACCACTTATGGAACTAATTATGGAATTACATGTGGACTGCAATAATGATTCTAACATGTTTCCTCGTGGGATGCATTGATAATGCATGTGTTTACTTTCTTGTATCTTGAACTTCTAGACAAATTACTTCTGTGACTTTGGTTAATTATCACATTCGTAAAATGTTACAGAAGTACCTACATGGTTTCTTGCATGATTTATTGTAGTGTACCAACACTACTGGTTAAGTGGTGTTGCCTTATGCACTTTGAACAAGTGTGTATGAGATTTTTTTATGTGATATGAGGGGTTGGGGAAATCCTTGCGTTTCTTGCACTACATAACATGTCTTGATTCTAATTGAATATATATATATATATATATATATATATATATATATATATGCTACATACCACTCCTTGAACTAGGAAGTATTAACAACTAATTACAAGCATCCATAATGGAAACTATTACTAACCAAAATCAACATGTAGAAATGGTCAATCCTCCACCGAGGCTCCTGCCACATAATATTCATATGGATATGTGGCGGGGCTTTCGGGAGTGACTATGTTGATTTTGGTTAGTAATATTTTCCATTATGGATGCTTGTAATTAGTTGTTAATACTTCCTGGTTCAAGGAGTGGTGTGTAGCATATGGGAATGGCTAGTTGCAGCCTGTAATGGTTGTTATCTCAAGATGAGATAGGGCATCCATGCTTAATACTTGCTTATGTTATACCATGGATATAAAGGATTTATGAATCTATTTCAGAGTGATGGGTTTTGATGATTGATTATTTATGCAGGTGGGTGTTGGTTGTAGCACCGTAGATGTTGGTTATATATCTATGGCTTGCTTGTGAAAGTGGGTGCTATTTGTAGCACTATGGTTGATAACTATGAGTTGAATATGTCATGATTGTTATTATTGGTAAAAGGAATATTTTTAATTTGACTCATGCTAGTCTTGGTATAAGGATGATTTCAAAAACTTATAGACAAGTTGAATTGATTTTCTTGATTCTTGGAACATGTGACTAACATGAATATGATATGTGTGAACATGGTGCTAGCTAGGGATGAGAAACCACGTGTATAAGGATGCTTGCTAAAAGAGGGTTGATAAATAACCCAAGGTGCTTGTTGTGGGATGATAAACCACTCATAGAGTGCTTGACACAACTGATAAACCACCCATTAATATGAAAATTTTCTTTCCTTGACTAGCTAATAAAACACTCTTAAAGTTCTTGCCACAATTGATAAACCACATGTAATAAAAATATTGTGTGGATTTTCCACAAGGTGCTCGCCGAAGAGGTTGATAAATCACCCAAGGTGCTTTCTATCGGGCTGATAAACGACTATTATAATGCTTTTATTAGCTAATAAACCACCTATAACACAAATATTGTGTGGAGTTTCCACGGGGTTCTTGCCGAGGAGGTTGATAAACCATGTAAATTATCGGGTTGATAAACCACTCATAGAGTGATTGTCACAAATGATATACCACTTATAATAAAAATATTGTGTGGATTTTCCACTGGGTGCTTGCCGATGAGGTTGCTAAACCACCCAAGGTGCTTGTTGTCAAGCCGATAAACCACTCTTAGAGTGATTTCCACAACTGATAAACCACATGTAATGAAAGGATTACACAGAGTTTCCACAGGGTTATTTCCGAGGAGGTTGATAAGCCACTCGAGGTGCTTGCTTTCAGGCTGATAAACCACTCTCAGAGTGCTTTCCACAACTGATAAACCACCTGTAATAAAAATATTATGTGGATGGTATAAAAAAAAAGTTTGTATTTTCCATAATTGGACAATCCAAGAAAGTCATTAAATGGGTTCCAAGTCACGTAGAGCATTTTTTGGCAAGAGGGAATGAATGACCTATTGCTAATATTTATGTTATATTTATGCTGTTGATAATAGTGGTGAGTGAGAGTTAAAAATGGAAAGGGTTGAAACTTGATAGCATGTGAACAATATGAATGAAAACATGTCGAATTGAATGAGTTGTTGAACATTGCAACAAAAAATATCAATTGATAGCATTGATAATAACAACAAGGTAAAAAGGTAAAAGAAAGGAATTGGGTGAGAATTCCTTTGGCTGAGTTTGGAAATTTTTGTTTTCAAATTATTGCATGCTCCACATGAATACTAGAAGGTTTACTAAACTTTAAACATTATTTGACACATGAATGTGATATATTTTATGAATATGTGAATATATGAATGACATGTTTGGAATAACATGATGAGGTTATCCAATGAGATCCCCTATCATGCAAGGGATCCATTGAGCAAGTGTGAAGTCTTATTGTTACTTAATATTATGATCATTTACGTGCCATGTTTGTACTATGTATGTGACAAGGAAATGTTGATTGTTGTATCAACAAATACCCTAACAACTAAATGAATTCCTTGGTCAATTAATGAGGAATATATGCTATTGCATATATACTTGCATCTGATAAACTACTCAATAAGAGAGGTTTGAAGAAATATCTAGTTGAGAGTGTGTGGAGCATAGACAATGTTGAGTGCTTGCTTCGATTGACAAAGCACTCAATGCAGGAGCAAAGAAAAAGCTATAGAGATAAGTATTGATTATCATTTTAAAGAAATTTTGTTAAGACTATGCTTTAATTTGGTTTAAGGTTCTAATCTGTAATGACTTGAGTTATTGTTTTTTTATGATTATGCTATGTTCGAAATCCATTTAAAAAATTTATGATTATTTCTCATGACATGAAAGTTAGTGATGTAAGAAATCATGGAATTTATCGGTTTGGGTGGATGGACTCAACTGCAAGTGAATAGTAGCAGCTTGAAGATATTGAAGTGCATAGTGGCACTTTGATTACATATTTCAGAAATTGGGCCATTGTGGGACGTGTAACTTGACTCAAAAATAGAAGAAAAGAGATATGAACGCCTTAGAAATAAGCCACTTCGAGGGGGCAACCTCCAATACATTACATAAATGAACAATTCTTGGATGATACAATTTACAAAACCTCCTTTCTATATATAGGAGTCCATGGGGCCATAATGTAATCCTAGTGGGCCACAATGTAATCCTAGCCGACCTAACAATAATAATTAAAGGGCACAATAATAACAAAATGGGGGTTACAAGGGTACAATAATAACAATAAGGGGTTTACACTAACAATAATAAGGGGCTATACTAGTGATATAGGGATCTAACATGCCCCTCTCCTTCAAAAAAGTGTTGTCCTCAACACTTGAGTAGCTCCGGGTGCTTCTGTATAAAATTCTCATCCTCCCATGTAGAATCTTCAGTGGGTAAGTTCTTCCACTTGATGAGATACTCTGAAATTGATCGATTCCGTAGTTGTCGAGTTCTTTTTTCCATGACTGCTTGAGGTTCCAATATGATTTTCCCTTCCCCATCAAGTTCTGGCAATACTGTTTGAACTGGAAGATTTTCACCTATAACCTTCTTTAAGCATGAAACATGGAAAGCTGGATGTACTCGCGAAGAAGCAGGAAGCTCCAATTTGTATGCCATAGTACCAATCTTTTGCAACACCTTATAATTTATTATCCTTCTTAGCTTGCTTGAGGGACATTTGTTTGTATGGTTGTAGCGGTAAAAATACCCAATCTCCTACATCAAAACTTCTCTCACTACGATGTTGATCTGCCTGTTGTTTCATTCGATTTTGTGCCAAATTCAGGTTATCCTTTAAGAGTTGGAGAACTTCTTGCTGATGCTCGATGTGATCTTCCACTGCTTGAACCTTCGAATTTTCCTTAAAGATGATGTGATGGATGGTGGATGATATCCATAAAGTGCCATAAATGGGGTCATTTTTGCTGCAATATGGAAGGAAGTGTTATACCACCATTCGGCAAGAGGTAACCACTTGACCCATTGTGTTTGTTTATCAGATACAAAACAACGAAGATATCCTTCCAAACATTTATTTACTATCTCAGTTTGACCATCAGATTGAGGATGATAAGATGAGCTATGAGCTAATTGAGTACCCAAACAAGAAAATAACTCCGTCCAAGAATTTCCAGTAAAAATGGGATCTCTGTCGCTCACAATAACCCTTGGGCTTCCATGTAGCTTTTGAATTCTGTCCATAAATGTAGTAGCAACTGTACTTGCTTTAAAGGGATGAGATAATGCACAAAAGTGTGCATACTTGGTAAGTCTATCAACTACCACCATGATGACACTCTTTCCTTCGGACTTAGGTAAACCTGTGATAAAATCCATTGAAATCTCCTCCCAACGTTGACTTGGAATGGATAAAGGTTGTAGAAGTCTGGGGTCTTAATTGTTTCCACTTTATTCTGCTGGCAAACCAAACATTCCGCCACAAACTTTCGAATATCAGATTTAAGGCCATCCCAAAAAAATTCTTTCTTCACCCTGTGGTAAGTTTTTAAAAATCCTGAGTGTCCTCCTAAAGGAGAAATGTGCAATTCCAGAAGAATCTTTTGTTTTAGTTGGGAATTCTTACAAAGATATAAGCAATCTTTGTACCATAAGGAATCATTTTTCCAACTAAATGTATCAGATGTACTAGGATCTTCTTGCAACTTTTGAATGAGTGTCCATACATCTTTGTCCTTCTTCCATTCATCTCTTGCTTCAGTTATCCAATCTGGTTGGATAATAGAAATGGCACAAAGCAATGCTTCCACCTCTTCATTCTTTCATGAGAGTGCATCTGCAACAACATTAAGCTTTCCTTTTTTGTAGATTATTTCAAAGTCATAACCCAACATCTTTGTGACCCATTTTTGCTGCTCTCTAAAGATAGTCTTTGTTCCAAAAAGTGTTTAAGACTATCATGATCAGTTTTTACCTTGAAGTGTCTTCCCATTAGGTAAGTTCGCCATTTCTTTAGTGCATGCAGTATTGCTAACATATCCTTCTCATAAATAGGTTTCTGTAAATACTTTCCTTTGATTGGACGACTTTCAAAAGCAATGGGTCTTCCTTCCTGCAT
Source organism: Pinus albicaulis (assembly GCA_034641835.2). Lineage (NCBI taxonomy): Eukaryota > Viridiplantae > Streptophyta > Pinopsida > Pinales > Pinaceae > Pinus > Pinus albicaulis. The sequence goes on along the minus strand of CM076582.1, from coordinate 534,512,505 downwards.
TAAAACTGCACCAATTCCATTTCCTGAGGCATCACATTCCACAATAAAGGTTTTTGTGAAATCTGGTGTAGCTAAGACCGGTGCTAGGCACATTGCCTCTTTAAGACGTTCAAAGGCCTTAGTTGCTTCAGGAGTCCATGAAAATGCATCTCTGCAACAACATTCGGCTTTCCTTTTTTGTAGATTATTTCAAAGTCGTAACCCAACATCTTTGTGACCCATTTTTGCTGTTCTTCTGACGATAGTCTTTGTTCCAAAAAGTGTTTAAGACTATCATGATCAGTTTTACCTTGAAGTGTCTTCCCATTAGGTAAGTTCGCCATTTCTTTAGTGCATGTAGTATTGCTAACATTTCCTTCTCATAAATAGGTTTCTGTAAATACTTTCCCTTGATTGGACGACTTTCAAAAGCAATGGGTCTTCCTTCCTGCATTAAAACTGCACCAATTCCATTTCCTGAGGCATCACATTCCACAATAAAGGTTTTGTGAAGTCTGGCGTAGCTAAGACCGGTGCTAGGCACATTGCCTCTTTAAGATGTTCAAAGGCCTTAGTTGCTTCAGGAGTCCATGAAAATGCATCTTTCTTCAATAATGTTGTGAGAGGTGCTGCTATTCTCCCATAATTCTTAACAAACTTGCGATAATACCCTGTTAACCCGAGAAATCCTCGCAACTGCTTTATGGTTGTGGGAACTTTCCATTCCTTAATGGCTTTAATTTTGTTAGGGTCCACTTCAACCCCCTCGTGAGATACAATATGACCCAGATATTCCACCTCTTGTACTCCAAAGAAACATTTGGACTTTTTTGCATATAATTGTTTCTCCTGCAATAGTTTGAGCACCCTGTCAACATGTTCAACATGATCCTTCCAAGACCTGCTGTAGATTAGTATATCATCAAAAAATACTAGCACAAATTTTCTAAGGAAGGGATTGAAAATGGAATTCATCAACCCTTGAAATGTAGAAGGTGCATTGGTAAGGCCAAAAGGCATGACCAAAAATTCATAATGACCCTCATGAGTTTGAAATCTTGTTTTTGGAATATCTTCAGTCTTCATTCTAATTTGATGATATCCTGAACGAAGATCCAACTTGGTAAAATAAATTGCTCCATGTAATTCATCCGATAATTCATCAATCACAGGAATGGGAAATTTGTCTTTAATGGTGAGCTTATTGAGCTCCCTATAATCCGGACACATTCGCCATGATCCATCCTTCTTGTGTACCAATACTACAGGAGCAGAGAAATAACTTTGACTGGGTTGAATTATACCCACCTCTAACATTTCTGCAATCATACGTTCAATTTCGCTCTTTTGGAAGTAAGGATATCTATAAGGCCTGATGTTTGGAGGAACACTTCCTGGAATCAAATGAATAGCATGATCATGATCACGAATAGGTGGGAGTCCTTTGGGAGTTTCAAACACCTTGGAATGATTGTCCAAGACTTGTTGGAGATCTGCAGAAATAGATGATTTTGATGTCAGAACTTCTAGTGAGCATAATTGTGAAATTACGCCTCGTTGTTCTTTCTTTATAAGCTTTGTCATGACATTAGAGCTTATTATCCTTCCCGGCTTCCCTTCAATACCCCGTAATTCGATTTCCTTTCCTTCTGAAAAAATTTTCAAGAAAAGTTCTTGAAAATTAAAAGCTACCGTCCCCAAAGATTGTAACCATTGTACTCCTAGTACAACATCAGCACCTCCCATAGGAATGGAAAGCATTGGACTAGTCAATACATATTCCCCCATAGTTAGCTTGATATTATGGCATTTTCCAGAGCAATTTATAGTTCCTCCATTTGCAACCATCACTTGACATTCTGGTGCTGGGTATAGGAAACGATTTAATTCCTTGGCTACCTTATAATGAATAAAATTATGGGTGCTACCTGAATCAATCAACACTATTACCCTTTTCTTCTTTATATGTCCTTCTATCTTGAGAGTTTGGGGAGTGGTAATTCCTGCCAGTGCATTACACGATATGGTCGGATTCATTTCTTCCTCTTCTAGGGGTGGTTCCTGGTGTATATCCTCTTCTTGTTCATTTTCTTCTTCTTCTTCACAATCTATGTAAAATAATTTCTTCTCAGCACACTTATGACCTTTAGTGTATTTGCTATCACAACTGTAGCAAAGCCCTTTTGCTCTTTTCTCTTCCAATTGTTGTGGTGTCAACCTTGTAGGTTGTGGAAATCTAGGCGTAGCAACACTTCCTTCTTTATATAATTGAGTGGTAGGCTTCCTTGTCGCCATAATTTTACATTCAACTTTTCTTGCCAACCTGAATGCCTTCACCAATGAATCAGGTTCCAAAACGCGAACTTCATGTTGGATGTTATCCTTTAAAGTGCCTAGGAAGAGATCAATCCTGTGTTCCTCTGTAAGATCAGTTACCCTTATATTCAATTTTTGGAAGTCCTCAATGTGCTGCCCCACTAAACCCTTTTGTTTGAGATTTATCAATTGGGTAAAGAGGGTGTTGCTCTTTGTATCCTCATAATGTGCTATCATTTCCTCCGTAAAAATTGACCAAGTGACAATTTTTTTACGGGAGCAAAGCCATTGATACCATACAAATGTATTTTGTTCTAAATGTAAAGTTGCAATGCGTACCTTTGCGTGTTTTGCACGTTATGGAGATCAAAATATTGCTCCATCTGTAGTATCCATGTTACAGGATCCTTTCCATCAAACTTCCTCATATCCATTTTTGGAATATGGTGGTTCTTTCCGCCAACATTCGAGTTTATGGAATCATGATTAACATTTATTTTGTTCTCATCGGGAGGTTCTTCTCCTATATTTCCGCCATTAGGAATCATTTCTGGTTTTAAGCTTGTCATCAAGCCTTCCATGTATGCTTTTAGATCATTCTTCATGTCATCCATCTTAGCTTCCATGCCGACTTCCATGCCATCCATCTTAGCTTCCAAACCATTCATCTTAGTTTCCACGCCTTTCTTCAAAACTTCCATTTCATTTTGTGTTGTTCTTTGCGAGAGCGAAATTTGTTGCATTTGCTCTTGTAATTTTGACATGTCATGTTGCCATTCTTCATCTTCATGAGTAATAGTAGAGCCTTATAAAGGCTTAATGGGTGTTGAATTATTTTTAGGGGCCATTTCAGACTCCAATATTGATATCTATTCTACAATAGGCCCTTGCAATCAATTCAACTTGATTCTTCAAACAAGACTTATGCAATTCGGAAAAAAAATACACACTTTTTACTAGCTTTGAGGAGCTCGATATTGAAATTGTATTATCTCTGTGCTTGAAAATCTTCGATATCTGAAATTCAGCCCTGTAGTAGCCCTCTGAAGCTTCTTTCAAATTCCATAGGTCTGACTTGATTTTGATGCTCCAAGACTGGAATCATGATTAACATTTATTTTGTTCTCATCAGGAGGTTCTTCTCCTATATTTCCGCCATTAGGAATCATTTCGGGTTTTAAGCTTGTCATCAAGCCTTCCATGTATGCTTTTAGATCATTCTTCATGTCATCCATCTTAGCTTCCATGCCGACTTCCATGCCATCCATCTTAGCTTCCAAACCATTCATCTTAGTTTCCACGCCTTTCTTCAAAACTTCCATTTCATTTTTTGTTGTTCTTTGCGAGAGCTAAATTTGTTGCATTTGCTCTTGTAATTTTGACATGTCATGTTGCCATTCTTCATCTTCATGAGTAATAGTAGAGCCTTCTAAAGGCTTAATGGGTGTTGAATTCCTTTTAGGGGCCATTTCAGACTCCAATATTGATATCTATTCTACAATAGGCCCTTGCAATCAATTCAACTTGATTCTTCAAACAAGACTTATGCAATTCGGAAAAAAAATACACACCTTTTACTAGCTTTGAGGAGCTCGATATTGAAATTGTATTATCTTTGTGCTTGAAAATCTTCGATATCTGAAATTCAGCCCTGTAGTAGCCCTCTGAAGCTTCTTTCAAATGCCACAGGTCTGACTTGATTTTGATGCTCCAAGACAAAGTTGTGTCCAATCTCCCACAATGACCTAATTCTGGACTGGTTCAGTAGAGCGAATTTGTACGACTTGCCACGTATCACTGTTTTGTCCTTTGTCTCTGAAATTGATAGCGAAGAAACTACAGGCTGTGTACTTGTGACCACTTTTGACAGCACTCCAATCCAATCTTCAGAGAGAGAGTTATTAAACTTTTCCCACGATCACCTCTTTGAGATGAAATTCAGGAGCCTGAAACAGCACTACCTTCCACAGATCATATCTCCAAAAATATTGCGAACCAAGCTCTGAAATTTTTTGACAAATTTCCTCAGGATTTCAGCTTCGCACCATATGAATTTCAGACTCTGACCCTTCGTACAAAAAACTTTATAGCGCAAATGCCACGATGACCTGTTTATGAGCCTGAAAAGATACCTAACTTCCACAGATGATATCTCCTCAAATATTGCGAACCAAGATCTGAAATTTTTAGAAAACCTTCCTCGAGATTTCAGCTTCGCACCCTAGAAATTTCAGCTTCTGAAGCTTCGTAGAAAAAACGTTATAGCGAAAATTCCACGATGACCTGTTTGGAGCAGCGAAACCCTAGAATCCCAAAGCTCCGATACCAAATGTTGTGTAACCAGCTCCAAAGAGAGAAGAAAAGAGATATTCACGCCTTAGAAATGAGCCACTTCGAGGGGGCAACCTCCAATACATTACATGAATGAACAATTCTTGGATGATGCAATTTACAAAACCTCCTTTCTATATATAGGAGTCCATGAGGCCATAATGTAATCCTAGTGGGCCACAATGTAATCCTAGCCGACCTAACAATAATAATTTAAGGGCACAATAATAACAAAATGGGGGTTACAAGGGTACAATAATAACAATAAGGGGTTTACACTAACAATAATAAGGGGCTATACTAGTGATATAGGGACCTAACAGGCGGTTATAGGTGGTAATACTATATTTGTATCA
>CM076582.1:534240032-534507423 GCA_034641835.2 Pinus albicaulis | reverse complement strand
TCTGCAACAGCATTCAACTTTCCTTTTTTGTAGATTATTTCAAAGTCATAACCCAACATCTTTGTGACCCATTTTTGTTGTTCTTCTGATGATAGTCTTTGTTCCAAAAAGTGTTTAAGACTATCATGATCAGTTTTTACCTTGAAATGTCTTCCCATTAGGTAAGTTCGCCATTTCTTTAGTGCATGTAGTATTGCTAACATTTCCTTCTCATAAATAGGTTTCTGTAAATAGTTTCCTTTGATTGGACGACTTTCAAAAGCAATGGGTCTTCCTTCCTGCATTAAAACTGCACCAATTCCATTTCCTGAGGCATCACATTCCACAATAAAGGTTTTTGTGAAGTCTGGTGTAGCTAAGACCGGTGCTAGGCACATTTCCTCTTTAAGACGTTCAAAGGCCTTAGTTGCTTCAGGAGTCCATGAAAATGCATCTTTCTTCAATAATGTTGTGAGAGGTGCTTCTATTCTCCCATAATTCCTAACAAACTTGCGATAATACCCTGTTAACCCGAGAAATCCTCGCAACTGCTTTATGGTTGTGGGAACTTTCCATTCCCTAATGGCTTTAATTTTGTTAGGGTCCACTTTAACACCCTCGTGAGATACAATATGACCCAGATATTCCACCTCTTGTACTCCAAAGAAACATTTGGAATTTTTTGCATATAATTGTTTCTCCTGCAATAGTTTGAGCACCCTGTCAACATGTTCAACATGATCCTTCCAAGACCTGCTGTAGATTAGTATATCATCCAAAAATACTAGCACAAATTTTCTAAGGAAGGGTTTGAAAATGGAATTCATCAACCCTTGAAATGTAGAAGGTGCATTGGTAAGGCCAAAAGGCATGACCAAAAATTCATAATGACCCTCATGAGTTCGAAATGTTGTTTTTGGAATATCTTGAGTCTTCATTCTAATTTGATGATATCCTGAACGAAGATCCAACTTGGTAAAATAAATTGCTCCATGTAATTCATCCAATAATTCATCAATCATAGGAATGGGAAATTTGTCTTTAATGGTGAGCTTATTGAGCTCCCTATAATCAGGACACATTCGCCATGATCCATCCTTCTTGTGTACCAATACTACAGGAGCAGAGAAAGAACTTTGACTAGGTTGAATTATACCCGCCTCTAACATTTCTGCAATCATATGTTCAATTTCGCTCTTTTGGAGGTAAGGATATCTATAAGGCCTAATGTTTGGAGGAACACTTCCTGGAATCAAATGAATAGCATGATCATGATCACGAATAGGTGGGAGTCCTTTGGGAGTTTCAAACACCTTGGAATGAGTGTCCAAGACTTGTTGGAGATCTGCAGAAATAGATGATTTTGATGTCGGAACTTCTAGTGAGCATAATTGTGCAATTACGCCTCGTTGTTCTTTCTTTAGAAGCTTTGTCATGACATTAGAGCTTATTATCCTTCACGGCTTCCCTTCAATACCCCGTAATTCGACTTCCTTTCCTTCTGAAAAAAATTTCAAGAAAAGTTCTTGAAAATTAAAAGCTACCGTCCCCAAAGATTGTAACCATTGTACTCCTAGTACAACATCAGCACCTTCCATAGGAATGGCAAGCATTGGACTAGTCAATACATATTCCCCCATGGTTAGCTTGATATTATGGCATTTTCCAGAGCAATTTATAGTTCCTCCATTTGCAACCATCACTTGACATTCTGGTGTTGGGTATAGGAAATAATTTAATTCCTTGGCTACCTTACAATGAATAAAATTATGGGTGCTACCTGAATCAATCAACACTATTACCTTTTTCTTCTTGATATGTCCTTCTATCTTGAGAGTTTGAGGAGTGGTAATTCCTGCCAATGCATTACACGATATGGTCGGACTCATTTCTTCCTCTTCTAGGGTTGGTTCCTAGTGTATATCCTTTTCTTGTTCATTTTCTTCTTCCTCTTCACAATCTATGTAAAATAATTTCTTCTCAGCACACTTATGACCTTTAGTGTATTTTCTATCACAACTGTAGCAAATCCCTTTTGCTCTTTTTCTTCCAATTGTTGTGGTGTCAACCTTGTAGGTTGTGGAAATCTAGGTGTAGCAACACTTCCTTCTTTATAGAATTGAGTGGTAGGTTTCCTTGTCACCATAATTTTACATTCAACTTTTCTTGCCAACCTGAATGCCTTCTCCAATGAATCAGGTTCCAAAACGCGAACTTCATGTTGGATGTTATCCTTTAAAGTGCCTAGGAAGAAATCAATCCTGTGTTCCTCTGTAAGATCAGTTACACTTATATTCAATTTTTGGAAGTCCTCAATGTGCTGCCCCACTAAACCCTTTTGTTTGAGATTTATCAATTGGGTAAAGAAGGTGTTGCTCTTTGTATCCTCATAATGTGCTATCATTTCCTCGGTAAAAATTGACCAAGTGACAATTTTTTTACGGGAACAAAGCCATCGATACCATACAAATGTATTTTGTTCTAAATGTAAAGTTGCAATGCGTACCTTTTGTGTGTTTTGCACGTTATGGAGATCAAAATATTGCTCAATCTGTAGTATCCATGTTACAGGATCCTTTCCATCAAACTTCCTCATATCCATTTTTGGAATATGGTGGTTCTTCCTGCCAACATTCGAGTTTATGAAATCATGATTAACATTTATTTTGTTCTCATCGGGAGGTTCTTCTCCTATATTTCCGCCATTAGGAATCATTTCTGGTTTTAAGCTTGTCATCAAGCCTTCCATGTATGCTTTTAGATCACTCTTCATGTTTTCCATGTTGTCTTTCATGTCATCCATCTTAGATTCCACGCCTTTCTTCAAACTATCCATCTTCACTTCCATGCATTTCTTCAAAACTTCCATTTCATTTTTTGTTGCTCTTTGCGAGAGTGAAAACTGTTGCATTTGCTCTTGTAATTTTGATAGATCATGTTGCAATTCTTCATCTTCATGAGTCATAGTAGAGCCTTCTGAAGGCTTAATGGGTGTTGAATTCTTTTTAGGGGCCATTTTAGAATCAAATATTGATATCTATTCTACAAGATGCCCTTGGAATCAATTCAACTTGATTCTTCAAACAAGACTTATGCAATTCGGAAAAAAAATACACACCTTTTACTAGCTTTTAGGAGATCGATATTGAAATTGAATTATCTCTGTAATTGAAAATCTTCGATATCTGAAATTCATCCCTGTAGTAGCCCTCTGAAGCTTCTTTCAAATGCCACAGGTCTGACCTAATTTTGATTCTCCAAGACAAAGTTGTGTCCAATCTCCCACAATGACCTAATTCTGGACTGGTTCAGTAGAGCGAACTTGTACGACTTGCCACGTGTCACTGTTTTGTCCTTTGTCTCTGAAATTGATAGCCAAGAAACTAAAGTCCGTTTACTTGCGACCAATTTTGACAGCACTCCAATCCAATCTTCAGAGAGAGAGTTATTTAACTTTTCCCACGATCACCTCTTTGAGATGAAATTCAGGAGCCTGAAAAAGCACTACCTTCCACAGATCATATCTCCAAAAATATTGCGAACCAAGCTCTGAAATTTTTTGATGAATTTCCTCAGGATTTCAGCTTCGCACCATATGAATTTCAGATTCTGAACCTTCGTAGAAAAATTTTTATAGCGCAAATGCCACGATGACCTGTTTAGGAGCCTGAAAAAATACCTGACTTCCACAGATCATATCTCCGAAATTATTGCGAACCAAACTCTGAAATTTTTATACCAGCTTCCTCGGACTTTTTTCTTCGCACCTTAATAATTTCAGCTTCTGAAACTTCGTATAAAAAAATTTATAGCGAAAATGCCACGATGACCTGTTTGGAGCAGCGAAACCATCAAGGCTACGATACCAAATGTTGTGTAACCAGCTCCAAAAATAGAAAGAAAAGGACAGTAAATGCCTTGGGAAATGAGCCACTTCGAGGGGGCAACCTCCAATACATTACATAAATGAACAATTCTTGGATGATACAATTCACAAAACCTCCTTTCTATATATAGGAGTCCATGGGGCCATAATGTAATCCTAGTGGGCCACAATGTAACCGACCTAACAATAATTTAAGGGCATATGTATAAAAATGGGGGTTACAAGGGTACAATAATAACAATAGGGAGTTTACACTAACAATTATAAGGATATACTAGTGATATAGGGACCTAACGGGGACACTAACATACTTAAAGATAGTCTTTTAATTTCCATGAAGCATGTTATGGCTGGTATGAAAGTATTGAGGCAAGGAATGTCCTTGATTATGAAATTATTCATATGCGAGGAAGCCTTGTCAAGGAATGGATCACCTGAGGGACTGAGAAGAGAGAAGGGGATGCCTGAACTTGGAAGGCGAGTGATTGCAGGAAAGGGGGATCAGATCGCCCAAGGGATTGGGAAGCAAAGAAGGGGATGCAAAAAAATGATATTGGTTTTTAAAGGGTAGTAAGCATGGTTGATTAGAATTATAAGCACATTGGGGGTGTTTTGGGAAGCAATGGGTTGGGAATTATTCATTGAAGGAAAAAGGAGAACAAAGGACAAAAACAATATTTATGGAGGTAAGCAACACTACAGGAAAAATGGAAAATATATTAAGATAGATTGGGTGCAACAAGAGCACCAGGAAACTGCAAAGAAGCCATGAAAGTGGTTGATTCAATAGTTTTTTTATGTTTAATTAGTTGCTGGGATTATAACATTGAGGATGATGTTCCCTTTAAGGGGGTGGGGTTTTTGACACCCCTGGTATACTTTTCCCCTAACTTTTGTAATGTAATGATACTCTGAATTATAAATGAATATATTATTATGAATAGGCCTGAATAGTGGGACCACAAATCCATGATTCAAGGAGGAAGAGGAAAATAAAACTGCGCGGAGCTAGTTCGCACCGCTATTTAATTTATGGTGCATATTATCAAGAATATTAGAAGAGGCTTCTAAGAGGAGATGAAGATTATAAGAGGAGCATGAATAGGCACCCATGAGAAATTATAAAAAGGAAATTGCACAATAATGTTGGGGTTGTATTTTCCTCTTGGGGAAGCACATGAGAAGTGTTGGAAAGACCTATAAAGTGGAGGGAATGAAATTCCGTGGTAAACTAAATTGTGGCTTGGAGGAGCTCAATAAATTTTGAGGAAAATGGGAATGAGTGCTTACCAAGAATTGGCTATGAAACCACTCAGGGTGCTTTCTAAATAGCTGATAAACCATATGATCTTATAAGTAATACCTCTACTCTTTAAGCTAAGTATGACCTCATGCTGAAACTATTGAAGAAATTCCCCTTAGATCATGGATCTGGTTCTAGGGTGACTACTGCAAATAATTCTAGCTATAATGAGTCTAACGTTGGGTGGAAAACTGAAGTCCCAACTTCAAGTTGGCCATTGGCTTTATTGTATTTGCATGTATTTTGTTCAGATATGTGATCTTAATTATTTCCTTATGAAATTTAATTTATGGCTCTGAAAAATGATGTATGGTTGTAGGAATGTTGGTATATGAAACTATTAGATGAAACACTTTGAATTTCATGTAGCTTATATGAAATGTTGTCATGATTTTGTATCTAAAGTCCTAAAGTTTTTTCCGTGTATTGCATGCAGATATCATGTTTATGTTTGTAGTGTTGTAACATGCCTAAATTAATAGCAAGGGATGCCCTATTTCGTATGTGCAAATGAGAGGTTGATTTCTCAGAAGCATACATGTTAATATTTGTTGATTTCCCACATGGTTCTTGGGTAAATGAATGAATCCTGGTATGTATTCATGATCTAGTTTTATGCTTATTATCTGCCTAAGAACCTTGTAGGTCTCTAAACCATTATGAGCTTGAAATTGGCCCAATGAAATTAAGTATGAATGCATGGAAAAATATCTATCAAGTTTATTATGCAATTAAATATGGGTTATTAGACTTGTTTTTATCACTACTAAGCTCAAGAAGGATAGTGTTTGTGTGTATGTAAAATTATATACATGCATGTTTATATTTGCAGGCGGGGCTGAAGCCACTAAAAATCTTAGGGAGGATAGCTCGAATACGGTGTATGCACACATACTATAAGCTTAAGAGGGATAGCTCTAAGGATATTTACCACCATACATATACACTCATATGGTTATGAGTTGGGGGTTGAGCCTTAAGACTTTAAGTGCTAGACTATAGGGTTACAACAACCCATGTGTGCGAGAACTATAACCAATCATTGAGGGTGGGGCTCGAGCATATATGATCATTTGCCGCAAGTTGAAAATCATTTTTTAGGGGACTAGAAGGTAAAATATCTATCAGTCCATGTGGCTAGGAGCCATTACCAAGGGCATCAGGAAAGGAATCCCTAAGTCTGTCGATGTCAAGGGAGTGTTAGCACCATTCACATGCCCCAAAATAATTACCTTGAATATTTTAAAGGGAGTCTAGGACAGTCTTGCTATGTTTTAATCGTTGGGATGATATGGCACAATGGATCTCATTGGTAGGGAAACCTTCCATTGAATTTATGCCATTGATTTGTAAGTTCATTCCTTGTCATTTGATGGGCCCCAAGTTTGTTTATATTATGAGAATGTAGTTTTCCATGTAGTGGGAGACTGGTGAGGCTAGTGGCGATGGAGACAACATGGTTGCAGGCTGACACGAAGAATCAGGAGGCGAGACACATGTCACTTGGATTTTGGGTTTTGGTGGGGCAAAGTGGCTTGTAAAAAATTGACACATGACATCCCCAGAAGGAGCCACATAGAGGTTGTGATGTCACCCTGGCGCCTCTACCTCGATGATTTCTCTAGGTGTTGGATGCAAACCCATTAGGAATTTATTATCAGGGTGATGTGGCAGTTCTAGATCCCACATACACAAATGTAAGGGGACATGACCCCATGTGATTAGATGAGATGAATTGCATTAACTGAGCTGATGGTATGGATAGGTGTATTTCCATGTCACCTCTATGGATTTGAATAGTGGGCATAGTCCCAAGGTGATGTGGTGCTAGGGGGTCTGCTTGGAGGTGAAGCCATTCAGAAGGAGGGGTCCGCGTAGGGGGCTTGACTCATGTAATTGGTCGAAGGAACTTCCTAGCATTTTGACATAGTGGCATGACAAGGAAAATTCTACGTAATCTCAGAATATCTTCCTCGATAGTTTCGACATGGAACTATGAATGCACTTTTCAGTATTTTATTCCCAGGGTAATGTGGCCAAAAAGGGGCCCATGCGCCTCTTATATATGCTTGTTAGTCCTTGTTGTGTATTCGACCACTACTAAAAGGGAATCACTTTCACATGTGTCACGATAATGAATGGGTAGACAACTGCAGTAGTGTTTCCATGTGTTGGTGAGGTGGTTTACTAGTGAAGGAATGTGTACGCCATGTGGCAGGTTATATGACGTGACAAGACTTAATGGGCCAGACTTTGATCAACCATATCTTTTGATATGAGAGTTGGATTGGAGCAAATTTAATATCTTTGGAAAATTATCGATGAAATGAACACAAGAATAATGTCCATTTTATGTTCTGAGGTAGTTGAAAAATTCAAAAAATTTAGACCCCATTTCCATAACGAGGTAATGGAGGCCGGGTCATTAGAATAACTACCTCCTTCTACCCTTATTATGGGCTAGGAATAGTAGGGGGTGCGTTACAAAAACCCCATTTTCACACCCTTTATTAAAATTAAATGGTTACTTTTCTATTATAAATCTTGGATTACATGACCAGAATAATTTACATCAGATTTAACAAAAAATGATTTTGTGATCTTTGTTGCTTCCATATTCCAATATAACTAGAGAAAAGTATTTTTTCATATACAAGCCCTTTGAACTAGGATTATACATTGAAACTTTCCATCTATCGGACATAATTAACCCAACAACAAAATATATTTTCAATACATATATTAATTTAAGATTTACTAGGATTTGGAGGCCCAACTTCCTTATTTTCTGCATTGAATACCTCTTTACCTTTGCTCGTCCCTATGCCAACTATGGCCCCGTTAGGGAACTCTTGCTACCATTTGAGGTTGTAACTTTAATTTCCATACATAAGTTCATGTATCTCTACAAATATACTACCACTGATAAGATTTATGTCTCTGGACATCAAATGTGCTTCGATATTGATAATTTTCATTTCCACCTTCGCCTCTAAAATTTCAAACTTTGCTTCTGACAGGGCTGGCTTTGTCTCATTTTCACTCTCCAGTAATTATATTCAGTGAGGCAGGAGATCGATTTAAGCCATTAAAAACTTAAATAAAAAATTCCACTTCCTTTTTTGCATCGCACCATATCTAGCTCCAAAGGTTGCTCACCTTCCTGCGCAATCGCCAAACATTTCAACAACGCACAGGTGCGAGAATAATGTCAAGGAAAATGGAAATTAGATGCCTAATTAAAGGTCTAGCAGAGCCAACTTAAATAGTATCTCTCCATCCCGACTCCCATCATTAATATCCTCTTCCACCATTAAAACTAGATCTTCACTAATCTTCATATAGTTTACAAACTTTTCCTTCTCAAGATACCGGACTAACATCCCTTACAAAAAATTTATGGAAGCATTAGGGGATAATTGTAAATGGACCTAATCCATTAATACATCCTATTGATAACCCATATCTTTGGAGATAATTCTCGTCCATCTTTCCATTGTCCCGATCGTTTTGTGCTTGGGGGTTAGACCTGATCTCCCAGAGATACCACATAAATGTTAAATCTCCAAGTGGAATCTTGTTAAATTCCATTACCAATCTATCCTGTAGGTGAAGGTTTAATACCCAAGATTGATATTTCTTGTTGCTACCGTATTTGATGAATTTTTGAACCAAGCTTAAGCACATTTGATTATAGCACAGGGACAAGACCGTTGTCGATTCAAGGGATCTCACTCCCATTTCCTCTCACTAATTAGCCAGACCATAAACTTGTCCATTTAAGTGCCTTAAGACAAGAAAGAGGAATATTTATTCAAAATTTTCCAATTGGAGAATTATTCTTCTCACCACAGGGGAGAATGTAGAATCATTTGACGTTTGGGACTTAGTAATCATTCTAATGACTATCATGGAATCCATGAGGATTTTAAACTTTCTAATTCACTTATTCTTGGTGATATCCAATCCTTTCCAAAACGTTAGAAATTCAAACTTATTATTTGTGGTTGTTCCTATACCCCACACATTTCTAATCTCTTCATATTATTAGGGGAAATATATCAACCCTCTCGCTCTTGCCGCCCCTTTCTCACAACCATTTTATGGTACACATGCTTTGAAGAACCACAAGGAACATTTGTGAATTGATACAAACAAGATATGGTGTGAAGATTCGTGGATGACACCAATGTCATTTGGTATCATGGTAAGGAAGAACTAGATAAATTTCTTCATCACCTTAATAACATCTCAAAATAAATTCAATTCACTATTGAGGAAGAAGAAGGTGGATGCATTCCTTTCCTTGATATTATTATCATGAGGAAACTTGATGGTAAGCTAGATCACAAAGTTTATCGGAAGAAAACACAAACATAAAACTACATCCATGTTGACTCTCATCATCATGCCTCCCAGAAGATTGGGGTCATTAAAACCTTTACTTCTATAGCTTTCAAAATATTTGGAGTTTATCATTAAAATAATGAGAAAGAGCACCTAATTAAAATATTTAGTAACCTTGGATATAACAAAAAGGATATTAAGGATGTCTTTCAAAAATATTTAAGTCATGTCAATAATCCTCCTAACTCTAGGACTGATAACACCAAGAAAATATACCTTCCTTACCTTAAAGGAACCAATGACAAGATTGCTAAAGTCCTAAAGAAAAAAGGGATTAAAACATGTTTCAAAGCCCATATCACCATTAGGTATATGATGAGATCTGTGAAAGATAATATTGACCACTTCCAATTTAGAGGTGTTTATAAGATAAAATGTTCTTGTGGTAAATTTTATATCAGAGAGATGGGTTGTTCCTTGAAAGAAAAAAACAACGAACATAGTGCGGACATAAGACAAGAAAGGACACAAAACTCGGCTATTGCGAAACATGCTAAGAACACTAAACATCTTGTTCTCTTAGAGAACATTAAAATCCTTGCTAAATAATACCTCTATTATAGACTTAAAATAAGATAAACTCTTGAGATTAAAAAATACCATAATAATATCAATAAAGACAATGGTATAGAGATCAATAAAAACTGATGACCCCTTCCAAACACTATTAATAATAAGAAAAATTAATATATTACTAACATTTTACATATTATAATAAATAAATAAAACACAATTAAAATCATGAAAACAAATAACATAATTAATATATAACCTCCATTCTACATATCCACTATATATTCATATTATGAATATATATATAAATACTCGTATATAATATATAGGGAATACTAATAAATATTTTCAATATCTATTAAATATTAATATTACATTCATATAATATAAATGTAAATTAGATCTTTATTAAATATTACTTTTTTTAACCTAAGTTTAATATACATTAATTAGTGTAGATAAATATTCACAACATTATATTCTTCAAAAGAAACATTTACTATATGAAGTCAAAAATAATATAATAATATACCAATCTATTATTATCATATTATAATAATACACAAATATATTATTATATGTTATTTACATTAATTATATATTAATAATTAAAATTAAAATTTAATTATTCATTTAAAATTAATTATTCAATTTTTGAAATTTAACTATTCATTTTTGTCCTTATGGTCATTTAAGGTTAGAATAATGCATCCTCTTAATAAATATTTATTTCCCTTAATGCTCTTCACATTTCCTCAAGTCTTGAAGATGGACCCAACTTCTAGTTCTGAAACATCAACTGCAACAACTAAATTTGTGGATCTTCCTCTAATTAATTCAATCAACAATAAAAAAATCTGAAAACAAATATAATATTTTGTAATCTTTATTATTTCTCTAAATATTTTTTATGCCATTACAAATTTGTGTGGAATACATTTTTTAAAGGACATAACAATGTCAAATGTAAACAATTCTAATGCAAGTGACAAAAATTCAAAGGAAATAATTGAAAACCATGAATACTCTAGATTATTAAGATTTTGATAAATTTGAACATTCTAATACTCATCAAAGCTATAATCCTTGTATTAGGTTAAATGACTACAAAAAAATATTGTGAATTGAATACACATTTAGATAATAAAATATATTTTTGTAGATGCAATCAACAAGGGAAGATGGATATGAAGGATTTCCATCTACAATTATGGTTTTTAGTCATCTACTCTAGCTCCTATACAAATCTCTCTACGAGATTTCTTGTTTCTCTCCTCCCATGGATCTTTTTGAAAGAGGAATAAAAGATGGATTGGATCAAGGATCTGGTGGACTATACACCCGAACCCTTGGAAGGAATAAATATTTTGAGTGACCACATGCCTTTGTTGATCCTAACACCTACCCCCCTCCTGTCACTTCTGATCTACGATCTAATGTATGGTTTATCTCCTTGTGTTGTTTTCCAATGCAGTAGGCGAAGCCGCTATCATCGTTGTTAGATGGTGGGATAACCTCCCTCTCCTCTAGGCTCCAATCTCCATCCTCTCTTTTCTATGATTACCGTCTATTTCCTTTAGCTACATGTATACTCCCCTGTGATGAACACTCCTCCATGTGATCCTCGCTTGACTACTATTTACTACCCTTACAATTTGTTATTGAGTGGATCCCCCCAGCCCCTTCACTAGAAAATTTCCCTTGATCCCCTTCTTATGATTTTATTAATGCTTAGCTCACCTGAAATATGCTCAGTGGTGGAGACAAACCTCTAAAGAAGGTTGAATCTTTCCCTCCTCTAGCTGGCCCGATAAAAAGACTCTCATGAAAATGCATAAAATGTCATTCTGAAGAACCATCATTGGTATTAGGGAAGGAGGTTCAATTGAACGAAATACAGGACATGGAGGATAAAGTGGTGATTGGCTACTTCGTCAGTATAAGAATTTCGATGGCAGTTTTATGTAGATGGTCTGAAATCCACTTAAAACCCTTGCTAGGGTACTCCCCCCACTACAGTTTTTTCACGAAGTACTAGATGGGTTGGTAGACATCAAGTGCAAAATATCTAGTGAAAATTCTATCACAAAAAGGGTTATGGGGAATTCAAACCCTCTTGCTGAAGAAATGGAACGTCAGTTTCGATGCGTGGGAAAAACAATTTGATTTGGTGTCCATATGGGTTTGACTACCAACCATTCCCTCAATATTTTTGTCCAAAAGTGTTTTTTGAGAGGTTGGGCACTCACTCGGATTTTTTTTTAAAGCAAACCTATATTTCTATCACACATGCATCATGGTAACAATCCACATCTTATTCAACTTAGAACTAGATACAGGGCTTCCGGAGAACATCACTATTAGGGCAAGTGAAATTACCCACAAGCAGAACACTGATTATGAGGGCATCTCATTTAATTAATCTTGCTACCATGCCTATGGAAATTTAAGCAAGGATTGTGAAATTGAAAAGGGTACTAGGAAAAATGGATCTAGAAGAATAAAATCTACCCAGTCACTCCACCTCCATTGCTTTCAATTTATCCAAAGGACTCTTAGATGATCCTCAAGGAAAAAAAACATCCATATCATTCTCCCTCGAATTTGGATCTTACTGACTGCATTCCTCCTATGAAACTCTCTTCCTCTCAAAAGTATCCTTGGGTTAAAAAATTCCAAGCATAAATCACTAGTTCAACTTAGGTTTGAGAAGCACCTTTTTACTTCCTGGATACTTATTCCATCTTAGGTATGTGTATCTTGGCCCTCTAAAATTTGGCTAAAGGTGTACTGTATATTTATTCATTTTCTCTTAACACTTCCTTTTTTATTCCCCTATCCGTCCAACTTATTCCTCTTTCAGGGCTTTCCTTGCACATTCCCCTTCCCCCTCTCTTTTCTGATCCTTCCTTAATACCATTTATCCCTTCCTCCCTGCTCATTTGGGCCCTATCTCTTTGTTCCCCTCACTTAGAACCTAGTCCCCCATCTTCATCCCTTCTCATCTCTCCCCCATGATACAACATGCGATCCACTAGTTGGCCCTCTTCTCCCCCTCACGTTCCACCTATTCCTCCCCCTTCAAATTTTGATGGAGGGATAGGGCTCATTGAAAAACCTGCCTGCTCCCTCCTCACTTAGGGGCTGCAAATATTCCTCTCTAAATCTCAGGGTAAGGAATGTTATGTAATAAAATTTGTGAAACAATCTTCCATTAAAATAGGACTTAGTGCTTCTATCCCTCCACCTAGTTCCTCATGAAAGTTCTTTCCTTAAATTGCATGGGTCTAGTCAATCCCTCCAAAAAAATGGCTTTGAAAATAATTTTTTATGACTACTCATCTCGAGTCATCTTCCTTAAAGAAACCATGTTGGAGGGTGGAAAGGCCTCTGAAATTCTGCATTATATCATTCCAATTTGGGACATTTTGACTATTGATGTAGTGGGTGGATCTAGTGGATTAATTACAAGATGGAATTCAAAAGTTTTGTGCCTAAATTCAACCTGGTCTTCCAAGTATTTGATTTTAGTAGACCTTACTTCAGCTGACTTGAATACATACTTACATTTTTTTAATGTATATGGTACATATATAGACAAGAACAAATTTGGTCTTTTATTTCTCATCTTCTTGTATTTTGTTTTGACTGGATTATTTTTGGAGGAGATCTTATTTTACACTATAAAATTATAAATTTTTGGGGTCTTCAGCCATACCTGACCCTCTATCCAAATTTATGGTTTCCTTCCTCGATGAACTCAATCTATGTGACATTCTTCCATCAAATCTCATGCCTACTTAGTTTAATAACCACTTAGGATTAGCTATAATTTCTAAAATATTGTTGATATTTCTGACATCGAAGAGCTTGCTAATATCTTTCCTGGAAAACCTCACAACCCTTTCAAATTAAACCCTTACTAGCTAGATAATCCCTCATTATTATCCTTTCTAAAATAAGACTGGTCCCATCTCTCCCCCAACTCCCTTGAATACCCTTCCTTACAATTCCATAGGAATCTAAAAAGAGCCAAGGAAATAATTTGGGCTTGGGCTAGAAAAAAATGGGAGGAATCCTCTAAAGCCATATATGAGATTGAATCCAACATTAAATCACTTTGGAATGAAATCTCCTCTCTTGATGGTTTGGTCGACCTTGATGACCAAATCTCAACAGTTGAGAAATATAGGAAGGCGATTCTTCTTGATCGAGAGAAGGAATTAAACTTAAATATCTAATCCATATATCTCTTAGTAGGATATGATAATACCAAGCTCTTCCATAGAGTGGAAACTCACAAAAAAACAATAAATACCACATGGGGTATTACATGGCCTTTTGGTACATTTTCCACCTCTTTTTTTTGATATTTCCAATGAGGGTGTTTCTTATTTAAATATATTTTTCACTAGGAAAATAGAATCAACATTGAGAAAGTCATTCATGTAGCAAGAAATTTCCCTCATTTTGTGGAATAATAGGAAAATGATATGCTTATGGAAGAGATCTCCAATAAGGATATGGAGTATGTTCTTCATAGCTTCCAGAAGGATAAGAGTCTTGGAATAGACCTTCCTCCAATCAAATTTTATATCAATTGCTAGGAATTCTTAGGATACGATCTTCTCTCGATCATCGAATATTCTCATACTTACGGTCAGATACTAGGCCCTTTTAGTTCCACATTTCTTTCACTTATTCCCAAATCTAAAACCCTATTTTGTTTGATCATTTTTTTCCTATCTCTCTAGGTAAATCTATCTATAAGATTATCACTAAAATAATTATTTTCCACCTGAAGCATATTCTCTCCTGCCACAACTCCTATGAACAATTTGGTTTTCTTGCAGATAGGAATATTCATGAGACCATTGTTTTGTATTAGGAAGCTATCCATTCCATTCATTATTCTAGACAAAAATCCCTTATTCTCATAGTTGATCTCTCAAAAACATTTGATCGAGTAAATCGACTCTATATTTGTTTCCTGTTACTTCATATAGGATTCTCCTTCTCCTTTGTCTACTGGGTCCTAAAATACATTTCCCCCCTCTTTTGCAGTTTTATTCAATGGGGTTGTATCCCACTTTTTTAATTCTAAATATTTTTTAATTCTAAATGTGGTATTCGATAGGGGTACCCTTCCTCACCCCTTCTCTTTATCCTTGTCACGAAGGTATCAACAAGACGATCTCATCGGTTGTTTGCTTTAGAAACTTAAAATGTATCTCCATATTTCAAAATTACTTTCTGAATCATCTCCTTTTTGTGGATGACATCCTCATTTTCTAAAATTGGGACCTTCATAATGTTATTCACCTTCAATCTCTCCTGAAGCTTTTAAGCCAGGCCATTGGTACATAAATCAATAAGAAAGGGTACTCCCTCTATTATTGAGCTATATAATAAAATGAACCGACCTCTATTGATAACATCCTTTTAGTTTCTAAAATGAAATTGATCACGAGGTTAAATATTCTGGCTTCATAACTAAAACCCCGCAATTATCAGATTTATGATTGGGCATGACTATTGGAAAAAGTTGAAAAGCGGATAAGAATATGAAGCAATTGATTGCTATCTTGGGTTGGGCGTATAGTTCTTTGTAAATATGTCATTATAGTTATTCATATTTTTTAGGCTTCCCTCACATGGATTCCTAGGGGGATATTAGAAAATTTTTAACAACTCTCTGCTAGATTCCTTTGGTACAGAAAGTAGGAAAGACACACATTTTCTCTTGCAACTTGGAATTCCATCTCTCTTTCGAAATATTTAGGAGGTTGGGGAATAAGACAACTTCCAAAATTTTCTCTTTCCCTAGAAAAAAAAGGTGTATGTATTCTCATTCAAGAATATGGATTATGGGTGTCCTCAATGGCTCAAAAAATACATTTGACCTAAATCTACTTTCAACTAGATTTAGACTCCCTTAAAATCCCACCAAAATGCTTCCATAGCTTGGAATTGAATTCTAAAGGCCTTTGACATCATAGGGAATCATTTAAGAGGGAAGGTGGATAATGGTCAAAAAATCCTAATTGGGAAGGATCTATGGATAGGTAACATCCATTGGTATCACCTTCTTGATCCCTTAATACAATCACTGAAAAGAAAAAATATATTCACCCTAAATAAGGTTTCAATAGATTCTTCCTGGTTGTTTGTTGTTGATATTTAGTTAGAGGGGGAGGTTGCATAAGTCTGGGAACATTATATCAGGGCCCTAAAATTCTCTAATATTCGCTTACTTTATCATGATAACCAACTCGTATGGACAAAAATCCCACATAGGAGATATGCACCATAATTTGGATATTTATCCCAAATTCCATAAATGGAGAATCCTCCATGGTGGGAGAAAATTATTTGTAAACTTAGTTTTCACCCTAAATCGATTATGTTTATGTGTATTATTTTAAAAGGAAATGTCCCAACCTGGGACACTCTTTAAAGATGCTCCTTTAAGGGTCCCAACATCTACATGCTCTGTAAATCAGAAGTGAATTCGATCCCCCACCTATTTATCAACTGTCCCTTAAAAAAATATGTTTATATGGAAGTAAAATGTGCTTTCACACAAGCAAAGGATTCAAATGAAGATGATATATTAATCTTATTAAAGCTATGGATATTTAGTCCCCTGCCTGATAATTTAAAGGGATTGCCTTTGTGTGTTAGCCGGGGAATTTGGCTTAAGCACAACTCTGCAATTTCTGAATATTCTTATCCTAATCCCATCAAAGTATCATCCTAAAGTATTTCATTGTATGGATGTTCCCCTCCTCCTCTTCATCCAATAGCCCCTACCCACTACCTATGTTGAAATCCAAACTAACTATCCTTGGGATTTTTTCGATGGTGATGCCCAAGGATCCCCATGTATTGGTGGTGCTAGGAGGGTACTACACCTCTCTCATTCCAAATTTATTTCCTTCTCTTCCAACATTGAGCCTACTTTAAATAATACGGATGAAATCTTTTCTCTTTACATCCATCCTTTTAGCCATATCAAAAATTGTTCACTCCCTACACATCTATGGAGGCTCACAGGCGGTCATACACTGGATGAATAAGAACACAAAGCTTCAATATTTTAAACTGAGACCTCTCATGGAAAAGTTACAAAGTTAAGTAATTAATTTCTATCTTATATCTTTTGATCATACTTACAGGCGCTAGAACAAGGAAGCAGACAGGTTACCCATAAATGGACTGGATATGGAACAAGGCACATGCAAAGTATTTGAAAATTAATAAGGCAACAAAAATGAATTTTATTTTGACCCTTGCGCCTGATGAGACAGGAGACACATCCAAGTAATACTCCGCATCAAGTATCCACATATATCTACTTCATTTTTGGACACATTCTTTCAACCTATTGGAAAGTGATTTTGCTACTATTTTTTCTCCTACAGTCTAGGCATAAACTAGATGGAATCTTCCTTGTGGATTACTAAATATTAGTTTTTGTATAGGTTGGAATTAAGCCACACAGTAGGATGAAACAATTTTTTGGACTCACTCTTGTGTGGGAATTTTTTTGTCTTAATAGTCAAGGTGTATGTAAAATTTCAGATTTAGGTGTTGGTTTCACACAACATTGACAATTTTTATGCAAATAATTGATCCAATATATGTTTTGATAATGGTGATAGGAATGCTCCACAATTTTTTCTCTCGAAAAAATAAATAAACTTTAGCCTCTAGTAAGATTATTTACTTATATTTTTGGTTTATTTTTTAAAATTATTTTTATAATTCTCATATATTTATTGTATTTTTTTCCTAGGGAAAAAATCTTTAATTTTATTATGTAGTAATAAAGTTACAAAACCAAATATATTGTTGTGCATGAGTATGGACTATAAAGGCCCCTTTTATTTCCGATAGAAAAATGTTCTATCACTGAGTATTCATATGAGAATACAACCCATAAAGTATCCATCCAGAAGGATCAACATGTAGTGGTCACAAAGATATATGTTTGTGCATACAATATAGGAGGAACTATGTGTCCAAAAAGTCATAATAAATTCGTAACATTATCTTCATAAACAAAAATATTATCATAAAAAAGTTTAAGTCACATGTTGGACGAACTTTATCCATGGGGAGCGAGGGTGCTCAATATGTTGGGCCTCTTTTGTTTCTTTGATCCTCCAGCTGCCTCTGTCCATGTTTAGGCCCACTTTGGAGAGGCCATATGTGATTTGATTTTTATTCCTGTATACATGATCAAAATATATGGAAGAGAAAGAAAAATAAAATTGAGAGACAACTTTAAAAAGGTGGAAAAGTTGGTGATGTTACAAGAGATATATGCTCTTCATCTGATTGATAACAAGAAGAGAATCACCATAGATATGGATCTAAGAAATATTGAGCTCACAAGCTAGGGTGAGGAGTAAGAAAAGGTTGAGAATGTTTACATAATTTTTTGTTGCTTCTCCAATTCTGGTAGAAAGGAGAGGAAGTGGATATATATATATATATATATATTTATATTTGTTTTATTTTTTCAATTGTTTTTATAATTCCTATATACTAATTATATTTCTTTCTTTGTAATCACAAAGACAAGCATTCTCATTGTTCAAAACTTTGATGTCTCCAAATTCTTGGTGTGATAGTGAATGCTGAAAATGAAGTTGATTCCATACTTACTAATGATGGCCTTGGAAGATAGCCAAATATAATGGAAGATAATGATAATGAAATACTTGTGAATGATGGTATATATTTTCAACAATGGACCATGATGCTAAGATTCATGATAGATCTCTTATTGACGAGGAAACTAAATCCTTATGCAAAGGTTCAAAGATAAATATTCTATTTTCCAATTTGGATGTGAATTTGATGGTATTGAATGATTACAAACACATTTTTCAAATGCATCTCAAGGCATGCACTACTTATAATTATTTGTTCAATACTTCTAGCCATTGTAATAAGGATGCAATACATTATTTTATTTTTTATATAGATTGTTAGGTGATATATTCCTACAAATTTCATATACTTTCCCTCTCACATACCAATAAATGTGTGCCCTTATGGAAGGTATATAAATGGAGTATCAAACAATTAATTCATACCATATTCATTGCATCCTATATGGAAAGAATCCATCTTGATAAAATGTTACTAATGTGGAACTAGTGATATTGAAAGGAGTAGGTATTAAAAAAATAAAAATATTAGATTATTCACCATATCCCTATCATTTCTTTGATATTGGTATTTTGTTGATGCTCTTGTATGGAACCATTCTAAAAATATCACCAAACATCATCATTCAAACATTTATTCTATGATTATGAAGTGTTCAAGAGGAATTATTCTTTTTAATAGTAGCCATAAGATTTACTTTAGCAAAAATATGTGCATAGGGCATAATAAATTGCATCCAAAGTTTGAGGAGCATATTTCACCTAGATAATTCAAAAACATCCTAAACCTACCTACCCTTTTATACCAAGATTCTATTAAATACATCCAAAGGATCCTCTAGTTATACTACTTTTAGAAACTATCTGAAATCTTGTTGATTTTTCATGATTTCCTAATTTGATAATTACTTTGCAATGATTCTTTAACCAATTCATATCATGTCACATTCATCATTAAGAAATTATTCATATAAAATCTCAGCATTAAAAATAATAATGATTATAGGATCATGAAGAGACAACAAAAAACAAGAGATAATTTTTTACCTTGGGAAACCCCAACTAGGGAAAAACCAAAAAACCTTTTCTTAGAGAAATTTTCCAATTCAAAAAGAGATACAATCTGATTTTTCTAGTCAAATAAAGTCAAATTGATCAACAAACAAACCCAAGTCAAACCTAGTCAAACATAGATAATTTCACCCTCCTGCAATTGCCTTAGAAGCCCTACTCAACTATGGTCAAACTGCCTTAGGCCTACTCTCAAATACCCTTCAAATTTTGGTCAACGTATGTCTCAGATCTGCAGTTAAACATCCTCCAAATTTCGGTCAAACAACTCCATAGAAAATTTAGTCACACTATTTGTCAACGTGAGTTAAAGGTTGGTCAAATTTTCTTGGTCAGACTTGGTTAAACTTTGATTTACTTCTCTCTTATTTCCTTTGCATGTGTAAATAGAAATCAAAAGATATTAAGTGATCCAAATTGATCCAAGTGAGGGAGTTCAAGTGCCTTTACATAGTGGATTAGGGTGCCCAAATTTTTGTGTCTTTATGGTTGGGATGACCTATCCTTATGTTAGGTCGGCTTGAATTTTAAAGGAAAAGGAATTCAAAATTTAAATTTAAAATTTATCATTTTGATTTCCTTTAAGTAGGCCAACTTGAATACCGACAATAACTACCAAAAATCAACACTCCCTCTTAGCTAATGAGGTATTCACTTGAATTATTCAAACACATCTCTTTGTTGGAAAATTTATCCATCCCAAGACAATGTTGAATGAGCTTGCTATGTTGATGTATCTATCCACTTAATGTGGAAATCATCCTGCACCAACAACATCTAGTCACCCTCCGATCAAATATTTTTGGCCTTTTGGGGTACACTGATTAGTCTTGGGTCACCAATTATCTAAGCCATCGCTTGGAACTTGGTTATCATCTATGACCTATGGTGAAACCTTATGCCATTACCATTCTGCATGCTAATTAAATGGTAATACATTGACCGATGTTAAAGGCACTCACTCAACCCACTTGTGGAACACTATGGGCCTTGATGCTCTATGAATCATTTAGGAACTCACTCCAATATGGATCACTCTAGGCCTTGATGATCTCAAGAACATTTTACTTAGCCACATTCTAGGTTTTAACCCTGTACAGAAATTACCTATAGAAGAATTCTAAATCCAGAAAATAAACAATGGTGAGAACATAAAACATAAAACAAATATACATAGAAATTTTCCCCTGGATCCAAAAACTGAGACTACCAGAATGATTTTTCATTCATTTCAATGTTACAATACATATATGTACACATTCTGAATCATACATAAACCCCAACCATTAATCATGGATTAGAACACAACCGTAGTTCCCTTGACCAAATCTACAAAATACCATGGGAAAAAACCATCATGCCCAAAACCATGTGCAAAACCCATGAAAAAAACCATAGGTAGGTCTGCCCACCTATTATAGGGTCTAATTTTTTTTCCTGGGGCGGTACCCCTTACAAACCCCCTATGACCCCACTACTGCACCCGCCACAACGAACAAGGAGGGCTATCACCCCCCCGTGAGTGCGACTAGTTGTGGAAATAATATAACACACATTACATAGCTCATGTTCAAAAATATGACCTATAAATATCTTGACCTAGGGATAATGTTTGTCTTTGATGCCACAACATCAAAACTCCCTCTTAATGATGGAGGCATTATCAACCACTCTAAGCTTATCCCTAAAGTATGAAAAATTCACATTAGTCAAAGGATTGGTGAGAATACCAACATCTTTCTCATATGTAGAAATGAATTGGAGCCTTACTCCTCCCTTATGTACCATGTCTTAGATATAGTGATACTTGATCTCAATGTGATTTTCCCTGTCATCAAGGTCATCCCTTACACCTGATCAAACAATCCTGCAAGAAAATTATATAACCACACTAGTGCTTCATAGCTCATTAAATTGGTCACAATATACTTGGCCTATATAAATTTAAGTGTGACAAATATCAAAGAAGAATCCAAAACTGAAGTGCCTTCTTGATGTGCTCTTCCTATCTTCTGTACTCTCTTCCTCATCTAAATCTATATATTCTTGCAGTTGTACTTATTTGTCTCAATCCAACTGTATCATACCAACGCCTCAACACATGTTGTGTTGCATGCCTTGGATCAACCATAAATTGATCAACTTCCTTCATTAGATCCATCATCACAACTGCTTCCCTCTGCCATTTCTACTTCCTAGACATTGAAGCGTATATGCTCTCTAGCATGGCCCACTCATAGAAGGCATATTTTTCTTTGCAATTCATCATCTGGAGGATATTAATAGTGTACTTTTCTTGACCATGAAAGTAATGTGTTGGCACTGGAATCAGCACTTGGACTGTAGCAAGCGCCTGACCAGACACATCCTAAACTCTAAGGCAATTTAATGATTTTTTTTATGAGATTGGTAGGTGGTTTAGACTCTTATTCACTGAAAAGAGATTTCAGTCAAATCCACAGTTCTACTAATGAGGGTACTCGATCATGATGTGGTATAAAAGAGTGATTTTGTAGCCTACAAGGAGAAGAAAATGTAAAATGAGAGAAGAAATAGTAGGTCTGCAAAGCAGAAATCTACTGAATTTGGTAGAAATTAACACAAGTAACAATTTAACAATATTTCATCAAGAGAAAGCTATTTATAGTCTTATAATATTCTCACTGAAATATTATAAAATATAACTGTCATGAGTAATGCTCTTTCCACTTTTATTATATATATATTTTACCAATAAGGTTCACTGTGTGAGACTAACAAAAATTGATAAAATATATGAACATGTTAAGAGACTGATAAAAACTCATAAAAACATGAGGAATTGGAAACTACAACTAAAGATAATAAGATATGGAAACATAAGTGGAAATTGAAAATACACACACCATATGGTAATAAGTCCTCAGAAGTTTCTGTCTATTTCATTTACTAAGAAGAGTACTATATGAGTAAAGATTATAAAACCATGAACCCTTACTTCATAGCAGTTTGTCACATATATACAAAAATATAAAACTTTCATCCCCACAAAAGGAGTAAATCTGTTCCTAAAAGTTATTACCATCTCGTGCAAGAGATGAGGCTTATCCAAAAACTTTAATACAAAGTTCTATGACATAATCAAAATAAACAACATCAAGGTTAACAATTTGAAGTGGTTGTATGATGTGGCAGTCTATAGGAAGACTCCTCCTATGTTCTGGTGCAACAAACTCCACAAAAAGTGTAAACAACAGTGAAAGTGACATGTGGCTATTCCTTGAATGCAGCATGGTGCCTCCCGGAAACGTGCTGGTGCTGAGAGTAATGGTAGAAATCTGTTTCAGAGAAACTCTGCCGTTGTTCCTTTTCTTCGGTTTATTTTTTTTTGTGATAGGGATGGAGGCAAATTAAAAGAGATAGTAGAGTTTCATTTTATTAACAGGATATATTATTAAATAAATGATGAGCGAGAGGAGAAAAACCCTTTATATATATATCACAATCACAGATCAGGGTCAGAACATTTAAACATGAGACACAAGTGGGAGGGAACACAATTTGCAATGGGGGTGATGACGAGGAAAGGAGGTGGGGCCGCTTGCAAATCACAAATCAGGAGTTTTTTTATGAGAAATGGGAGGTAAGTGTTAAAAATATCGAAGGGTGATGTGCGATAAACAAAGGGTGATGTGGCAGGAAAGGTGGGGCCTAGACAATACCACAAATTGTGAATCAAGAGTTTTGTTATGAGGAATGGGAGTTAAAGGTTAATATTCATGAAGTGCGATGCACGATGAGAATGGAAGGTGGGGCCCATTTACACCGCAATTGAGGAATCAAGAGTTTTTTAGGAGAAGAAAATTGTAAAGTGAATGAAATTTAAAACTATGATAAGCCGATTGCGATGAAAGGGTAAGGGGTCCACAATGTTATTAAGTGCGGTAAGTTATATCATATGATATATGATATTACCAAGGTTTGCTGCAGTGCGGGTAAAGCTGCGATAAAATAAATATATGGTAAGTTTAAAAGGAAATATGATGTGGCTGTTAGTGGGTGGGAGAAGTTGCTTTTTAACTATAAAAAAATGGATTTTAATAGTTAAAAATGGGTTTTGAAAGAAATGAAATGCTGGACTTTGGTTTTTTGGAAAAATGAAAGGTAAAAGAGGGAAAATGAAATGAATGAAGGTAGAAATGAAATTTTCTCACCACTACACTTTCATCTTATAACCGAACTAAAAAGGCAGATTTATTCCTTGGAGAATGATGACCAAACTTTAAAAATATTTGAAAAAGTGCAGTGCTAACATAATGCATAAAATCTAGATCCTTCATCTCAAACATAGAGGTCAACTCCCTCTTACACTGAAGTAGGAATTGATTGCTCCCTCCATCATGAAATCAAACCCCCCTAACATTGTTTCTTCCTCTTACACACTAGTCCTTGTATTCCCATAAAAAAAAAAAAAAATCATATAATAACAAGATCAACCTTGATCCATCAATTCAAGTATACCAAGTCCTATACAAAGCCTTATTTTGTTTGAAAACATGAGGCTCCTTCTCATGTACCTCAAAGTCTTAAGGTGGCTCTACATTCAGTTCTTCCTTAATCACTCCATTGAGGAAAGAAAACTTGACATCCATATGATGTAATTCCATAACATAACCAATAATTATTATAATAGAAGTGTATCTGGAAATTGAAGCAAATGACTTTTCATAGTCCTCTCCCTCTTTCTAGGAGAACCCTATTGCCACAAATCTCGCTTTATACTTCTCCATGCTTCTATATTCTGCATGCTTGATCTTGTATATCTACTTGTGAGTCACCACTAACTTCCCTTCAGATCTCGACACAATTTCCACACACATCTTTCTTCCAAACTTGTTGGCTTGATTGTCTCCTCCCTATGAACTAGAATCTCTTCTAACACAATTCTGGAGGTCTTGTTCCATTTTTCCCTCTTGAACACAAATCACTCTAGATGATTTTGTGCTCTATCCTAGGAGAATCCTTTTGACATAAACGTTGCTTCATTTTTCCCAATGCTTCCTTTTTCTTTCTAGAATCTTGGAAGTCTTTAAAATGTACCTACAACCCTAATTAGGAGGCCATGGAAGAAATGATTATGATCTAGAAAAATAAACAAAGATAAGAGGCCAACCAATAGTAAACAAATAATGAGCAAGGAAAGGGAGATGTAAAGTACTTATATTTTGATCTATCTATTGCATGGAATCTCCCTCTCAATCCTTGTGTTCTTGCATCCATCTACAAAATCATCGTTATTGTCATCATCATTAACATGTTTCTTTTCTTTCCTTCCTTGCATGGGCTATGGTTTCTTCATTCACCAAATTATTTGATTTTAACACTCTAGGTCTAGCTCTAGGGTTTTAAACACAAACCCTAGGGCTTTCATTTTCAAAACAAAACCTTCAAATCCTCTATAATTTTCAAACCATATATCTTACAAATTATCCTATTGTAGTCAATATAGGTGGGACAATTACTCAAATCCATATGCAACTGTATTGAACATAATTGAGTGTCCAAAACCATAAATGCAAAGAATGTGCCATAGAGTCCCCATGCCACTACATATGTGATGAATTTGTCAAGAAGGTGATTTCCCCTTCAACTATAATGTTATAATACTTCATGAAAGTAAGATGTATTCATGGCATTACAACGAACTCGCTTTATCAATCTATCCTCATTAAAAAACAAGTGCTAAGTATTCTTTCTTTAGAATACATTGATGGAAGTGATCCCACGCTTTACTTTATTTTTGACTTCCTTGATGTGCAAAGAATAGAATCCAACATTCTCGGTTGGGAATCCACATGTCTAAGTGAAAAATAGGCCCCATCCTTAATCATTTACAACACCCAAATACCCCAACATTGTAGTGTTCTTGGATTGCTAGGATAAAGTAATAATTTTCATGTTGTGGAAACCTTATGCAACAAATTCCTTTGTTTACATCAAAATAATTGTTGTTTGTTATTGTGAATGGAATTTCAAAATTTTAGCCATGTAACATACATTATTAATGCATTATGAAATTATCCTTGTCAAACCTTTGAATGTCATTGATCATGGGTGAATCTCATTACTGAAATTTTATTGCTTAACACAAATAGGTGAAGGGGCTCCCTCTAGATTTGGAGAAATTTCCAAATTTCAATTGCATATAATTTCACACTTCTTACATATTGTCTTCCAATACTTATTCAATGGTTTCTTCTACACATGATAGTCAAGGATCATACGAGGTTCATGACAATAAACAACTTATGCTTTTATAATACAATGCAATAACTCTAAAGAAAACTTAGATACAAGCCTCAACACATTATTTTCAGGCCTAAAATTTTATCTTGCTTCATGAATGACAATTTCCAGGACTGCTCGCTGGCCTTTTGTAACATAGACACACCTCAAACTTATTTCCTAAGGCTCTGAGTCTTCTTAGCTCCCTTTGTAGGCCTATGGCCTAACCTCAGACTCTTCCTCAACCTATGGACTTAGAACATAATTATTGTTGCTCCCTATTTATGCCACAACTAGCCTCTTTAAGGTCTCAGTCACTTCTGATCACAAGGTTGTGACTCCAAGCTTCTTCTAGGGCTTCGACTAACACCTTCCTCTAACTTAGAAGCCTTATCTAGCAGATAGTGCTTGGCCCTAATAACCTTTCGTAGCAACTCTATTATGGACCTACCTTAGGTCTCATTTTGCTGCTAGATATTTAGCTTACGAGGCTTGAACTTAACCCTTTTTCTAGCCTAGAATACCCATAGTTCATCAAAGCCTTTGTCTATGAGCTACTTACCCTTAACCTCGAATCCTACTTCTATCATATAGAAACCTTTCTCGACTTGATCATGATTGTTCCTTAGGAATTTTTCCTTCTTGGGCTAGTCACCAAGGCCAAGTTTGTGACTGAAATATTAACCCTAAACAATCCATACAAATTTCATCTAGAATGAATCAAAACCATCCCTGAATTGACTAGGGCTACACCTTTTTTTCGCTTCTCTTTGACCTTGTTGTGATACCATGTTGATTTTTCATGATTTACTAATTCGATAATTACGTTCCAATTACTCTTTAACCAATTCATCTCATGCCACATTCACCATTAAGAAATTATACATAGAAAATCTCAAAAGTAAAAACAATAATAACAATAGGATCACGAAGAGACAACCAAACACGAGAGACACAAATTTTTTCTTTGAGAAAACCCTAAATAGGGAAAAATCCAACAAACTTTTCTTAGAGATATTTTCTAATTCAACAAGAGATATAATTTGGTTTTTCCAGTCAAATAAAGTGAAAATTCTCAACAAAGAAGCCCAAGTCAAACTTGGTCAAACAAAAATAATTTTGGCCTCCTGTAACAGTTGGTCAATTCATGTCAAAAAGGTCATAGTTCGGCCTCCTACAACTACTTTAGAAACTGTAGTTCACTGTGGTGAAACTAACTTAGACTTGTGGTCAAACTACCTCATGCAAACGATCAAACACCCTCGGAATTTTGGTCAACCTGTGCCTTATACTTGTAGTTAAACATCCTCTGAAATAAGGTCAAAATAATCCATATAAAACTCAGTCAAACTTCTAGTCAATGTGAGTCAAAGGCTGGTAAAATTTCATTGGTCACACTTGGTCAAGCTTCGATCTGATTGTTTCCTCTCTCCTTTGCACATATGACAATAAATTAGAAGATATTAAGCGATCCAAATTGCTCGAAGTGAGGGAGTTCATGTGCCTTTATATAGTGGATTAGGGTGCTCGAATTGGTATCTTTATGGCTGGGCCGACCTATCTTTATGTTGGGCCAACATGACTCTTGGAGGAAAATTAATTCAATTTTTTTATTTTATTTTCTTTAAGTAGGCCAACTTGAATACTGACCATAACTACCAAAATGAACAAAGGCTATAAATTTTAGCCGACATAATTAGAAATTGAAACTAAGATATGAGGACTAATCATCTACTGTAATGATGTTATCAATTGAAGCTACCTTGTTTAGATCCAGAATTACCAGAGCTACTAATTCGATTAAATTGGTAGATGAAATTTTAATTTAGGAATCTTAGCATCCTCCTTGGTGGGTTGTCTGGACCAAAGCTAAGTTGATAATTCACTCTACAAATTTCCTCTTGAAACTCCTAAATTTTATTTGTATAATCTAACGTTATATCCAACATAGCATTAATTTGTGCATACAACTTGTCTATTTTAAGGCCAAGTGTGGATATCTCCATTTCCTCATCAATGTCCCTGTGCTCCTACTCCACCCCAGGGGAGTTTCCACGACCTTACTTTCTTGTCATTTCTTTTTTAATGAAAAGTTACAACATGCCTATTAGAATCAAGAAAAAAATATATGGAAGTGTGAAAAGGAATGTGGCAGAAGAGGTCAACGAATTAAGAGGGGCATGGTGAGATAATAATTGATTTCATGAAAACCTTAGGGCTAGATTCGTCCTTTAAATAAATGCGATGCATCCAAATAATTTTGGTCCTTAGCCCAAGATATCTCACATAATCCTTCTCATCCTTTGAACAAACATTAGAGCCACTAAGTTGTAGAATGAGAAGAGAGCATGAAATATTTCAACATGCAGACCCAATCCATCACATGGAAGGAGCCTGGAATGACACCTGAAACCTCATCCTTGAGCTCTACGAGATGTTATTTAACTAGTCAATAAGCTTGGTTTACTTGCGTAATAGATCGAGGGGAGTTAAAATGTAGATCTTCCCACGCCCCCAAACATGCGGGTCAATTGTAGCGCAAATGGTGCATGCATTGAAAGCCATAATGGATTCATGCATTATCAAGTGCATATGTCTAACTTATGGGATAGGGGATTCCCTTATTGAACCATTAACCATTAGAGTTATAAGATTGAGAAATATAACATGAATGGTAAGATATCAACTACTTTATCTAGCTTTCTAAATACATGTTTTTCCTTAACATTCAAAATTGAAGATATTAAGAGGGATGTAATTATTTTGAAAATAGGGATAAGTTTGATATCTATTGGTGATGTGTTGAAATTAAAGTGCATGATAATATTTTTTGAGCCTCCCACAATGAATAAGGACCCAAGGGATAAATATTTAACTAGAATTAATCCGTAAAGAGGACCTTACATGTTTTTCTGATTATTTTGGGCCAAAATCAAGATTAAATCATAAGATAGTTTGATTTTTCCTCCAAGGCAAGCCCCCATGACTACCACCGCATGAGGCATTATTAGGAGCAATGGTTTTCCTCTCTCTCTCTCTCTCTCTCTCTCTCTCTTTCTCTTAGGAGCCCCCATGACTACCACTCGACGAGGCATCTCTCTCTCTCTCTCTCTCAAACTGAACTCCCTAAAGAGGACCTTACATATTTTTTTATTATTTGGGGTGAAACTAAAGCATTTTATTTGTCCTCCAAGGCCCCCATGAATACCACCCCATGAGGCATTATTAGGAAAAATTTCTCTCTCTCTCTCTCTCTCTCTCTACCAACAAATTTGCAACATTGGTTGCTCTCTCTCCCTCCCTCTCTCTCTCTCTCTCTATACCGACAAATTTGAAACATTGGTTGCTCCCCCTCCCCCCCTCTCTCTCTATCTATACAAACAAATTTGAAACATTGGTTGCTCTCTCTCTCTCTCTCTCTCTATACCAACAACTTTGGAACATTGGTTGCTCTCTCTCTCTCTATACCAATAGATTTGCAACATTGGTTTCTCTCTCTCTCTCTATACCAATAGATTTGCAACATTGGTTTCTCTCTCTCTCTCTCTCTACCAACAAATTTGCAACATTGGTTGCTCTCTCTCTCTCTCAAATTGAACTTGTGGATATAAATCTCTCTCTCTCTCGAATTGAACTTTTGGATCAAATATCTCTCCCAAATCTCTCTCTCTCAACTTGAACTCTCTCTACACCAACAAATTTGCAAGATTAGTTGCCTCCCTCGTTGACATGTAATTGAGGACATGTTGCTAATTAAAATTTCATCTCCAAGGTGTCACTTGCTAATATGTCCCTTGATGGCATGATATTATTGATATTTCATTCTTGTAGTGGAAGATACTTATGTGTATTTTTTATCTCTCTCTCTCTCTCTCTCTCCCCCAACTTCCACTTGTGAATAGCAATCTCTCTCTCTCTCTCTCTCTAAAATTGAACTTGTGGATCAAGTATCTCTCACAAATCTCTCTCTCTCAACTTGAACTCTCTCCATACCAAAAAATTTGCAACATTAGTTGCCTTCCTTGTTGACATGGAAGTGAGGACATGTTGCTAATTAAAATTTCATTTCCAAGGTGTCACTTGCTAATATGTCCCTTGATGGCATTATATTATTGATATGCCATTCTTGTAGTGGAAGATAATTATGTGGAATACATATTATTGTACGCTAAAAGGAAACCATCACTCAACAAAGGTTTTTAGTGTTTCAAGATAGGGAAAAATTATCATAACATAATGATCCCTCCCTCTCTCTCTCTCAATTTGAACTTGTGGATCAAATGTCAAAATTTAAAGTAAAATTTCAAATTAACATTGAAATGTTGAAATTTATAATGGTACATGCAACATGTCCACATGCCATAATGTTTCACACATGTATATTTATCACTAGCGATATGATACCAACAAATTTGCAACATTGGTTGCCTCCCTTGTTAACATGGCAACGAGGACATGTTGCCAATTAAAATTCCATTTCCAAGGTGTCACTTGCTAATATGTCCCTTGATGGCATGATATTATTGACATGCCATTATTGTAGTGGAAGATAATTTTGTGGAGTACATATTATTGTACGCTAAAAGGAAACCACCACTCAGCAAAGGTTTTTAGTGTTTCAAGATAGGGAAAATTATCATAAAAAAATGTAATTGAAACTTTCACTATTGACAACATAGGTTTTATCGTTATTTTCTATAACAATTTTTTTTGGGTAGTATGAGTTTCTAATGAATGCTTGTTTTTCAATGCACTTCAAACAATCACTTGCAATGAGGTGAATTAAAAATGCCCTAGTGCATATCATATATTTTGAAAGAACCAATGCTTATTAAATATTTTAAAAGCACTGATGTGTGTTAAAAACTTTTAAAGCACCATGTATATGG
Organism: Pinus albicaulis; assembly: GCA_034641835.2. Lineage (NCBI taxonomy): Eukaryota > Viridiplantae > Streptophyta > Pinopsida > Pinales > Pinaceae > Pinus > Pinus albicaulis. Next base: position 534,476,430 of record CM076582.1, on the reverse strand, counting down.
CCAATTAATCAACATTCATATGTATATGTCTTTGCACATTAGGAAAATATCAATAATGTTATCATTTAAAGGAACGATGTTGTTGTCATATTTAGAGCTCCAGTTCTTGTATTATAGTAGGAACTAGTGCACTACTACATGTAAATCACATTGGTGTGTAATAATCATTTAAATGCACTGGTGCATATCAATAATTAAAAAAACATTGATGGGTAGATATGAATACAATGGACAATTTTGGTCAATTCAATGATATGCATCAATATGATTATTTATTGTTGAATTTTTACTCATTGCTAGATTGCAAATGCAACTTCCTCCTCCTCTTCTTTTTTTAATAAAACTGCAAGTATTCATAAAAAAACAAATATTGTTGAGTCCCACTAGAATGATTAGATTTCAAGGGTTTTGTTTTGAAAGGAGACCAAGGTTCAAAAATCATAGAAGTCAAAAGGAGACACCAAACAAATCCATCCATTTTAGGTGTTGGCGTGGTCCATGTCGGGTGTGATCCCTAACTAATTTTGATGTCTTAGATGGCCTTGGCTTGTGGTTTCTGAGATCGCAGGCTAGTTTGACAAGACTTAGACACAATAACAAAAAAATCAGATATTTTTTATAATGGTGTTGATTTTTATATTTTAATTAATGTGTTTGGACATAATCATTGCATTAATTTAGTATATCATTGAAACAAATATACCAATTAATTAGACATATATTCATTATCATAATGTAAAATATCCATATTTAAATCATTATAATGCAACATTTTACAACACTAAATAATACAATAGATTAAGAAACCCATTTTATTATATATAAATAAGGAACCTTTATCATATGAAACAAAAAAAACAAAGGTCCATGGAAATCAAAATATCAATATATAATTGTTATATTAATTTGTAACCTTTTCTTTCTTTTTGCGGTATAAAAAAAAAAAAAAATTATTTGCGTGGGAAAATTTTATAGTCTGTAGAAATACATGCCAACATGTATTTTGCATAACAGTAAATTTTATTCACGATGGAAAATTTTACAGTATGTAGAAATACATGCTAGCATGTATTTTGCATCTTAGCCTCATAAAAAGAGAAATAGCTAGAAGCAGTGTTCAATAAAAACAATAAATATAAAAAAAATGGAGCAAAATATTAGTTGTTTTATTTTGAGCATTACTATTCAACCCATTACAAGTATGACATCCATAATTTAGTTTTCCAAAAAAGATCAAGAAAAGTAGTTGTTATAATTTTAGTATATCTTACTATCTGAAATATTACAAGTAAAAGTTATAGTCTTCAATACAGATCCTACAGAGTGAAGTTTTATATTCCGCAACCAATTAGGGAGCAACAAAAATAGTTTGCAGAATTATATAAGTGAGGGTATCTCCCATAGTTATAATTCCAAAATAAAATATAATATGTTGTCATCAATCTAGTGTGTCATTTTCTTCTATAAACGACCTACGATAGAACACAAAATTTTCATCATTGGAATATTTTGATACTAGCCACTTCTTGAGAGCCATCTAAATGCCAGCCTTAGATAAAGTGTCTACCACCATATTTTTCTCCCTGTATACGCAATGAAAAATGATGGATTCAAGTGTACAATATGCAAAAAATATTCTCAAGAAAAGGGAGAAGCACAATATTATTACAGATTTGAGCTTTTGTAGTCCAATTTACCACCAACATAGAATCCCCAAAGACCAATAGCACTTTGACCCCTTTTCAACCCTACAAATAATAGGGGAATATTTAGTGCCATAAGTTCGAAAATGTTGTTTTTTCCTAGAACAAGACCCATATTTATTTTGTATGTGTTATTCAAAAATATAAAGGAAAATCACCGCCCCCCCTCCCCCCCACCCACCCACCACATTATTGAGTGTTGTTTTGAGATGCCCCATCAAAGAAATCCTAGATTTTGGTATCTACTAATTCAAGGGCTATAAGTCTTAGAGAGGGAATCCCTTTTTGTTTTGGGAAGTGAGCTAGGATGTTGAATCCTTGATAAGTAATGACTTCAGGAAAATATACTTTATTCTGAAAAATAACAACATTCCTTGCCAACCAAGCCCGCAAATATATCAAAAAAGGCATGGATTTTATTCGACTAGTGTGAGGAACCAACAAAAAATTACGCCAAGCTTCCTCTAAAATTTTCCCTTTTGAAACACAAGGTTGTTGAGTTTGATTAGAGAAAAAATTACATATTTGGTTGACAAAAGGGAAAGAGGGAAACAAGTGGTGATAAGTCTCCTCTGCATTTTTACATAAAGAACACCATCCTAGTCGCTCGATATTCATCTTCTTCATAGTATCCCATGTAGGGAATTTGTTAGCTAAGATGCACCACATGACCAACCTGAATTAGAGTAGGAATTTGACTTTCTAAATGCCTTTATACCACCAACATAGTTCCCTTTGTTGAATATCCAAATTCAACTGCACATACCCAAGTTTAGGAGTATAAGCGCCATGAGAAACTTGCTTCCATACTAGTTTGTCTTCTCTTTTAATAAACCTGATGTGAAATGATTTGAGTGAACCAACATAAATTGACCAGGTATTTGAACGCTCCTTCACTAAACCAACTTGGGCTACATTCTTCCAAGCCTGACCCCATATTGTGGCGAGGACATGATTGACATTGGTTTAGGTAATATAGTCCATAAGTATGGATATGATGAAAGATATCATTTGGAAGTAAATGACTATTACCACTTCCTGGAAATGGATTTGATTCAATATATACATTTTTCCCTTCCCTTATCCTCTAGGCTATCCCTTCTCCTATTACATTGAAATACTTGATAACAAATGTCCAAATGATTGAACAATTTAGCCTGGATTTAACTAGTTTTCAAATCCATTCCATTAGTGAGTCTAAGGGAATATACTTGTGCATGACCACCAAACTCTAATTTATAGAATTTATCACTCTCCAACCAACCTTCGCTACCAATTCCTTTGATAAGAATAATATATTCTTCAGGCCACATCTACTATGCAACTTTGGAATGACCAATCATTCCTGCCTTATCCAAGGAAGGATGGAATTTTTGTTCGTGCTTGCCTATAAGAATTTGAAGTAGACCATCCTGATTTTCTCTAAAAAATATTTGGGTATCTAGGTTAGGGACATCCAATAAATGAGGATGGATTCTAATATCGATTTAACTAGGATAAATCTATCTTCCCTAGAAAGCCACATGACACTCCAAATTTTTAGTCTTTTTTCCAACTTTGATATAATCCAGTTCCAATCCTCTTTCTTGTAACAATTAGGTTTGAGATGTAACTCCAAATAATCCATTATCTAAATCAATTATCTCAAAGGGGAACAAAGTTCTATAGATATGGAGATTTTCTTCTACTAAATTTTTAATTGTGATTGAGGATTTTCTTTCATTTATTGGCATACCAATTGAATAATATCAAATTTTCATTGAGTATTTATGCATCCCCCTGTAGGCCATTGAAAAACATCATCATATCATTGAAAAAGAGAATATGCATGATCCTAAATATAAGAGGGATGACAATGCCTTGGAACTCACCCCTGCTTTTAGCATGAAAGATAACGTGTCTCAGATATTCTGCCACTAAAGGAAAAGAAGGGGTGAGAGAGGGAAACCCTGCCTAAGCCCTCACTTTGCATGAAAAAAGGGGGAGGTAGAGCCATTTTTTCAGGTCTTTTTAGCACTTCACAATTCCTCCATGCTGAGAAGAGGAACCAAAAGGTAACCACAAACCACTTTAAAACTAGAATCTAGCCCTTCCAGCTTCAGAGAGGGTTTCTCTCCATATGGTTCTTCAGTCACTTAGATGACTAAATACCTTAGGTTTTAGGATAGGTATTAAGACCAGAGAGGAATTATATTTAACAGTTTGATGGCAGGGGAGAGGGAAGATCCATTGGGCATGGAGTCATATTAAAGTAATGATTTTCAGTGAGGAGATGAAAAAAATGAGGAGTCTTCAAATAGGGGCAAGGTAGGAAATCCTTCTAAATTATCTAGCTGAGGAAAATTGGGATTGAAAACATCTAAATTATCTAGCTGAGGAAAATTGGGATTGAAAACATCTAAATTATCTAGCTGAGGATGAATTCCAGATATCTCAATGGAAGAAAACATTAAAATGTTCATTAAGTCGTAACAAAGCACTTAAAAAGTGAATTATGAAACAAATTCTGCTTAATTAAACATGAAGACATAACATTCAAGCACAATTATAACAATATAGAAACTTACAACACATGAGAACACATAACCATCATAAACTGACACATGAATCCCTAAGAAAACAAACCTCGACCTTAATCATTCACTAAAAACTTTTAAAATGAAAAGTATGATGCACATTTCTTTCTTTTTCTAACCCTGACCGACCACCCTTTTTCAGAATAAAATTCATGAAATAGATATAGTTATATCATCCCTATACTAAGGAAGTCAAACTCAACGATTTCCCCAAAGATAGAGTCAGTTACATTAGATTTAGAAGCTGCCTGCTAGGAAATAGGGACTGGATTTCTGGAAAATATGGGTCAAAATATTAGATCATATATCTCGAATCATGACAGTTGTTACAAAACCAAATGAGGTTTTTGTTTATTATATTTTTCTTGAGAGAAACCTCTCTCATATTTCTAAAATTATTCTCCAGATACTCGTAATACACACCCAAATATCATGACTAAAAAATGAAATAACGAAATTTGAAAATAGGCTGAAAATATTCATTCAAATCTTCCAATATATGACACCTGTTACAAAGGAGGTTTTTTTTTTTTTTTTTTAATTAATTAATTAATTTAGCTCGTTTTTGACAAAAACCTCTTTTGGGTTTTCAAAATTCATTTCCATTTGCTCAGAAACCGATTTTTAATTTAATTGCTAAAACAATAAAAAACACAGTAAATCCCCTATATCCTAAAAGCAACGAGCTTCCTTTTCATATTATATGATTAATTATTGACTGATGAATCTCCAATACACTTAAGGACACTTGTCATAACAATGAGAGTCATTTGCGTGAAGTTTATATTCAAATTTCAAGGTCAAAATGTTGACTGTGTGGAAGCACGGTGCATTCGCTGCGCTACTTCAAAAGCACAATGAACTCATGATTTGTATGATTCTGATCACCTCCTAGGCTTCTGAATGTATTACACATGTGAAAAAAAACTTGAAAATCATCATATACCTATTGGATAACATTTTTTCATGCTTTAAACTCTCATCCTTGAAAAACATCACCAACAACAAAAGCGCAATGAATTCACATTTATGAGGGTTGCAAGCTCATTTGGGAACTCTTCTTGGTTTTTTAAGATGAATATAACAATACACAACATGAATTATGTTATAGAAGAGAAATTTGGAACTTGGTGATGATCACAGTAGATGAAAATGTCCAATTTTCAGAAGCGCAACGGGTCGTCTACAAACAAAGCACCACAACTTCCTTTGGTTGTTCAGAACATTTGAGGAGGAGAAATGGGTTTGATGGATTTTTGGGAGCCAAATACATGCATTTTTCACCTTTCACACGTTCCAAGCCTTTGTTGTTTACAATGATTGGTTACAAATTCAAAATCTGGAAGCGCAACACCAACTTGTAATGATGATGACATGATGACTCAACCTTGCAAATGACTTGACATGACACCACTAAACTTGTATCAATAATGGAAAATCAAATCCGTTATGACATTTTCCCATGATTTGATTGACACATTCCCCTAAAATTACTAAACTTAGACCTTATGAAATCAATGACTATTTCCATCATATTTGAAACATTTTTGTCATAACCCTAACTTTGATTCAAACTAATCACATGACCTCACACTTCTCTCAAAATACTATTAACTTGATCCCTAAGAGATGAAAGCAAAAATTTACAAATTGACAAAAATAATGAAAATAATAAGCTTGACTTTGATTACTATAGTTTAGGACACTAACATTAGATCCAATGGGGATGTCATCCTCCTTTTGAGGTACTAAAGAACACCATAGACCATGTGCCTATCCCTTGGGTTGTTCCTAATCATAACCTTGTAACTTGATTGTTGCTCTGAACTGCGACCAACTTATTTTGTAACCAAAACCATTGAAACCAAAATCACTGCACAAACTGAAAATCACAACTGAACACTGCAAACTGAAAAGACTACCACTGCAATATTAAAATACATACTGTTGAAAGGGATGCTTGGAAATATGAGCTTAATCACAAACACTCCTACCTACTCCAAGCTGTAGAAAAATTTGCTGAATCAAGTGATACTAAAATTCCAGTGCAACCAATCAAGTAAATGGATTCTTAACTAATGCTTGTATTCAGTTGATAAAATTCAACATGATAACTGAAATGAATCCATGTGTTCATGAATAACAAAAAATTAACCTTTACAACTGTTTCTTGTTCTATGTCCTCCTTTTCATCATAAAACTCATAATTATTTCTAAGTATAATAATAATATGTTTTTTGCTCTTCTCATCCATAAGAAAAAGATTTGAATTTTCTTGAAAGATTACAAATGGAACAACTACATCATGTATAACAATAGTGTCAAGAATCAACCTTTCATGTGCTTTAGTGAAAATATGATCTTTATTTTCCAAACATTCTATGTTTTTTACTTCAAGAGGCATATTTTCCTGAATAAAGTATTCATTTTCAAAAGGCTCTAGAAAAACCCTTTCTTTTTCATTGTTTTCCTGCAACTTATGATGGTCATTTTGAAGAATAGCATCCCTAAAATATGAAGCTTCATGCATATCACCTTGAGAAAATGGATGCATGAGTAATCCTTTATGTGAGTATGAATTGAGAGTTTCTAGAGTAGCAAGTTTAGCAAACATTTGAAGAAGATTGATCTTAATGGATTCTTCAATAATTGGCATAGTAAGATGAAATTCTATGTCACATACCTTTTTAATATCATTGTCTTGGGATGCATTCTCATGCTGTTGAGAATAATATTTTTCAAAAGGATTTATAATCATCTCTTCTTCAATCACTGACCCAAAAGATGAATAAATCGATTGATTGTGTATTTCCTTTTCTTGATCATTTGAAATCTACTGAATATGTTCATCAAGATCAAGAGAAAAAACCTTATGTCAATTACTATTGAACTTAGTGGATGAATCATGACTGTCTTAATAAGGATGTTGATCTACTTCATTTTCATCCCTTGGAGAAACTATTGAGTTTTGGAAATCCACTTGAATATCATTCCAATTGTCCTCTAGTAATTCCTCCTAATGTTGAAAAGGATTCTCATGGAAGGCCTCTATAATCTCATCATCCATAAACTCATAATATACATAAAATTTTTCCATATGTTGAATGACACTTTCAACATATTGACAACAATATTGAACCAACAATAATGATGGATAGGATTCCTTAAAATTTTCAAATAATATTGTGTGGAAATTCTTTAAGGAATATATACTAGCAGTTGGTAATCCTTCATACCAAGATCACGCGTCTTGTTCTAAGGTTTCCATAAACATATTCATCAAACAATCATCATGATATTCAACCTTAATTATACGTACATGCATGTGAAATTTGACCAAATGAAGAGCGACATCATCTCCTACCTAATTTTTGAATCTTGGAAAATAAGTTTTCCAATCTACATGAGGCATGCGATTTGGAAAACTTGGAATATGCATACGATTTAAAGGAGCATACCTTGCAGATATAGAACTCATCTTGAGCTAGTAGAGTTTCTAGTAAAACCTTGATTTTTGGATCCCGCTGCCAATGGATTTTTTGGATAAGGTTGAAACTTGATTGGAGTGTCCAGGTGAATGATGCAGCCTCCTTGTGTCTGAAAACTATTCTTCATTAGTAATCAGATCTGAAACTTGATGGTTCTTTCTCGGGGAAGATGGAACATTTAACTCCCCGAAAATGACGTCACTATGTTAACACTTCATAATTCCTCTAGGTTGAGGAGATGAACCCAAAGGTAACCAAAAACCACTTTAAAAATGGAATCTAGCCCTTCCAGCTTCAGAGAGGGCTCTCTCTTTATGGTTCTTTAGTAACTTAGATGATTGATTTTATTAAGATTTTGGCTAGGTATTAAGATCAAAGAGGAATAATATTTAATATTTTGATGGCAAGGGAGAGGGAAGATCCATTGGGCATGGAGTCATATTAAACTAATGATTTCAGTGAGGAGATGAAAAAAATGCGGAGTCTTCAAATAGGGGAAAGGTAGGAAATCCTTCTGGCATATTTTATCGAAGTTCATTGTAGATGGGTGAGCAGAGGAAAATTTGGATTGAAAACATCTAAAGCATCCAGCTGAGGATGAATTCTAGATATCTCAATGGAAGAAAACATTAAAATGTTCATTAAGCCATAACTAAACACTTATTTTCTGAAACAAATTTTGCTTAATTAAACATGAAGACATAACATTCAATTGTGATTCTAACAATATAGAAACTTACAACATAGGAGAACACATCACCATTAGAAACTGACACATGAATCCCTGAGAAAATAAACCATGACCTTCATCATTCACTAAAAACTTTTAAAATGAAAAGTACAATGCACAATGATTTCTTTCTCTAACCTTGACCAACCAACCTTTTACACACCAAAATTCATGAAATATATGAGAAGTCGAACTCAACCATTTCCCCAAAGATAGAGTCAATTACATTAGATTGAGAAACTGCTCCCTAGGAAATAAGGACTGAATTATTGTAAATAGGGTCAATATTAGATCATATCTCTTGAACCATGGAAGTTGTTACAAAATGGAAGGAATTTTTTTTTTTTGATGAGATTGTTCTTGATAGGAACCTCTCTTGGTTTTCTAAAATTATTCTCCATCTCCTTGGAATTCGCACACAAATATCATGACTAAAACAATAAATAACGAAATTTGAAAAATAAACTGAAAATATTCATTCGAATCTTCCAATATATCACACCTGTTACAAAACAGAAGGAGGTATTTTTTATTCAACTCATGTTTGATAAAAAAATATTTTTTTTTTCAAAATTCATTTCCATTTGGTTAGAAATCGATGTTTAAGTTAAATGCTAAAACAAGAAAAAACACAGCAAATATCCTGTAGCAAAAACACAACGAGCTTCCTTTTCATATTATATGATGAATTCTTGAAAGTTGAATCTTCCAGAAACTTAAGGACACTTTTCATACCATGAGGGTCAATTACGTGAGGTTTAGATTCAAATTTCAAGGTCAAACTGTTGACTGTGTGGAAGCGCAGCACATTCGCTGCACTACTTCAAAAGCGCAACGAATTCATGATTTGCATACTTTTGATCACCTCCTAGGATTCTTAAAGTACCACACATGTGAAAACAACCTAAAGATAATTAGATACCTATTGGATAACATATGTTCATATTGTAAACTTCCATCCTTGAAAAACATCACCAACAACAGAAGCATAACGCCAAAGCACAACGAATTCAAGTTTATGAGGGTTGCAAGCTCATTTTGGAACTCTCCTTGGTTGTTTAAGATGAATCTAACAATAAACAACATGAATTATGCTAGAGAAGAGAACTTTGGAACCTGGTGATGATCGTGCAACATGGAAACCTCCAGTTTGCATAAACACAATGGGTCCCCTGCAAACAAAGCACAGCAAGTTCCTTTGGTTGTTCAAAACATTTGAGGAGGAGGAGAAACTGGTTTGATGGATTTTTGGGAGAAAAACACATGAATTTGTCACCTTTCACGCATTCCAAGCCTCCGTTGTTTTCAATGATTGGTTACAAATTCAAAATATGGAAGCACAACAAAAATGATAAGCACAACACCAACTTGTAATGATGATGGCATGATGACTCGACCTTGCAACGCACTTGAAATGACACCACTAAACTTGAATCAATGATGGAAAATCAAATCCATTATGACATTCACTCATGATTTGATTGACACATTCCCATAAACTTACTAAACTTAGACCTTACGAAATCAAGTTATATTTCCATCATATTTGAAACATTTTTGACATAAATCTAACTTAGACTTGAAATAATCACATGACCTCACACTTATCTCAAAAGAATAATAACTCGACCCCTAAGAGATCATAGCAAAACTTTAAAAATTGATGACAATAATGAAAATACTATGCTTGAATTTGATTACTATAATATAGGACACCAACATGTCCAAAAATTGTCTTATTTTTATCCTTACAATGCCCTATTTTGTCCCCCAACTTACCTATTTTGAAGCCTCTTACCCTACATTCTCATATTCCTTTTTGGTGCAATGATGGAGGAACATCTTCAGTAATCATTCTTCTAAAAGTTAAGCCATTATTATGTGATGTAAATATTGAGAAGCTAGTTTAATGCAAATAAACTATGTCGGGTTTTATGTTCTATTATTTGCACATCTTATTACTCTGTGACTTGATCTTTTTTAGGAGGCAGCAGGCCTCGTTGGTTCGGCTCGCCAACCAACCTTGTTTCCCATCCCTTTTCTTTATTAGCGTGCGTAGCTTATAGATATGTTGTGGTTGTTTGGGTTTTTATGCTTATGTGTGTTAACTCATATCATTATCTCCAAATATGGAGAAGTTGTCGTGTGTTCACAATAATAAAGACTACATGCTCTACTTCTTTGATATAATATTTTATCTTATGTATATATGGAGATACTATTGTGTGGTAATAATGATAAATTTTGTGTGCTCTGTCACTTTGATTTAGCCCTTTATTTTGTGCTTGTTACATATTTGTATGGATTTGGAGATATAACGAATGAAAGTCTGATAAATCACTTTTGGGTGCCGCATATAAACCCTTGCAAGTTTTATTTGTGTTCACTACAATGAAGGAATAAATTACACAATCTGTTCTGTTAGAGTATTTAAAGTAGTTTCAATTATGGATTAATATCTCAAGCATCTAATTAACTTATAATACAAAGTATAATGGATTTACTATGATCTAAAGCATTTCATTGATTTGTAATACAAGAAGCATCGTATCTACTGTGATATGGAGTGTTTTTATTTTTTATTTATTTATATTTATATTTATATTTATTTATTTATTTTTATTTTTATTTTTCAGATGAAAAATTCATCAAATATTTTTGTGACCTTGAGTGTGTTATAATTCTATTCCAAAATTTACCTGTGTTTATGCATTTGAAAAAAGTATGAACATATATATTACTTGCTCTATTACGAAACTTATGGATTCACCAATAGAAATTTAATACACGCATTTCTGTTGCTCTAATTTTTTATAAAGATTCATTTGATGAATATTTAAGCTCTACATTGTTACATGAAAAACATATAACCATTGAATGAATGACCTGTAGCTTTTCCAAGTGCTTCAAACCGAGTAATTCTCATGCTTTTTTATAGCTACAAAGTATCTCTTTAATAATATTTTTCATATGTGTTCTCATTGAGTTGAGTTAGTTTATTTGTCTCCAGAGCCTCATATTCAATTGAAGAGAAAGTTGGTTTTATTGTAAGGATTTGAAACTAGTACATGTGGTTTTAAGAGAATATCGAGTACCATATTAAGTAAAGGCACTGTTATTTATCCATATGATTTTTGAGTTATATAGTTAGCATATTTGCATTGGATTGGTGTGACTTAAGCAGATTTAAAACATTTCGTTTTGGTTTATGTGATTTTATAGAGAGTAGCCAATATAGGACTATGAGAAGACTTATAAAAGGCATATTTTCCTCTCTTGGGTTCATGCTCTATATTATGTGTGGATAAGAATGAATTTATATTAACAGTCCTTATAATAGTGTGAAGGTTACTAATGAATCTTAACTCCTTTTTCCTCTAGCCTATTGAGACAACCTTTCACACTTAAGCTGCTCAATCTAGAAGGAGCCAAAGCTCATATTTCCATGTGACTGTTGTGTAACCAGCTCCAAAAATAGAAGAAAAGAGATATTAATGCCTTAGAAATAAGCCACTTCGGGGGGGCAACCTCCAATACATTACATGAATGAACAATTCTTGGATGATACAATTTACAAAACCTCCTTTCTATATATAGGAGTCCATGGGGCCATAATGTAATCCTAGTGGGCCACAATGTAATCCTAGCCGACCTAACAATAATAATTTAAGGGCACAATAATAACAAAAATGGGGGTTACAAGGGTACAATAATAACAATAAGGGGTTTACACTAACAATAATAAGGGGCTATACTAGTGATATAGGGACCTAACATGCCCCTTTCCTTCAAAAAAGTGTTGTCCTCAACACTTGAGTAGCTCCGGGTGCTTCTGTATAAAATTCTCATCCTCCCATGTAGAATCTTCAGTGGGTAAGTTCTTCCACTTGATGAGATACTCTGAAATTGATCGATTTCGTAGCCGTCGAGTTCTTGTTTCCGTGACTGCTTCAGGTTCCAATATGATTTTTCCTTCCTCATCAAGTTCTGGCAATATTGTTTGAACTGGAAGATTTTCACCTATAACCTTCTTTAAGCATGAAACATGGAAAATCGGATGCACTCGTGAAGAAGCAGGAAGCTCCAATTTGTATGCCATAGTACCAATCTTTTGCAACACCTTGTAAGGACCATAGTACTTTGGTGATAATTTATTATCCTTCTTAGCTTGCTTGAGGGACATTTGTTTGTATGGTTGTAGCCGTAAAAATATCCAATCTCCTACATCAAAAATTCTCTCGCTGCGATGTTGATATGCCTGTTGTTTCATTCGATTTTGTGCCAAATTCAGGTTATCCTTTAAGAGTTGGAGAACTTCTTGCTGATGCTCGATGTGATCTTCCACTGCTTGAACCTTCAAATTTTCCCTTAAAGATGATGTTATGGATGGTGGATGATATCCATAAAGTGCCATAAATGGGGTCATTTTTGCTGCAATATGGAAGGAAGTGTTATACCACCATTCAGCAAGAGGTAACCACTTGACCCATTGTGTTTGTTTATCAGATACAAAACAACGAAGATATCCTTCCAAACATTTATTTACTATCTCAGTTTGACCATCAGATTGAGGATGATAAGATGAGCTATGAGCTAATTGAGTACCCAAACAAGAAAATAACTCCGTCCAAAAATTTCCAGTAAAAATGGGATCTCTATCGCTCACAATAACCCCTGGGCTTCCATGTAGCTTTTGAATTCTATCCATAAATGTAGTAGCAACTGTACTTGCTTTAAATGGATGAGATAATGCACAAAAGTGTGCATACTTGGTAAGTCTATCAACTACCACCATGATGACACTCTTCCTTCAGACTTAGGTAAACCTGTGATAAAATCCATTGAAATCTCCTCCCAACGTTGACTTGGAATGGATAAAGGTTGTAGAAGTCCCGGGGTCTTAATTGTTTCCACTTTATTCTATTGGCAAACCAAACATTCCGCCACAAACTTTTGAATATCAGATTTAAGGCCATCCCAAAAAAATTCTTTCTTCACCCTGTGGTAAGTTTTTAAAAATCCTGAGTGTCCTCCTAAAGGAGAAGTGTGCAATTCCCGAAGAATCTTTTGTTTTAGTTGGGAATTCTTACAAAGATATAAGCGATCTTTGTACCATAAGGAATCATTTTTCCAACTAAATGTATCAGATGTACTAGGATCTTGCTGCAACTTTAGAATGAGTGTCCATACATCTTTGTCCTTCTTCCATTCATCTCTTGCTTCGGTTATCCAATCTGGTTGGATAATAGAAATGGCACAAAGCAATGCTTCCACCTCTTCATTCTTTCTTGAGAGTGCATCTGCAACAACATTAAGCTTTCGTTTTTTGTATATTATTTCAAAGTCATAACCCAACATCTTTGCGACCCATTTTTTCTGCTCTTTTGAAGATAGTCTTTGTTCCAAAAAGTGTTTAAGACTATCATGATCAGTTTTTACCTTGAAGTGTCTTCCCATTAGGTAAGTTAGCCATTTCCTTAGTGCATGCAGTATTTCTAACATTTCCTTCTCATAAATAGGTTTATGTAAATACTTTCCTTTGATTGAACAACTTTCAAAAGCAATGGGTCTTCCTTCCTGCATTAAAACAACACCAATTCCATTTCCTGAGGCATCACATTCCACAATAAAGATTTTTGTGAAGTCTGGCATAGCTAAGACCGGTGCTAGGCACATTTCCTCTTTAAGATGTTCAAAGGCCTTAGTTGCTTCAGGAGTCCATGAAAATGCATCTTTCTTCAATAATGTTGTTAGAGGTGCTGCTATTCTCCCATAATTCTTAACAAACTTGCGATAATACCCTGTTAACTCGAGAAATCCTCGCAATTGCTTTATGGTTGTGGGGACTTTCCATTCCTTAATGGCTTTAATTTTGTTAGGGTCTACTTTAACACCCTCGTGAGATACAATATGACCCAGATATTCCACCTCTTGTACTCCAAAGAAACATTTGGATGTTTTTGCATATAATTGTTTCTCCTGCAATAGTTTGAGCACCCTGTCAATATGTTCAACATGATCCTTCCAAGACCTACTGTGGATTAGTATAGCATCAAAAAATACTAGCACAAATTTTCTAAGGAAGGGTTTGAAAATGGAATTCGTCAACCCTTGAAATGTAGAAGGTGCAATGGTAAGGCCAAAAGGCATGACCAAAAATTCATAATGACCCTCATGAGTTTGAAATGCCTTTTTTGGAATATCTTCAGTCTTCATTCTAATTTGATGATATCCTGAACGAAGATATAACTTGGTAAAATAAATTGCTCGGCATGTAATTCATCCAATAATTCATCAATCACAGGAATGGGAAATTTATCTTTAATGGTGAGCTTATTGAGCTCTCTATAATCCGAACACATTTTCCATGATCCATCCTTCTTGTGTACCAATACTACAGGAGCAGAGAAAGAACTTTGACTAGGTTGAATTATACCCACCTCTAACATTTCTACAATCATACGTTCAATTTTTCTCTTTTGGACGTAAGGATATCAATAAGGCGTGATGTTTGGAGGAACACTTCCTGGAATCAAATGAATAGCATGATCATGATCACGAATAGGTGGGAGTCCTTTGGGAGTTTCAAACACCTTGGAATGATTGTCCAAGACTTGTTGGAGATCTGCAGAAATAGATGATTTTGATGTTGGAACTTCTAGTGAGCATAATTGTGCAATTACGCCTCGTTGTTTTTTCTTTAGAAGCTTTGTCATGACATTAGAGCTTATTATCCTTCCTGGCTTCCCCGCAATACCCCGTAATTCGACTTCCTTTCCTTCTGAAAAAAATTTCAATAAAAGTTCTTGAAAATTAAAAGCTACCGTCCCCAAAGATTGTAACCATTGTACTCCTAGTACAACATCAGCACCTCCCATAGGAATGGAAAGCATTGGACTAGTCAACACATATTCCCCCATGGTTAGCTTGATGTTATGGCATTTTCCAGAGCAATTTATAGTTCCTCCATTTGCAACCATCACTTGACATTCTGGTGCTGGGTATAGGAAACAATTTAATTCCTTTGCTACCTTACAATGAATAAAATTATGGGTGCTACTTGAATCAATCAACACTATTACCTTTTTCTTCTTGATATGTCCTTCTATCTTGAGAGTTTGAGGAGTGGTAATTCCTGCCAGTGCATTACACGATATGGTCGGATTCATTTCTTCCTCTTCTAGGGTTGGTTCCTGGTGTATATCTTCTTCTTGTTAATTTTCTTATTCCTCTTCACAATCTATGTAAAATAATTTCTTCTCAGCACACTTATGACCTTTAGTGTATTTGCTATCACAACTGTAGCAAAGCCCTTTTGCTCTTTTTTCTTCCAATTGTTGTGGTGTCAACCTTGTTGGTTGTGGAAATCTAGGCGTAGCAACACTTTCTTCTTTATAGAATTGAGTGGTAGGCTTCCTTGTCGCCATAATTTTACATTCAACTTTTCTTGCCAACCTGAATGCCTTCTCCAATGAATCAGGTTCCAGAACGCGAACTTCATGTTGGATGTTATCCTTTAAAGTGCCTATGAAGAGATAAATCTTGTGTTCCTCTGGAATATCAGTGACCCATATATTCAATTTTTGGAAGTCCTCAATGTGCTGCCCCACTAAACCCTTTTGTTTGAGATTTATCAATTGGCTAAAGAAGGTGTTGCTCTTTGTATCCTCATAATGTGCTATTATTTCCTCCATAAAAATTGACCAAGTGACAATTTTTTTACGGGAGCAAAGCCATCGATACCATACAAATGTATTTTGTTCTAAATGTAAAGTTGCAATGCGTACCTTTGTGTGTTTTGCACGTTATGGAGATCAAAATATTGCTCCATCTGTAGTATCCATGTTACAGGATCCTTTCCATCAAACTTCCTCATATCCATTTTTGGAATATGATGGTTCTTCCCGCCAACATTAGAGTTTATGAAATCACGATTAACATTTATTTTGTTCTCATCATGAGGTTCTTCTACTATATTTTCACCATTAGGAAACATTTCTTGTATCAACTTTGTCAAACCTTCCATGTCTGCTTTTAGATCATTCTTCATATTTTCCATGTTGTCTTTCATGTCATCCATCTTAGCTTCCATGCCAGCTTCCATGCCATGCATCTTAGCTTCCATGCCTTTCTTCAAACCGTCCATCTTCACTTCCACGCCTTTCTTCAGAACTTCCATTTCATTTTTTGTTGCTCTTTGCGAGAGCGAAATTTGGTGCATTTTCTCTTATAATTTTGATAGATCATGTTGCAATTCTTCATCTTCATGAGTCATCGTAGAGCCTTCTGAAGGCTTAATGGTGTTGAATTATTTTTATGGGGCATCTTTTAGAACCAAATACTGATATCTATTCTAAAATATGCCCTTGGAATCAATTCAAATTGATTCTTCAAACAAGACTTATGCAATTCGGAAAAAAAATACACACCTTTTTCTTGGTTTTGAGAAGCTCGATATTGAAATCAGATTATCTCTGTGATTGTAGCACATTAATATTTGAATTTTGGCACCAATGTAGCCCTCTAAATTCTCTTTCAAATGCCACAGGTCTGTCCTGATTTGTATTCTCCAAGGCAAAGTTGTGTCCAATCTCCCACAATGACCTAATTATGGACTGGTTCAGTAGAGCGAACTTGTACAACTTGCCACGTGTCACTGTTTCGTCCTTCAGCTCTGAAATGGATATCTAAGAAAATACAGTCCGTTTTCTTGTGACCAATTTTTATAGCACTCGAATCTGATGCTTAGAGAGAGAGTTATGAATATTTTCCCACGATCACCTCTTTGAGATGAAATTCGGGAGCGTGAAAAAGCACTACCTTCCCCAGATCATATCTCCAAAAATATTGCGAACCAAGCTCTGAAATTTTTTGAAGAGTTTCCTCAGGATTTCAGCTTCGCACCCTAAAAATTTCAGATTCTGAACCTTCATAGAAAAAAATTTATAGCAAAAATGCCACGATGACCTATTTAGAGCAGCGAAACTCTAGAATCCAAAGCTCTGATACCAAATGTTGTGTAACCAACTCCAAAAATAGAAGAAAAGAGATATCAACGCCTTATAAATAAGCCAATTTGAGCGGGAAACCTCCAATACATTGCATGAATGAAAAATTCTTGGATGATACAATTTACAAAACCTCCTTTCTATATATAGGAGTCCATGGGGCCATAATGTGATCCTAGTGGGCCACAATGTCATCCTAGCCGACCTAACAATAATAATTTAAGGGCACAATAATAAAAAAATGGTGGTTACAGGGGTACAATAATAACAATAAGGGGGTTACACTAACAACAATAAGGGACTATACTAGTAATATAGGGACTTAACAGTGACCAGTAGATAGGGTTTACTTTTCAGTAAGTTTCCATTTTATTTTAGGTTTTGAACAAGATTTTGATCAGTTTTTGCAGGGAATCAAGGAGTTCTAATAGATAGATCAAAATAGGGTTTTGTTTTGTAGGACTTTAGAGTCTTCTTCTGGCACATAAGATGCAATGTCTCAAAGTGTATGCTACTCAAATTGACATAATGATGTTGGGTCAATAGTTAAACATATACTAAAACCAACACATTTATGAGCACTACAAAGGAGATTATGGTTACACAACTCATAATCCAATTTATAAAAGATACTTCAAAACCCAGATGGGTAAAAAGAAATATTATATACATCCAACTAACCTTGTCATGATTTTGACAGATCAATTTTTAGGAAAACCCGTTTGAATTTCAAGATTTAAAACTATGAAGCTCCTCTTGGGGAACCCCCATGACCTTATGATTTTTTTTTTTTTTTTTCCAAAAATCCAAATTGTTCATAGGATACAAAGTTAGAGAGGATAAATTTGATACTTTTAGAGATGAATTTTTCTGATATCTTGCAGATACAATTGACTAGAGAAGTCAGACTAAAGTCATTATATGAAAGAGGAGAATTAGTCTTTGGATTCAATGCTATGAAGGTGGAAATAAAATGGGTGTGCATGTTCCCTTATGAGTAAGGCCCTGTAGAAATTATGATGTGGATTTTCAAATGCTTATGAATTTTTAATCAAAATCACAAGACACAAACCTAATCTACTACTCCGCGGAAATCAATTCAAAATTTAGAACAATAATCTCAGACATGCAATAAGAAATAACACACATGCACACAATATTTTTTTTGGGGAAAGAAATCTTCTAAAAACCCCAATTCCTTCTTTCATTAATTTGATGAATAGAGATGTATTACAATTTTTTTTCTCAACCAAGCACAAAATTAAAGTGAATAACCTATCTCTCTGCTGACTAAGAAGCTTTGACCTAGAATTAGTCCTCTACCCGAGCCCCTATTTCCTTGCGCAATTCCTTAAGAAATTAGGCCCCTATAATTTAAAAAATTCTCCAAAATGTATTGTGCAATTCCCAAGGTTTATCATCTAACTAGATGCAACACCTATACACTCAAGAATGGTCTACAACTGATGTTACACTGGCTTGGAATCTCCACCACTGCTTGGGAAATCAAATTATCTTCATGCACTAGATATTTTGGGCTGATTTATCAGTTAACTGGATGATCATTTAGTTTTACTGAAGTCCCACTACACAACTAACCCTCCACTAGTTCCTCCAATAGTTAGAACTAGTTTAACTGAAATCAACCGAAGATAACTAACCTTTATTACTACAAATTAGAAATCACACATGCTTAACTAAAATATAACTCCTCTAACTTGAATTTACTGAGATAACTAAGTGACAAGAGCCATGCAACCTCATTTAACTGCATCCAATTTATCTGCTGATGTGGAAATTCAAATTTTCTCAATTTTATCAAGGCAAAATCAAATTGAGAATTTCTTGCTGCATTTTTCAACACTCCCTATCAACAAGAAAGGGATTATCAACCACCCCTATCCTGCACCTATGGATCTCTAACTTCATTCTTGACAAGGCCTTTGTCAAAATGTCAACATCTTGTTCCTTTGTCAGAATGTACTAAAGCAACATTATCTGACTCTACACATAGTATCGTAAATGGTGATACCATATATCTATATGTTTGGATCGATCATGAAATACCAGATTCTCAAAGAGCTTAATGCAACTATGATTATCACAATAGATCACTGTTGGATCCATCATCTGACCAATAGTCCCACAAGTATATTTCTCATCCATATCTCCTCACATGTTGCTCGACTTACAACCATGTATTCTGCTTCTATCGAGATGATAGCCATGGATATTTACTTCATAGTATTCCAGGAAACCGCTACAACCCCAACAATGAAAATTCCACCTGATGTACTCTTTCGTTTTGATGGACTCCCTGCACAATCTGCATTTGTTAAGCCACATAGATTCACTCTCTCTGTCCATCTGTACCATAGTCCAAACTGGGTAGTGCCTCTGAGGTATCATAAAACATGCTTAGTTGCCTTCACAAATAATTTGGTTGGCCTAACCATATATTTAATCAATGGGTTGAATGCATAGCACATATCTAGTCATGTGTTCACAAGATACATCAGTGAACACACTAGATGCCAATAAATGGTAGCATCCACTTCTTCACCTAAAGTGGCATCCTCATTCCTCCAGTTGGCCGCTAGAGGTGTCTCCATGGGTTTACAACTCTCCATGTTGAATCTCTGTAGTATCTCATTTTTATACTTTCCTTGAGACACAAATAGTTCCCCATCGCCTTGCCATACTTCCAACCCGAGGAAGTAGTGCATGAGACCCATGTCCTTCATTTCAAATTATCTTGCAAGGTCCTCCTTACAAGATCTGATCAGCTGCTCATCACTAGTTAAAATAAAATCATCAACATATAAGACAATAATAAGAAATTTACCTTATACCAATATATGATAGAGGTTTGCATTTTCCTCACTTTTGGTGTAGCCCAAACCGGCGAGATAGCTATCGATCCTAGTGTACTAAGCACGAGGTGCTTGTTTGAGACTGTACAACACTCTCTTGAGTCTGCACACATGAGATTCTCGATCAAATGTCTCAAAATCTTCTGGTTTATTGACATACACCTCCTCCTCAGTAAACCCATTGAGAAATGATGTTTTTACATCCATATGGTGGATCTTGCATCTCATCCATGCAACTAATGCAATAATTGATCTAATGGATGAGTACCTTGCTACAGGAGCAAATGTCTCCTCATAGTTAATTCCTTCAACTTGATAGTACCCCTTGGCCACAAATCTAGCCTTATACTTCTTTATTATTCTGTTTGTTTCCTTCTTCACCATGAAGATCCATCTCGAACCCACAATTGATTTATTTGCTGGCTTAGGACCACTTCAAAAACACTGTTCTTTACAATGGATTCATATTCTTCCACCATTGCATCAACCCATACAAGTTTTTCTACTGCTTCCTTGAATGAGGATGGCTTTGTCTCTACAAGCCCAGTCATTAGAGCCATGTAGCTAGTGTACCAATAAGATGACCTTCTCTACCTGTGCAAATTTGAAGGAGCACCCACACTCTCCCTCACATCTTTCACAAGTCTCTCAAATTCCTTGGTAATTTTTTTTCCTTCTCTATATGGTTATGTTTGAGTGGTTGTCTCCACTCTCTGCTCCTCAATTTTTGGTTTCTCCACAACTTCTTGAGGCTCCTCATTTGGAGCTAAAATCTCCTCTTCTGGTGGGATTTGAATCTCCCTCTCAAAAGAGCACCACATCACTTTCTCCTCATAAAATTTTACATCCCTTCACACAACTGTCATTCTGAGGGATGGAAAGTACACATGATAGTTGTGAGGAGTTTATGTGTAACCCACACATACCCCCAATTATGTTGTCAGCTCAAGCTTCTTCCTTGATTATTTGGATACATTGTAGTAAACAAAGGCTCCAAAAATCTTAAAGTGCGACACATCTGATTTTCTCCCCGAGAAAGCCTTCTTCGGTGTAATCATGCCCAAAATCCGATGAGAAATCCGGTTCTGCAAATATACTATCGTGTTTCATGCCTTTTCCCAAAAATTTAGTGGTAGGTCTTGGTCATGCAACATCGCCCTTGTTGCTCCCCAAATGCTACGATTTTGTCTCTCAGCCACCCCATTTTGTTGTGGGTTGTGGGGTGTTGTCAACTCTTGTCGAATGCCTTCTTTCACACACAATTTTTTAAATTCATTCGACACTTGCTAGCCTCCATTATTTCTCCTAAGATCCTTGACCTTCTTGTCAGTTTCTTTCTCAACCTGTGCCTTAAATTCTACGAACTTGGAGAATGTCTCATCTTTCTTCCACATGAAGAAGATCCAACACTTCTGTGAGAATTCATCAATAAAAATGAAAAAATATTTGTGTTTGGTAGTGGATGATATTGAGAAAGTTCCATAGACATCAAATTGGATCCTTTCAAGTACTACATGTGCTTTGTTGTCCCGATCATGGAATGTGGATTTTGTGTACTTCCCCAAGGTACATCCTATGCATACATCCTACTACTTTAGTGCTCATTTGGGGAGGCATATGATTATTTTTTGCATAGTTTTTAGGGTACCATGATGCAAATGGAAAAGTATTTTGTGGCAAAGTTCATTAACATCGTGGATCTGCACCTTCTCTTCCTTAGTGCTTAATGCAACATAGTCTTCCACATATAGCTTATACAGGTTCTTCACACGAACCCTGATCTACTTCACCTATATCATGGCTATGTATCTCACCAAAGCCTTTCCTTCATTCAAGATCACATCATAACCATAGTCTTCCAAAACTGCAATAGAGATGAAATTTTTCTTTAGGCCCAGAACGAACATGACATCCTTGAGTCTGAGAGGGGATCCTGACTCCCTTTGAAAGATAATTATACCAATCTTGGTCGCGTTGTACCTTATTTCACCCCCCAAATTGATGTGCATAAACACATATTTATCCTCCAGGTCACTGAAAAAATATCTACACCATGTCATGTGGAACGATGCACCCGAGTCCAAGTAGCACACGCTCCTCATAAGTATGCTGACTGTGCATGCAGTAAGGGAAAATTCAAGTTCAATCTATGAAGCCAAGGCTTCACCTACTCCTCCTCTTGAGGACTTCTTGCTTTCCTTTTTATGTGGACACTTCATGGCATAGTGCCTGAATTCATGACAATGGAAGCATTTAATTTTGGAAAAATATTTTTTCTTTCCACCTTGGATGGATTCTGGTTTGGATTGAGATTTATTCCATTTTCCCTTCTTTCCCTTTCCAACCAATGCAAATTTTTCCTCGTCCTCTCCCTTGGATGAAGTCCTATCTCTGGCATTCCACCTTATTTTCTCATGTACCAAAATCAGACCATAAGCGTTCCCAATTCGGTAGTTTCTCCCTCGCGTTCACCAAATATTGGAAGTTATGCCAACTCTTGGGAATATCAGGAAGGGCTAGGATTACCAAGTCATATTATACAAAATTAACACCAATCCTGCCAAGTTCATTAAGAACTTGTGAAAATTTTCTCAGATACTGCATAATAGTGTCATTATTCTACATCTTGATATTTCGAAGTTTATCCTTGAGCACTAGCTTCCTGTGATCAATATTGTTCTTGAAAAATTATGTCAGTTCTTTCTACATTGCAAACCTAGTTTATTTTCCGTGGAAATTTGAGACAATGTGATATTTGACTCTCTCTAAGATTATTCTCCTTGCTTTAGCTACATCTTTCTTCCACTGAGAAATGTTTTGAGCATCAAAAGGTTGTGGTTTTGAAAAATATGTCTTGATGTATTTTAGAAATCCATTGTCATATAATACTGCCTCCATGTGATCCTTCCATGTGATCAAATTAGAGTTCCCTTCCAAGGAATACTCTAGCCTCAACCCATTGAAGGTCATCTTCCCAACTCTATAGAGATCCTGCTACACTGAAATGGAAAATCAACCCTCCTGAGAAACAACTTCGAAATTCATTTTCTAATATGGATCATGATATGATACCATATAGAAATCAGGATGTATATTTTCAACTTATTATGAAGTTTTAATCAAAATCACAAGACAAAAACCTAGTCTATTTATCTTCAGAAATCAATTCACAATTTAGAACAATCATATCAAACATGCAATAAAAAAAAACACACATACACACAATATTTTTTTTATGGGGAAAGAAATATTATAAGGACCCCAATGCCTTCTTGCATTAATCTAATGAATGTAGATGTATTACAATTGATTTTCTCAACCGAGCACAACTTCCAAGTGAATAACCTATCTATCTGCTCACTGAGAAGCTCTGACCCAAACTTAGTAAATTTTTTCCTCTGCTTGAGCCCTTATTTCCTTGTGCAATTCCTTGAGAAATTAGGCCCCTATTATTTAGGAATTTCTCCAAAATAGAATGTGCAATTCCAAAGGTTGATCATTTGAATGCATGCAACACCTGTACACTCAATATTAGTCTACAACTGACGTTACACTGCCTTGGAATCTCCACCACAACTGAAGAACTTGAATTCTCTGCATTATCTAGCTATTTTGGGTCGATTGATCAATTAACTGGATGATAACTGAGTTTGACTGAAGTCCCACTGCACAAATGACCCTCCACTAGTTCCTCCAACAATTAGAACTAGTTTAATTGAAAATAACCCGAGATAACTAAGCTTGAGTGCTACAAATTAGAAATCAAACATGATTAAATGAAATCTAACTCCTCCAACTCGAATTTACTGAGCTAATTGAGTGACAAGAGCCATGTCACCTAAGTTAACTACATCCAAGTTGTATGCTGATGTGGAGATTCGAAATTTCTCAATTTATTGAAGGCAAAATCAAATTGAGAATTTATTGCTGCATTTTTCAACAGGCTCCTTAATGACTGATAGAATATCCCTTCCAAGAGTCTCATAAAGCCCCATAAACAATTCCATAGTCTAACCATCTAGCCCTAGACTCTTATATTTTTGAAATCTATGCAAGGCCTCTTGAAGTTCCTCTACATTAACCTCTCGATAGAGTTTCTTGTTTTCTTCATCCACGAATCTTAGAAAGAACATAACTACCTTGATTATATTTGTAATTGGTTCTCCCTGCTAATCTTGGAAAAAGGACTTGAAATGGTTTACCTCTAGATTGTCTAGGTCCTTGAAAGAAGAATACGGATTACCTTCAACATCATTTAGGCTCTAAATGGTATTAGCATAGACATTTGGGTCCTGAATTTAGAATATACGTGATTATTTATTTTTTATTATTATTTTTTTCATCCCAGATTTCAGCTAAAGAGTGTGGATTTTTAAATTCCATTCTACCTCCCTTTCCTCCAAAATTTGCCTTTTCCTATTTTCAAGGCACAATAGTTCCTCTTTGGAGTTAACAGAGGTATGACATCCCCCATCTGACTCATAAAATATATGTAGGGCTTCCTTAGTTTCCTTAAGATCCTTCTTATAACTTTTTTTCTTGGCCCAAGCCCAACATAACATGGATTTTTTGAGTTTTTACACATTTGGAGCACACTAAATTGCAATTAGGGAGCCCGAAGCAGGATCATAGGGAACCCATGTGTCTTTAACAAGGGAATTGTGACTCTCCTCCTTTAGCCACTGCAAATTGAACTTGAAAGGACTTGTTGGATTATTTAAACATTCAACAACCTCCAACCATATAGGAAAACGATCATATTCTCCACAACTCCCCCCCCACTACTGGGAATGGAGAGAAGCATTTAAACATATTTTTGATATTAGGAATCTACCAATACTTTTGGTAATATAATATTCCCCAATTCACTTATTTCTCCAAGTAGGACTTAGTTTCACAGTATCTATATCCACCAGACCTTTCACTCTTATAAAATTGAGGAATAAGTCATACATAGGATCAGGTCTAGCTTTGGGCCCCCAAACTTTCACAGACCCCAATGAGAAGTTCAAATCACCCTGCAAGACAATGTTGTCCTTATTTATAAAATTCATTATGCTCAGATATTCCCAGAAGGGGGCACAATCAATATAGGGTCCATATATTTTTAGGAATATAAACACCCTTTCTTGATCAACATAGCAACATTCCAGACCCATGCCAACTTCAAAAGCATAGGAATTTAAAACCTTGATTAAACTAGGGTTCCAACCAACTATCAAACCCCCTATCTCCCCCTAACGCCGATCCCTATAAAATTCTAGCTAGGAAGGAGAGATTCCATACATTTGATAACTTCAGAAACCAAACTCTATGTTTGTTGGAAGAGAATAAATTCAGGCTAATCGAGAACCAACATCTTAAGGGCTAGTTTTTTGGACGGGCTCGCCAAACCCTTACAACTAAAAGAGAGAAATTTCTTTAAGGGACCCCTTCAAATGTTGACGTTTCTCTAAGGACCCCAATAATGGAGATTTTCCAGCCAGATACCAAGTCTACCAAATCCCTCTCCCATGTTTTAAAAAGCATGGATATCCTCCCACGAAATTTCTTTGCTTCAAAGGTCATTGATTTAAGCCCAACCCTAAACTAGTTTTGGATTCTTCAGGGGGGAATGGGACAAGGGTGATTCCTTAGATGGTAAAATAAATCTGTTTCCTTAGATTCTGCCAAGGAATCAGGCTTTGTAGCCACCAAAGTAGGAAGAGAGATGGGATTTTATGAAATAAGGGAGAATTGCACCAAGGAAGGGCATGGAGGGGAGAAAGGTTTAGGTATGAAACCCTCGACTGGAAAAAGAATATTTTTTAATAAGCCATCCCATCCCTAGCCTAAAGGAAACATATAATTAAACATTAAAGGAAGGAAAAGAGGTGGATATGGGGGCAAACCAAACCAAGGAGCATTTGAATTAGTAGGAAATCTTGTGACTTGTGAGTCGAATGCAATGATTGCTTTAGAATGCCCCAGTTTAGGAGGAAAATAAGACATATGTTGAATAATCTCAATGTCTAACCCCACAGAATGAACACATGCTTCCTTCCTCCTCATGATATTGGTTTGAATATCCTAGTTGTGATTATCATATTCTAAATCCCTTGCTTCCTAAGAGGTTGATCTCTTTTTTTTCTTAAATAAAGTGAGGGCCTCCTTTTTTGCCATGGAAATAAAGTGTACATTGGCTTATCACATGCCCATACTTATGGCATCTGTGTTATGCAACCAAATCACAAATAGAATAAAATATAGATCAACATCTTGAAAATTATCCTCTTTGAGGGGGAAACCTCCTTTACATCACATAAATGAAAAGTTCTTGGATGATACAAATGACAAGATCTCCTTGGTGTATATAGCAGTCTAAGGGGTCACAATATAATAAGAGCCTACATAACAATAATAATGTAAGGGCACAACAATAAAAATAGTGGGCTTATATGGGGCACAATGATAAAAATAGGGGGCTACTCTAACAATAAAAATAAGGGGGCTACACTAATAATAACAATAAGGGGGCTACACTAGTATTATAGGGACCTAACAATATATGACATTTGAATAAGACCCCTTCATAACCCAAATTCTTAAAAAAGCTCTGATACCTGCTACCAATTGCAATTCCTTCACCAATCCTTCACAAATTTCTAGAGAGGCTAATATGCACACAACCTTCATATTGTGAGAGGTGAGAAAATACATATCAACTACATGAAAAACCCCTAGAGCATTCCCAAGCTCTTCAAGAATCTTTTGGGTCCAAAATTCCACAAGAAACTTAGGAAGTTGAACCCATAAAGGGACCACATTGATGCACTCCTAGTTTGCATCAAAGAGTGGGGTCCATTTTTTTAACAATACCAAGGAAGATTCAATACTCCATACACGTTGCACCGCACAATTTTCATCCTCTATCAACAATAATTTTAGTAGATACCACCCCATAACCAACACTGTAATATCTCTAAGGGGATTGAAGGTATTTTCCCAAGATTGATCGACCCAATCCTTTAGGGTTTTATAACCAAACCCTCACCCATGTGCCCTTCCAATCACTATTGTTTCCATTATATCGGCCACTTGCGACATTGCAATATCTAAGCATTAGAGAAATTTTGAGGTCTAAAATGGGCCTCCTAAGAAAAATATACAACCAAAATAAACTTTATAAGAACCAATAGGATTCAAGGTGATGATGTCAACCGTGGGTGAAAGATTCACCATTTTTGGGGTAAAAGAGTAAAAATATAAAAAACTAATAAAATAATAAAACTACTTTTTCAACTTATCTCCCTAAGGTTTTACTCAAATTTCGAGCGAGAGTACTTGTTGGATGCAAAA
Source organism: Pinus albicaulis (assembly GCA_034641835.2). NCBI lineage: Eukaryota > Viridiplantae > Streptophyta > Pinopsida > Pinales > Pinaceae > Pinus > Pinus albicaulis. The sequence goes on along the minus strand of CM076582.1, from coordinate 534,448,714 downwards.
TTTAATTCCTCATCCAAAGAGTAGCCATTTTGCATACTTTTGATGGACCCTGTTGTATGAAAAATGAGAAATACATGAAAAAACGTGATTGCAATCACGTTTTTCATGTATTTCTCATTTTTTGTGTAGCAGGGTTTATCGAAAGTATGAAACATGGGTACTCCTTGGATGAGGAATCAAATTTTGCATCCAATGAGTGCTCCTGCTCAAAATTTGAGTAAACCTATAGGGATATAAGTTGAAAAAGTAGTTTTTTATTTTTCCCTCTAAAATTTGGTGACGTAATGTAATCTTATTTTATTATTTCCACTATTATTTTATAATTTCCTTGGGAGGCCCATTCTATACCTCAAAATTCCCCTAATTCCAAGCACAAGTTTCACCACCTTAGCTTTAGATTTTATACACATATTCTTGCTTCATTTAGGGTTTGAATTCGACTAGGACATCAAGCACTGAGTATTACCTACAAAGGAATATTTCACCTCTAGGGCTATGTCAGGGTTGCCAGATCCTTCCTTGTTTACATCTATGATTTTAGCATTTAATAGGGGTGCTATGAAACCCTCTAAGATCTGGTTACCATCGTCGCTGCTCAATAGAGGGGTTGAAACTACACAAGGTCATTACAAAGGGCTACATCCAAAAGGGATCACTGCTCTATTGCGAAACTTGTTGTATTGAATTTGCCCGAGGAAGGACCAAAGATATCCAAAGGTTTGAGATTTACAAGAGAAGAGGGATAGATCCTATCCCAAGACACATTCAAATATGGAAAGAGCCTCGAAGAATAGAAAATGATGTGAAGAGGTATGAATCACCCCATAATTGATCCAAAAAAAACAAAAGGGGGAGCCCCTAATCCTAGAGAAACTAATCCCATATCGTTCCCCAAACCACCCATCTCTAGGGCCAGTAAAAAATGGAAAGAGCACCCACTCGACAAGGAATCAACTTCGTGAGGTAGACTAGTTGGGAAGAAAACACCTACCTCCTACCAAACCTTGGGATCGCCAACCATGGGAGCAGAGAAAGGCCTTGACACGTTGCCAGCTAATGCAACCTAGATTGAAGAACCCAAAAAAAGGTCTAGCGAATATTCTACAACATCTTCATAGATAGCCAAAATTTGAAAGATAATAACAATGTGAGAATATAATTGATAGCCTACTACCATACAATGGGATAATACATCCACATCCAACAATTTTTTATTTTTATTTTTATAGACAAAAGTTTTGAAACATAAAACTTTTAAACATTCAATTATAGATCATCATTCATCTCTTCAATTGTTGACATTGCTTTAGAAACTTACCTACCTCATTTCTTCATCACTTGCAGAGGATATTTTACTTGGGTTACTTGCAATGCTTTATTGAGTAGCTTGATTTTATTCCACATCTTCATGTTTTATCTACAGACATATAAATAAAGTGCAATGAGTATACATATGTATTATAATATATAAGATCCTATAAATTGAAAACTGTACCATAGTAATAGGTGATCCATATATAATACTATTTTTGTTTTCAAATCTGTACTTCATGCAACTCTCAAAATATTTTTTGGTGCCAATATTCCAAAATTTTTAATGAGTTTTATAAATTAAAAGCTTATTGTTAATCCATTATTATAAAATAATATAAGTAATACAATACATCAACTTAGAAATTGTTAATTTAAAACTTGACGTTCCAACACATACTCACAATCCATATGTGATCCAATGTCAATCAAATGTTTGAATATATATTTTTGTTTATTTCCATAGAATAGAACACATTCATGGACAATTGCAATTTGATTAAAATATAAAAATCACAATAAATATGAAATGTTAAGTAAAGAAAAAATTGACGATTACATAGGTTGATGCATGAAGTAATTGGGATAACTTGTACTGTAATTAAATTATTCTTATTTGTTTAACCATCTCCTTGTATATTTTTTTGACATCCCTACCATAATTTTTAGAATATCATCTCATTTAACATCTTTCATTTTCTTAGTCTTCCTAAAAGAAAAAGGAGCAATAAATAATTGATTAATGGTTATATGAAATAAATATAGAAGTAATATTAATTTGATAATTTTTTTTACTAGGATGTCGAAGGAGTTGAGCTCAAGCGGTAGAGGCATGCAGATATTGTGTTTCTAGTCATGGCGGGTTCAAATATCTAGAGACATGCTCTACTTGTTGAAAATTGTGAAAAAAACCATATAAACGAGTTCTAATGGATAGTTCCATAATCGTTTCGTTGGAATTTTTGTTTTAACTAGGATGTACATATTATATAAAAACATATTTAGCAATAATATTTTCTAAATTATTCTTTTTTTGTTATTGCATGATTTTTTTATTGCAAGTCTCGTAGGTCTCACCAACCATTGCTCTATAAATTCTTTTTGTAGTCTAAATATAACATAATTATTGGATTCATTAGATTGATTCTTGTACTATAAATGAAAGAACCTCTATACATTCTCTATGTTGGGTATGCTATATTATTTTCACGATTATCCCCATTCATTTATTGGCCCCTCCAAACACTATGCACATATATTTTTCATTGTTTTTGTTGTTGTTGTTTTTGGTTCATTTTTTACCTTATTTTGGTGTTTTTTAGCTAATGGTTTTTAACTCATTGTAATGTAATTCTAGTTAAGGAATCTAATCTAGGTTAAAAAATTAGGGTTTTGGATGTCATATAATCCTATATATTATATTATAGTGATCAATTTAATATAAGGAGAGTTAAATGGTGTATCTCTAAACATTGGTTGGTTTTCCTGGTCAAGTTTTTGAAATGTATATCTCTAAGTATTGTGTGTGAGTTCTATTGTCTAATTTTATATTTAATGAATGATTTGTGTGTGCACTTCTCACTGCAAAGATTTAAAAATTACACTTTATACTAAATCCCTCATAGTTTTATAAAAATTCCTACCCCATCATTAACTCCAACACCATTCTAGATTAGCTAAGAACCCATTCATCAACATTTACATCCTTTGTAATTTTTTTCATTTTAGGAGGGTCTTCTCTCCCTCCTTGTTATGTTGGACATTGAATAAACCAACGCTCCATGCATTTTTTGCGACATGTGCTTAACCGCCTCTCGTTGATCTGTTAACTCCGTTGATGCATCTGTTTACTAACACCTGTAGGTTTTGGTGTAATTGCAATCACGATTCCAGCAATTGGTATCGAAGTCAGTACCTTCACTCACAACCTAACAACTTGAAGGTAGATCCTTAAAACACAAATTTAAAAGTCAAGAAGAATGCTTGCAAACCCTTCGAAGGTGTCACCTCCTTAGTAGATAATCAAAATGGGAAAGCTTCGTTGTTTAATCTAAACTTTGAAATATGGAAGGCAAGAATGAATAATTTCTTAATGGCTCAAGGTTTTAAATTTCGGGTTTCAGTGATTTCTGGAAGCACAATAGAAGAAGAAGAATCCAAAGTGCATAATGCAATATCAATGAAGGTAATTTTTAGTGGGCTACCAAATCCTATAAAGGACATAATGAAAAATTGTTCATTAGAAAAATAACTTTGGGAAAAGTTTCAATATCTTCACTCTAAAGGATTATTAGTCATAACCTATGATACAAAAGATGATAACAAAGAGCATCAAGATGAACCAAAGAAGATAAATGAAAGCAAAAATTAAGGGAAATTTTTTATAAAGGAATATGACGATGAAGAAATCCTTGAAGGAGAAGTTGAAATAGATCTTAAGACAAAGCTTGCAGATGCCGTAGAAGAAATAAGCAACTTGAAAATATAAAATGAGGAACTCAAAAGGTAAGAACAAGATGTTGACCATGACATTGACAAGAGAAGGAAGGAAGTTGACCACTTTAAGCTTCAAGTACAAGAAATAGATAATTATTTCACCAATATTAAGGAGGAATTACATCAAAACAAGAAAATCATCATGAAGAATTCATATTCATGACAAATAAATTGGATAAAGAAAAGGAAAGCGAAGAAATTTTGTCAAACCATCTTGAAAAAATTTCAAGCAAAAAGTTGCCAATACAAGGAAGAGGTCTCCTCCCTTAAATATTAGTTGGAATAAGCAAAGAAACAAGTACAAGGAGTTGAAAATGCGATTGAAGTTTTGGCCCTCCTAGAAGGACGATTAGGCGAAGAAAAAAAGTATAGAAATTCCATAGCTTGCAAACTAGAAGAAAAATATGAAGAAATATTAAGATTTAAATCATATGTCTCCTCTCTCAAGGCCCAAACATGTGAAGAAACAAGGATGAAGGAATAAATGGAGAACCATCTAGAAAATAAGTATGAATAATCCAAGATTAGGAAAGAAAAAATTGATCTCCTAAGGAAAGAAGTTGGTCATCTGAACAAGAATCTAAAGAGCTATAAAACCCTAGATGGAATCCTAAGTCATCAAATATCCCCCCTTGATAAATTAGGTCTTGGTTATGCAGGTTAACCCTCAAGAAAAAATGATGCAAACTCTAATGCATCAAGCAACAAGGATGTGGAGAGTATTGAAAGAGATGTTGATTCCCCCAGTTCCAGGAAAAACAAGAAGAATAATCAAGATAACCTTAAAGGAAACTCTAATCCAAAAAGGTATGAAAAAGGTGTCAAGGATGCAAGAGGCAAAGGATATCATCAAAGGATCTCAAGGCAAAAATACTTTAGAAGTTCATCAAGGCAAGTTCTGTCCTCTAGGTACCAAAGTATAATTTTTGGTTATTGTTATTATTGTAAAAATTTTGAGAATATGGAAAAGGATTGTAGGGAATACCACAAGGACAAATATAATGGTCCGCATCAGTCTCCTAGAAGCAAATTTTCCAGAAGAATTCATGCTTGCTTCAAATGTCATAAAATTGGACATGTGGCTTATGATTGTAACTTGAATTGGGTTCCTAAACAAGATAAAACCATAACTACCAAGCAAGAAAATAAAGCTACACAAGTTTGGATAAGGAAACAAATTGAAGTAGAAAATGTCTTGAATATTCAAGGGTTCAATTCAAGTTGTTGATTTGATAAGTACATCTTTGGCATATATGATATTTCAAGTTTGGATGATGAGAATATTCCAAAAAGGAGACCATGCATTTTTTTAGGGGGAGAAATTTCATTTAATAGCATGATCCTTTGTCCCCATAGAACATCCAATGGAACATTGTTGAATATTCCTTCCACTTGATCACAAGGCAACAATATTTCTTGTCCTAGGTTCCATAAGAAAAAATGAGAGCAAGAAAAGTTTTTGTAGGTAGGGGGAGTTTCTTGATGTAGACAATGGGAATTTCTCTTGTATCACATTAAGGAAAGCATGATGACAGGGGGAGTTGCATTAAAATTACAAAGAGGGAGCTCTTACTGGGAATACATTTTCAATAAAAGTACCCCATTTTCCATTGATGTAAAAGGGGGAGAAAATGTTGAAAGGACAAGAATATTTCCATCAATGAGAAAGGGGGAGATTATTGGTCAAAGTTGTAATTGATGTCAATATTGAATTGTTGAAGATGGATAAAACCCTAATAATGGACTAACCATAATTGCTTGGAATCCCTAATATATAATTTCTTAAACCTTAGGAGCATTATCTTGCAAACCCTAACCCTGGCATGATTGAGGATTTCAAAAACCTAGTCATCCTACTGAAGAAACTGTGGAGTCCCTAAAAACAAACCCTAGCATAGATTATTGAGACCCTAAATTGCTACCTAAGCCTTTATTGATGAAACCATAAACCTATATGTTGTTGCAAACTCTAGAATTTCTAAATCTCCTATCAAACACCCTAACTAAAACCCTACCATGTGCCTTTGAAAAATACTTGCCCTCTCTAAACCTTTTGGTGACAATCCAAATATTTGTTTCATGCTATGCCAAAAAACCACACAATTTTTTTTTTTTTTTGTCATGGGGATACTACATTTTTAAGCTCTCTTCACTAGCTTGTAGAGGAGGTCAATGGATTTCTAATGAATATTTATATGCCCTAATATTACCTATCATTAAAGAGAAATGATTTTTAAAAATTCACAAGTTGAAATCCATCAAAATTGTCCAAGCCAACTTGTGTAGGCGCATGATCCTTTGCTAAGAGATGCGTCTCTTCAAACATACATGGACAACTATAAATACAAGACTGAGCTTGTCACTTTTGGAATCAATTCGGTCTAATATAAATAAATAAAAAGGTTCATAAGGAGGTCTAATAAGGACAAGTTTGAAGGATGAATTTCTCTGTAATTAATATCTTTGTGGAGAATTAATAATTCAGATTTTTTGGACCCGTGGAGAGTATCTATTGTAGACTTGTGGAAACAAGAACTCGGACTTGTGGTAATTCATCATAGGAAAAGCAACTTAGAGATGTGGAAACAATAAATTGAACCTGCAATACCTCTGTAACTTTGGCCTATTTGACAACATGCAATTTTTGCCTATTACATGCTTGCAACTCGTCCTTCATTACAAACTTGCAATACCTCAGACCTTTAGCTTCTGTGGAAAAAATTTCAGATATGCAACTATGAAATTTCGGATTTGTGACCTGTAGCTTCAAAAATCTACGAACTTGTGGTGAATTCAGAAGGTTTTTGGATCTGTAATTAAGGGAAATTTTGGAATTGTGATAGATTCAGATCAGCTTCAGAGATCACCAAATTTTGACCTTTGGAAGAATCCTCTCTAAAAGGAAAAATTGCTGGTTTTTTTTACAGTAAATCCCCTATTTGAAAATTGGAAGCACATTATAGGTGCTTTAGTAGACCTTGTTTTTGAAATATATTTTGAGAATTTTGGACCTGAAGAACATGATGAAGATCAGAACCGAAATTTGTTGAAGACACCTATTAGAGTCTACTCTTGTAAAATAGAATCATATACTGAAGCAGTTTAAGAAGTGCTTTGAAGAGTATTTTGAAAACTTTGAAGCAGTCCAATGAATAATACATTGAAGAATTTGACGACATGCCTTGAAATAATTCCTAGAGAAATCATGAAATTTTATTGAAGCATTGTTGAAGTTTCCTTTAGGAACATTTTTTTTAAAGAAATATTGTTGGGAGTATTGATCTTATTGGATATTTGTTGAGTTGCTTTGTTGGAAGACCCTTTTGAAGTAGTTTTTGAAGACACCTTGAAGAAATATTGAAGACCCCTTGAAGAAATATTGAAGACCCCTTTTAGATCAACTCGCTTAAGACATCTTGATGCATTTTTTAGCACTTGTTAGAAGTTGATCTTGGAAGCACTCTTAGAAAAATTCGTTGACCTCGTGATGCATGGTTGAAGATCTCACGGAATAATGTTGCATAAGTCATTTTGGGTAACATGAAGAGCTGTGGAGACACATTATGAGAAACACAAAGTTATCATTGATGAGATAGGGTACCTTGAGGGCATTATTGAATAATACATTGTCAGGGCTTATTGAAGAAGAAATAGGAATCCTTGGAGAACTATTGTAACTATCTTGAAGAACTTGAAGCATATTGAAACGGTTGGTTCCCTAGAGGTTGGTGCCTCATAAAGACAAGGTTGGATCCTTATGAAATATAGGGTTGGAGCCCTAGAATGTGGATACTCACAAAGACTAAGTTGGAGCCTGAAATAATGAAGATTCATGTCTTCATCTAAGGGTTGGATCCCTAGAGAAAATTGTTGTACAAGTTGGAGTATGTGATTCATTGTTAAGAGGATTGGAGTCCTTGCAAATTTATTATTAATAATCATTTATTTTTTTAATGATCATTTTATGTCTTATCTAAGTGATCTTAAATAGTAAATTAACAATTGTAAAAGAAATATTTATTCACCCCCCTCTCAGTATTTCCAATATTGGGAACATGCGTTGACCTCGTGATGCATGGTTGAATATATCATGTAATAACATTACAAAATTCATTTTGGGTGACATGAAGAGCTATGTAGACACCTTATGAGAATCAAAAAGTTGTCATTAATGAGCTAGAGTACCTTAAGAGAATTATTGAATAAGACATTGTGAGGGCTTGTTGCTGAAGACATAGGAAGCCTTGGAGAAATATTTGTAACTATCTTGAAGAACTTTAAGCATATTGAAAGGGTTGGTTCCCTAGAGGTTGGTGCCTCATACAGAAAAGGATGGATCCTTATTAAAGACAAGGTTGGAGCATTGTGAAAGACTGGGTTGGAGCCATAAAATTTGGAGCCTCTCAAAGGCCAAGTTGGAGCCTGGAAGATTGAAGATTGGTGCCTTCATAAAAGGGTTGGATCCCTACAATTTCTCTTTGTTGATTTGGTTTTGAGATTAGTGTCCTTAGGTTTGGAGCCCTAGAACAAATTGTCGTACAAGTTGGACCTTGTGATTCGTTGTAAAGAGGATTGGAGTCCTTGCCAATTTCTTATTAATAAATTCATTTGTCTTGTTATTGTTAATTTTGTGTTTTATCTAAGAGATATTAACTATTAAAGTAACAATTATAAAATAAATACTAATTCACCCCCCCTCTTAGTATTTCCAACAAGTGGTATCAGATCGAAAGGCCTCAAGTTTGAATCACACTAGGCTCATGCTGGAGGGGAGATTGTTTCATGACATGTGCTTAACTAACTCTCGTGGGTCCGTTAACTTTGGTGATGCGTTTTTTTACTAACACCTGTGGATTTTGGTGTAATGGAAATCGTGATTCCAAAATGTTCGTTGCTACACAACATTCAACATATGCAAAACCAAATGTTTGAAACTTGTTGACTATTATTGTTAAGAAGTACATTAGTAGTAAAAAGCAAAGAAAAAATTCATCTTGATCACCTTTTTATCCACTTAATTCCATTATTTTCAACATTTCCATAAATCGTTTACAAACGTTTCCACATAGATTGCAAACTGCATTATCAAGGTTTTTATTTTTATTTATTTATTTAAGATTTGCTCTTTGTAACACACATTCATTAATAGGATTTAATAACTCAACTATGACAATTATATATCAAACCTTAAAATAAATTTCCATGTTCTCTTCTTGGGGCATGCTTCCCTTATATCCATTGATATAAGTATTTTTCCTAATATTCTATCAACCATCTTATTTTTTTCTTTTCCTAGAAAAAAAATGCAATTCTATTTATATGTTATAAAAAAATATTACAAGTGTATATGTCGTTTGGAATTCATATGGCTAATGTAGCCCTGAAGATATACCTCACTCGTCCAAAAAAACCCAACAATTTTGAGAAAAAATGCTTCACTGTCTATTATGAATTTCCAAAAAAAATTATGTTTATTTTATTTTATTTTTAAATATGTCCTTAAAATGCATCAATTTGTCTATCCAAAGGCATTAAGAAATCCTACAACAAGATTTTATATATATACTAAAAAAGAATAGAATTAAAACATACAAAATAATAGTTGTGTTCCACTATGCCCAAAGGTTGAGAAGATATTCTTGGTGTTGGTCCACTTCTTTTCTTGTGACTCTACATGATTTTTGTCCATATCCAGTCTAAAATTATGGAGGCCATTTTCTTCAATGTTCTTGTGGAGGTAGATATGATCAAAAGACATATTATAGAAAGTAGATTTTAGAAAACATACTTTTTGGTATAAAGGAAGAAGAGTATAGTTGTGTAGCTAAGTATATCCTTTCCTCCAATTGATAATAGTTGTGGAGTCCGCATAAAAATGTAGTGTATTCCAAGCTCTCTTGCTAATTGACAAATTATTTTAAAATCAAATAACTCAATGTAATTGTTTGTAGCTTGGCCAATGTTTGCAGAGATATGGAAATACACTTAAGAATCCAAGTTTAGGACTCTCCCTACCTCGCCCAGATATGAAGATCCTTGGGTAGCTCCATCGAAAAAATCCTAGGGATTGGAGGTGTTAATGTTGATTTTAGTGTGATAGGTTTGAGAAAAATTCCTTGGAAGAGTCTTTAATAAATTTACAATGGAAAGGATATCTATGGCGTTTTTGATTACCAATGGGATTTTATCCTCAAATATGGAATGATTCCTTTCTAAGAAAATTCCCCATGACACCAACAGTTAAAGTGCCTTATATTTAGGAAGGAATAAACATTGAATCCAACCTTTTAGATTTTACTCCATCGAATTTTCTTCCCAAGTGAAATTTTTCTTTCCATTGCATTGATTTCCTTCTAGATTGATTTCAGAAAGGAGCAATGAATGAATAAATGTGGGATAGTTTCAACTTCATATTTTCATAAAGAGCATATTCTTAGCCCATGGAAAGAGTGTTTCCACAAAACATTGATGTAGGGTCATTATTTTTAGAAGTAGCCACATAAAAAAGATATATTTGGGAGGGTAGTTCAATTTCCAAATATTTTTCCTCCACCATGGGAGGTTGTTAGAATCCAATGATCCTGATAGGTGAAGATATCCAATTTTTGACGAGTAGATCCCCTTTGGGCTAGGGGATAATATTAGGTTTTCTTCTTGATCAGATAGGGAAGTGATGGATATTTTAAGGCTTGTGTGAAAGTTGACTACGCTTCAACATAGTCTCCATCAAGGTGTAGGTCTTATGCCTTGGCTCATTGCTAGAATCCCTAATGAGTGGGTCCCTTTGCAATATGGTTTAGAGTATACCACCCCCATTCATTATGCACATTTACCAAGGGATCTGGTAGTTTGCTCCTATTATGACTGCCTATCCAAGGGGCCTTACCCAAAATGACATTTGTACCATTCCCAATTTTCCAGTAGAGGTTCACTAATAATGTTGTATATTTTTTATATTTCTTTCCAAAATGATTGACCGGTTCCTTAGGAGGATTTATAGGAGCCAAATATAGTCTTGAATTATTAAAGGGATGATGTATTTTTTATGCATAATCTATGCCCATAATCCTTCCCCTTGTATAATCTTCCAAACTCATTTAGAAACCAGAGCTTTTGAGAACCATTGGATATTTTTTATTCCCAAACTCCCATGACCTCTTGGATTGGAAATCGACTTCCACGATGCGAGAGAAAAGGATTGTTTATCCTCCCTTCAAACCCAAAGAAAATGTTTGATTAAATTTTGAATATTCTAGAGGATACCAACTAGGATCCAAGATAAGAATGTCCAAAAAATTAGAATGCTTCCAAGACTAATTTACACATAACTAGATGAACTACCATCAAAATCGATCATTTACCCCATATTTGAATCCATTTTTCAATATTTTCCAGTAGCGAATGATAGCCAGATTTAAGAAAATTGATAGAATTTAGTAGGAACCCATATATTTAAGACCTATTGTTAAATAGAAAATCTAGATGGAGAACATGTTTTCTGTAGTGGCCTTGAGGCGATTTGGAACTCCCCATCTAAATAATGTATATTTTGCTACATTTATTTCCATTCTAGTTTCCTATGAAAAAAGAGAAAGTAGATCCTTTAGATCAATAAGGTGGGGTATATTCCCTTAAAAGAATATTAATATATCATCTACGAAAATTAGGTGTGAGAGAAATCATCCATGGGAGATATGGACTCTAAAAATTCCTCTTTGCTTTGAATCAACGATAAGTTTACTTAATCCTTTTGCCAAGAAGAAATAGGAGGGGGGATAGTGGGAGGCATTTTCTTAATCCCCTTTCTACATGAAAAAATGGGATTATTGCTCCATTTATAAAAATAGTAAATGAGGTATTGATGCAAATCATGATCCATGTTACAAATCCATGATAGAAGCTCAAGTGGATGAATAATAGATGGAGATAGAGCTGACTTATTCTATCGATATATTTCGATAGGTCTAGTTTACATAAAATTGTTCTTTTATTTCTCCTATTGATGGAGTGAAATCTTATTGAGCGAGAGAAATTGCTTCGTGAATCTGGTGGTTCTTAAGAAACCAAAATTTCTCATTTGATATATTATTTTATACGATCTATTTTAGTCTTAGAGAAATAATTTTATATATGGAATTACAAATGAAATAGGTTAAAATAGATCAAAGAAGCAAGGGGAGTTTTATTTGGGGATAAGGGTGATGAAGGTAGAGTTTAAGGGGGCAAGGATATGTCCCAAGGTTCTAGAGTGTTCCACAAAAAAAAGGAGGTCTTCCACAATGAAATAAAAACATTCAATGCAAAAATAAATTAGAAAACCATCCGACCTAAGGATCTTTAATTTCTGAAAGTTGTGAATGACCCGATAGAGTTCGTCCTTTGATACTTCTTCCATTAAGGACGAGTTTCCATCTTCATCAATAAATTCACGAAATGGGGTAGCCAATTTGAGGATCTATTGAATGGAGGATTTCTAAGGTGAGAAGTAAATGTATTTGAAGTATCTACCTCCTTCCTCATATATACCATTAAAATAAGTTGCAAAAGATCCATCATGGTTTTGGATTTCCTAAAAAGTGTTGATTTTGTTTTCTGTGGTTTGAAAATCTATGAATTTGTTTTATATTCTCATCACCCACTTTCAACTAATTAGCCTGACTCTTCATCCTCCATTCCTTTTCTTTATCGAGTAATTTTTTTTTTACTTTTTTCCTCTAAAGCTTTGATATCTAGTTTCATTAGGGGAATTTTGAGGTATAAAATGGGTCTCCTAAGAAAAATGTACAACTAAAATAAAATTTATAAGAACCAATAGTATTCAAGATGATGATGTCAACCATGGGGGACAATTCACCATTTTTGGAGTAAAAAAGTAAAACGATTAAAAAATAATAAAATAATAAAACTATTTTTTCAACTCGTATTTTAAACTTATCTCCCTAAGGGTTTACTCAAATTTCAAGTGGGAATACTCGTTGGATGCAAAATTTAATTCCTCATCCAAGGAGTACCCATGTTGCATACTTTTGATAGACCTTGATACACGAAAAATGAGAAATACATTAAAAAAAAGCGTAATAGAAATCACACTTTTTTATGTATTTCTCATTTTCGTGTAGCAGGGTCCATCAAAAGTATGCAACATAGGTACTCCTTGGATGAGGAATTAAATTTTGCATCCAACGAGTATTCCCACTTGAAATTTGAGCAAAAATTTAGGGAGATAAGTTCAAAATGCGAGTTGAAAAAGTAGTTTTTTATTTTTTCCCTCTAAAATTTGATGATGTAATCAAATATTATTTTATTATTTCCACTATTATTTTATAATTTCCTTAGGAGGCCCATTTTAGACCTCAAAATTCCCCTAATTCTTATCACGAATGACTATAATAGATGAACTTAGCTCATAGAATAAATTGATATTTGTCTCTACCTCTATTAGAAGTTTAGAGTCCTCTTTTTATAGTTCTTTACCCACTTTATGATTAGGCCCTTAACATTTTTTAGGTTTATATGGAATTGGATAGGTGGGGACTCTAAGAAGGAAGTGGATAGGGAGATTCAAAATGATTTAATGGCATTTATCATAGAAGTGGAATCCAACCAAGCCAAATTTAGATTGAAAAGGAGTGGGGGTTTGGGGGGGAACGATAAGTGCTTAACATAATAGGGGAATGGTAAGAGGCTCCACCAATAGACTGAATTTGAAATATTGTATCCCAAATCCATCCAAGCTTCATATATGAGAAAGTGATGAAGTATTTTGGATATATGGTCCATGCATGATCTATTATTTGTCCATGTAGGGAGAATGTTCAAGAGTCCCATATTTATAAACATGTTTACAGAGACATGAGTTAGAGGGTCAATTCTAGGCAATTTTCCCAAAATTTTAGTTGCTCCCAATAAGAAGTTTATATCTCATGCCAGAATGACCCCCCTAGAGTCCGTAACGGGAAGTTTTGAGAAATTATTCTAGAAATCCATTTGGTCAACAAAATGTCCATAAATGTTTTAAAGAGTATGGATTTATCAAGTTCTATGGAGAAAATTTTTGTGGCCAATCTATAGTTGAAATAACATGAATAATTGAAACAAACCCAATTTTTATCCCAACCCATGAGAAGACTCCTTGATCTATCTAAATCATCCATAGAAATAAAGTCTCAATTAGGAAGGAAATATTTGAGAGAGTAAATTTATTTGGAACCTTCCATCATAGTTTCCTGTAAGAAAGAATAACTAGATGTTGTAATGGAATTTTTTTGGAAGGGTTGGATAGACCCCTACAGTTGAGAGAGAGAAGTTTCATTTAGGGAGAGGAGAACAACCAAGATCTCTAAGAGCCTGAATAATCAATTTTTTCTTCTGATTTTTAATTTCCAAATGTGTTCTAATATGAGCTTTAGAAAGTGAAGATTTATTACCTCTTCCAAAGAAATTTTTTTCACCCGAGGATGATCCCAGACCGCCACCAAGTTTAAGACAAAAGGCTTCATAAGAATTAGAGGAGGTTGAGGGGAGGGGGAACACCAAGGATTGGGAATTATATCGAGGAGGAGAGAAAGGGAGAGTGGAGAAAGGAAAATGTGAAGAGGAGGGAAATGACTTAATAGAGAGAGAATTTGGGGGTTAGAGGGAGGTGACAGGAGGAATGGGGTTTGAGAGGGGATCAAGGGACTTTTTGTGTAAGGGAGATAAAGGAAAGGGATCACGGGGAGAGAGTCGCAAAAAATAATACTTGGAGCAACAAAAAATGAGTTTAAACCACAAAAAAGGGGTTTTATTGGACCATAATTGTACCTTCGAAGGGTTGGAACTCCCTAGGTGAAGTAAAAATAGCTTCAAAATCTGTGATTTCTACATGAAGTGGGTCTAGAGGGTTCTTGGAGCAGCCAATGGGAATTTTATTGTCAACATCCTTCTAAATATACAAGTTGTGTGCTTTAGGATTAGAAGAAATCGACAAAGAATGGATTGTACTTGACTCAATGCTTTGATAATTTTATGATATCGCAATCCTTGCTTATTTGATCATATACATGGAATCAAGCGCATATATAGCATACCCCTTTATAATCTAGGCTCTGTTGGTGTTTGAGAGGACCTAAGATTATGGAGATAGAGGCCAACAACCCCTTTGTTAGATTCAGACCCACCAAGATTCTTACCATCCCCATATGCCTCGAAGACTGGTGGGAGTAATTTGAATCATAGAAAAACCTTAGGGTGTTCCATATCTCCTTGATGAAATCTGCTAAACATAAGATAATAGGGAGACCCATAACCCTAACCCAAATAGGCATTATATCTATCTTTTTCGACCCAGTGTTGAATTCCATAGACTAGTGGTTTCTGTAGAGGGTTGTGAACCCCAGAACCAACGACTCTCCATAATTTTTTTGGAATCCCTCTCCTCCATCCTAAGCCATTCCATGCATCCCTTATCCAAAATTATGTATTTTCGAAAGCTATCCTATAAGGGGGCCAAAATTAAGCTCCGTTCAATTCCCGAGAATCACTATTTTCATTATTTTTCTTGCAAACCATCAAGCCATTTCTTCTTTTTCCATCTTCGTGATTTTGGTCCACTCAATGTATTTTCCCAACACAAGTACAACTCCTAAACCTTTCTCTTAATGAAATTATGCTGAGAATTAGGGTTTTCTGGTGTAGGTGGGGGAGTCGACGACTAAGGTTTTTAAATACCCTGATTAAACATCTCCAAAGATAATATGTCGCTAAGAAACTTAGAGGGAAGATAAGGGTTATTTTGGCTTTGAAAGTAGCCTGATGAAGGTGGAAGGTCTAATGCACATCAAGAAAAAATAGGGTTTTTTAATGGGGAAGCAAGAGAGATCGGCATCCTAGGGGTAAAATTACTGCAGAAGGAGAGAACAATCGACTGATTTCGAGATTATAAGGGTTTTGTGGGATAGGTTTAGAACATGTCATCAAGACCCAAGGAGATATTATTAAGGTTGTTATATCAGGTTCCCTGGACCAACTAGTATTCATCACATCACTTGTTTGAGGAGTTACAATCTCCTTCTTCAGATAAAATAACTCTGTCATCGTCCCCATCAAGGATGTTAGGGGGGTTGAGCTCTAGATTAGGAGGCCTTTTGATAGGTACTCAAGGACTTAATTATACATAAATAGTGGTGAGAAAAAAATTTATTAGAGGGAGACCAAGGCCCTCAACCTTGCGGTGACCAGTTCATAGTCATTTGTTGTGAAACCCTAACCCTCTTATGCATCCACCTTCAACAACAACATATAAATAATCTTAAATTTTCTCTAATTTTCCTTGTGATGACTATTATATATGCCTTGTTTTTCTTTCCAAATTCCAAATTCTGTCTAAATAGGAGCTTCATGGAGAACTATCAACCATATTCTATCAATGAAATACTTGCATACAAGAATATATAAATTATGAAATATATTTTACAAACTATGTAAACAATTCCAACATAAAATTATTTGAGTTAATTAGTGCACACTATATAGATATATGCACCAATGTGGATTTAATACAATGTGCATTATGAAGCCCAAAATTATTTAGTGCCATACGGTGTGTTTTGCATTTATAATGCATTGGATTGTATTTAATACAATACACACCATGAAACCTGGATTTTTTTTTTCAAACAAAAAAAAATAGGATTTGGTATCCAACATGATGAGGGGCCCCATTTCATTAAATTAAATCAATATAAATTTACACCAAAAAAATTCCCTAAGCTCCTGAAAATGAATATCATTGTGAAAGGTTTGAAAACTAAACTAATTTTCTAGGTTTGCAAATACATAAAACAAAGTTGAAGAAATAATAAACTTAGTGTTTTCAACTACATAAAATTAACAACAAAGCTAAGGTTCGTAGTGTTGAAGGTGATTGTGAAACCCCTATATTTGGTTGAGATACACTTTACTTACTAATAGGGGAAAATTATGGGAATTTTTGAATCTATCAAGGGAAAATTTATTGAGCTTAAAAGAATTATAGACTTGAAATTTATCCTCTGTATATTTGTGTGTGACTCACGATCACCCCTTAGAAATGTTGGTCTTCAAAAAAAAAATCCCAATCCAACCTCTTACTTAGTAAATCCCTCTTGCACAAATCTCCCCATTAACTTTTGAAACAATAATCAATTAGGGTTTAGGGATTTATTTGAATCAATTTTACAAAATTCCATTTTTTATTCTTGATTCATTTGAATTTTTGACACATTGATGAAAATGCATATGCTTCTTTAAAAAAAAACTATTTTCATCCTATGTTGTGCTTTCCATGATTAAGCACAATGGTGTTCTATATTATTGTAAATGCATTGTACTAATAATTTTCAACCAAACAAATATAATGTTGAAAATTGGTACCTTCAGTTGGTATTTTCATTGGAAAAATAAATGAGAAATTATATATCTTTATGTAGACCAATTCAACATCATTTTCACAATTCAGCTCCACTCATTGAAAGGGTTTGACCGCAAGGTTAAAACCCACCTTCTAACACATGTATGTATTGGCATTTGATTGACCTAATTTGGAATCCATCCATCAAATCTAATTCGACCAACACACATTGTTTTTTTCACACATACGAGGAGAAGAAAGAAGAATATTAGTTCTGCGTTGGCTAACTATTTGACTTCTATTTGGCCAAAATTGAATTTGGTTTAAGTGGTGTTTTTTCACGTGCAGTGTCTATGAGCTGCGTTCTTGTGTGCACCTACGAGCTGGAACTCCAACATGGCCCTAGGAGGGGGCCCCGAGGCTGCTCCTCCACTTCCGCCCAAGCTAACGGCGTTTAGGAAGCTTGTAGCAGGTTGCAACAAATGCCCAACAAGTGAAAAACAACATAAATTTGTCAAAAGGACGGAATCCATTCCCATGGTTTCTCTACCGACCAAAGAACCCTATAGATCGGTGTCGAATCTAGCAGAATGAGGGCTCATAGGGAAGTTCACTAGGCTTTGGCCCTCTCCTAAAGTCATCGATGACTGGGTTCAAAGGAACTGGAGACCTCTAGTCAAAGAAGGAATCAAAATTTTCTTAATCGATAAGGGCTTCCTCGTCTTTGTCTTTGATTCAGTGGAGGATAAGAATATTATATTTTGAAACGACTCGTATTTCATGGCCCCCCAGGATCTGACTTGAACCAATGGACCCTGGATTTTGATCCGTCTCAAGATTTTCCCTCGATTGTTCCTGTTTGGGAATGCCTGCCCCAATTACCTCTGCACTGTTGGAACCCAAAATATCTAGAAACCATCGGAAATAAGCTTGAGAAATATATAGATAGAGCAGAAAGGAGGGACCATTACTCCTGTGCAAGAATTTGGGTAGAAGTCGACTTAGATGAAGGCCTCCCTGAAGCTATTAAGCTCACGGTGGCTGATTGGTCACACATACAAAAGTTATATTTTGAGAAACTCTCATTTAAATTCCGACATTTCCATGGATATGGGCACTTCGCTAGGTATTGCAGAAAGAAAGCAGAGGAGGAGGCCGAGAACTTGAAGGAAGATCAATGGACTCAAGTCTAGAAAACAGTTCCAGCTAAGAATAATAGTAGAACTAAAAGGAAAGATGAGCCCTCAGGGAGCAGAGCACCTACATCGGCGTTACAAGGGGAGGGGTGCTCTATCCCTCCAAGAGCAGAGGCATCCAACAACCCCTTTGAAATTCTCAGCACCCCAGGATAACTCCTAGCTGCAATAGTCATTGAAGAGGCTGAACAAAAACCCACATCTATTGAAGAAGATAAAAGCAAGGAAGAAACAAACCCTCTACAAGTTGGAACACTAAGAGGAGCCTCTAGCCCCCCATCCTATGCAGAGATGACAAGGAAGAATTCTCCTAAGATCTCTGTATCCTCGGAATAAGAGACTTTCGAGAGGCCCTCGAAAAGAGTTGGGAGGAAATCTCATAGAGAGGCAAGAGAAGAAGAGGCTGAGAAACAAAAAATGCAAGGTATCCAACCCATGATTGATATGTCCATAGGCAGAAACAATAGACCCAGGCCTCCCAAAGGAGGGTATGGCCCCCTCTCTGCTAGTAAATACTGTGTTTAGTCTCTTGGAATTGCAGAGGCCTGGGGAATCCCTTAAAATATGAAGTTGTGAAGAACCTCCTGAAATATAAATACCTAGAGATCCTCATGCTCCAAGAGACTAAAATAGAAGGGGATACCCTTCTAGACCTCAAAAAAGTGAAATGGAGAACAAAAGCCAAAAAATCAGTAAGTGCAAGGGGTACTTGTGGCAGGCTTGCCACTCTCTGGGAGGATGAAAAATTCCACCTCGAAAGCTCTTTCGAAATGCAACACTGGATCTATACCGAACTCCAACATCTTGCAAGTAAGATAACATTCACCCTCTTTAATCTTTATGTCCCAGTACTTTGTGCATAAAAGAAGGATTTTTAGCAAACCATGTCTGATTTTCTAGATGCTTACTCCCCCAAGAATATAATTCTAGCAGGAGATTACAACCTAGTTTTTGAACCAAAGGAAAAAAGAGGGGTTATCATTAGTAAGGAACATTTCCTAACTTTCGTGGAAGACTTGATCCAAAAATGGGAATTACTGGATTTCAATCCAAAAAAAGGACTCTACACTTGGTCAAACAATAGAGCTAGGGTAGAGCATATTTCAGCCCATCTTGACAGATTTTTACTTCAGAGCACCTTCCTCTCCGAAAAGAAGATTATCTCCAATAAAATTCTACCAAAGTTGACATCTGATCATATAGCCATCCTTCTACTATTAGAAGAAGAGGAAAAACTAGGGCCCATCCCCTTACGGTTCAACCCCCTCTCGTCAGATAGGGATGGGTTTATGGAGACAATCTCGAAGGCTTGGTCCATCCCTGTCATTGGATCTCCCGGTTATGTGTGGGAATAGAAAATTAAGGCCACCAAAACAAACCTGAAAGAATGGATTAAAAATCCCTCAGATTCCCCCTCTAGTATTAGAAAGTAGGCCACTAATCAGCTGCTCGATCTGAAAATGGACTTGGAGCACCAAGACATTACCTATTCAGAAATTCAGATTGAGAAAGAAGCCCAACTTAGCACTCTGTGCACATTCAAAGTTGAGGAAGAGTCATTGAGGCTCAAATCTCGTAATCTCTGGCTCTTTTCCGGAGATAAAAATTATGCCTACTTCCACAAGAAAATTCGAGCTCACCCTTTGAGAAATCACATTTTTTAAATTACCTTCCTTGATGGAACTGTCCACAAAGGAACATTTGAGCTAAGAGAGGCTACAACATCTCACTTCCAGTAATTGTTCAAATAAAATGGAATGGAAAATGAGGAGGAAATTCCATACTTCCTCACTCACATTCCAATATTGGTTAAGGAGGAGGATAACTCAAGCCTATTGAAGCCCTTCGCGGAAGAATAAATCAAAAATTTCAATTGGACGATGGAGCCAGACAAAGCTCCTAGACCCGATGGGTCCTCCATACACTTCTACAGAATCTGCTGGGAAATTATCAAGGTTGATCTGTTTCGAATGATCAATGGCTTCCTCCAAAATTCCAAAGTGGGAGGAAGCATAAAATCCACTTTCCTAGCTCTAATCCCTAAAGAAGCGAACCCGGTGTCATTCGACCGTTTCAAGCCAATTTCGCTTTGCAATGCATCCTACAAAATCCTCTCCAAAATCCTGGCGAACATAATCAAGCCTCTGCTGGAAAAATTCATCTTTCCCAACCAAGGAGGGTTTGTTAAAGGCATACATATCCTGGAAAATCTGGCCCTTGTGCA
Organism: Pinus albicaulis; assembly: GCA_034641835.2. Classification (NCBI taxonomy): domain Eukaryota; kingdom Viridiplantae; phylum Streptophyta; class Pinopsida; order Pinales; family Pinaceae; genus Pinus; species Pinus albicaulis. The sequence goes on along the minus strand of CM076582.1, from coordinate 534,428,118 downwards.
GGAAACCACTCACTCCAGCCACCAACTCCATGATAAAGGGATGTTAATCAATTTGGACATGGCAAACACCTTTGATCGGGCAAGACACTCATTTCATCTCCAAGTTCTTTCCGCTTTGGATTCAACTTTGAATTTATAAGAATGATAAAAGCATGTATAGGAGAGTCGTGGATTTCCCCTTTAGTAAATGGCAGGTCAGTTAGCTATTTCAAAGCTTCGAGGGGCATAAGGCAAGGATGCCCTTTATCCCCCTTCCTATACATTTTGATGGCAAATTCTCTAAGTCGAAAGCTGACAACATAAAATTTAATTGGTACAATTCCTGGCATCAGGGTGGTGAGAGGAACTGAGCCAATCAATCATGCCCTGTTTGTAGATGACTCTCTTCTTCTGGGAGGTGCTTCCCTTAAAATTGCAAGGGCTTTTAACAAAGTTATTCAAATATTCTGCAAAGTCTTCAGAGCTCTTGTCAATAGGAGGAAAAGTGTTGTGTATGGATGGGAGATCAATTAGAAAACCATTAATCAGATTGCACATACCCTTGGCTTCACGAGATTCACTTCATGAGATAAAATCAAGTATCTTGATCTGCCATTAACTTTGGGATCCAGTAAGGCCCTCCACTCGTCAAAGATTCTCAGAAAAATTAAGGAAAAAATGAATGCTTGGGGAGGACAGTGGCTTACCACAGCTGGGAAGCTAATTCTAGTAAAATCATTTCTTTCCTCCCTTCCAATTTATTAGGCTACGTTTCTATTGGCACTAAAATCAATCACTGAGGAGCTCTCTAAGATGTTACGAAATTTCCTATGGAAAGGAGGAAAGGGGAACCAAAAAAAATTCCATTTGGTAAGCTGGGATATTGTGAAAAGAACATTATCAGATGGAAGACTTCAGGTAAGATACCCCGGGTTGGCCAATATGGCTTTGAGAGGAAAGATTCTATGGAAAATATTCTCAAATCATCAACACCCTGTAAATTAAGTTCTCATTAAAAAGTATATGCATGGGCTCTCATTGAACAATATAGAGGAAGGAGATTCTTATAAAGGTACCATCCTATGGAAGCTCTATAGTCGTGGCTGGGAGTTTTTTAAAGAGAACCTATACAGAATTCCTGGAAATGGGAAAATAATCTACTTGTGGGATGATAAGATCATGGGCCTACAACCCCTCAAATTAGCCCATGAATTTTCAGAACTCCATGACTGGCTCAGTAATCATGGAATTTGCAAGCTGGAAGACATTTCTTCTTAGGATTTTGTTGGAAATTGGCTCGACTGGGCTCTCCCTCGCCCTCTAGATAGGCTACAACCTTAATTAAGTCTTTTCCAATTTGCGCTCTCTGGTCTAGCCCCTGTGCATCTGCGCATAAAATACAAGTGGGGCTGGGGGAGGACCGGTGCTTACACAACGTCGCAGGGATTCGCTATCCTCCAAGCCCAGCAACTACTTCTCTCTCCTTCAATGTGGCAACCTGTCTGGGACCCCTTTCGCCTCCCTAAGCTCAATTTATTTTTCTATCTTCTCATGCACAGAAGGGTCCTGACTGGGGACAACTTAGCAAAAAGAGGCATTATCGGAACCCACAGATGCCCTCTTTGTTGCTCGGCTCAAGAAACGATTGATCACTTGTTTATTGACTGCCCATTTACTCAAGAAGTATGGACGCAAGCTATGCATGGGCTCAATGATCAAACCCCATCACAGATCATAGTTGTTAATTTATTTATCTCCTCGAAAGGGCAATATCCCCATACATTAAACAACAAATCCACGTGGACCAAAATCTGGTATGTTATACCAAAATACATTTGTTGGGAAGTGTGGTTAGCAAGGAATGAAGCCAATTTCAATAACAGTAAGCACCCTCCCACTATTGTGGCTACCACAGCCAAAGCTTTTTTGACAGAGACTATGGAGAATCGACCCCATAAGCTAGACAATGCGCTCCTCCCTGAAGAGATCAGCTGGCTTGGAGCACCTCTGAAGCGTGCTTGCATCAAAAATATCCCCTCTCAGCCTTGCTTCAACTCAGAGTGGAGGCTTCAAATCCCCGAACTCGATTTTAAAAAAGTGGTGGAAGAACCAGGGCGAAGTCATGTTATTCTTCAACCGACCTTCCAAAGGAAACCCAGGGATATATGGGGCAAGGGGAGTAATCTACTCCTTGGAAAGGCACAACAAAGTCAGCTTCAGTTGGGGCCTTCAACAGAGTACTAACAATCAGGAAGAAATCTTAGGACTTCTCAAAGCTTGCCATATTTCCCAGGGAAATAGAGAAAAAAACATTCAAGTCTTTGGGACTCGGAAATCCTGATAAAAATCATAAACACTGATGATCACTTCAACAACCCGGTGCTCAACAAGACCCTGCAGAGACTCCAAAAAGTGTTGCAGAATTACAATTCTAGTTCCTTCTACCACATCCTTCGAAATCTAAACAAGGAAGCAGACACAAGAGAAAATGTGGGTTACCTCTTAGCGCAAGGAGAACTCTCAAAGAATGACGAAGCACCTGTTTGGCATCCCATTCCATAAGATAGAAGCTCCTTAGCAATGTAAAATCAGGACAACGATCCACTGGGTATTTTGGAAAAAGAAATATGTAATAGGGGATTTTTAGGCTTTGGCCCAACCCATCATATTTAAATAAAAAATTATTCGTTCATGTCAAAAAAAAAAAATGAATTTGGTTCATTCCTCTCTATTTGACCAATCTCTTAACTGATTTTGGAGGCTAATAATTTTTGTGATTTGTTGACTCTTTTTAACCAAATTTTATCTATGTTTTAGGGTTGTTTATCAAGAGTTGATCGTAGGTCAACTGTGGCACTTTGATTGAGATTTGATTATGGTGTTACAAGTCAAATTTTGGCCCTTTGACCAGCTAACTGAAGCAAAAATTCACCCCCTTTGTTGTAGAATTTGACTTCAACCAAGACTTGACTACTTTTGTCTCATTTTACTAGTTTGACTTGGGATTTATCGAGGTAAGCTGGCATATTCTGATCTGAATGAAAAGTGTCCTACACCCATGGTATTCATCCACTCATAGTATATATTCACCCATGGTATTATAAGTGACATCTATCCATGATATTCATTCAGCCATGGTATGTATCCACCCATAGTATTCATCCACACATGGAATTTACCCATGGTATTGTAAGTGGCATCTACCCATGGTATTGTAACTCAAAAAAAGGATATAAATAACAAGCCTCACTTTTTAAAAGGATAGATTGTCCACCACAATTTAGATTCTACAGTTATTCTTCGTTTTAATAAAACAAGTTTCATTATGGTTTCATTTGTTTTGTGTTCTCTTTTTTTATGGCATTATAATTTTGCAGATCTTGTGAGATACACTTCAAATTTTTAGATCTTTGGGGCTCCCCCCCAAGATCTAGATTAGTGGTATCATATTCAGGTTACGAATGCATGGGAATGAGGGTTTGAAGCATATTTCAGTTTCATTGTTTTGCAGCAATCTTCAGCAAACTCCATGAATTTGTTGGGCGGCGAGTTTTCAGATTAGATCTGAAAATTTTGGTGAAAATTTTATAAAAACAAAGACCGTATGTGGATTCCTTGTGAAAAAATACCCAAATTCAAAAAAATTTTAGCAGAATTGGAGTTTGGATGAGGGAGATATTGCTGATTCAAATCAGCAATGTTGTAGAAAATTTTCTGACGACAATTCATCAACGATGGATCTCATATCATTTTTTTGCAGTTTTTAGTGTGAAATTTCAGAGAAATGGTTATAGATCTGATATCCCCTTGAAAAATCACTCTATTTCAAAAAAAAAACCAGTCAAATCAGACTCCATACGAGGGAATTATTGTTGATTTAAAATCAACTATTTTTTTAGAAATTTTGTGATGGCAGGACAATTCCAACGCGAATTTGAGAGTCTAGAGTCTCGAGATAGTGACTTCAAACATGTGAGAAGATGCAGAATGATCATTATATTTCCAAAAACAGGTTATAATAAATATTTTGAGTTATATTGACCGATTTATGCCCATTTTAAATCTGGAGCAGCATTCAAAGTGGGTTCCCTTTGGAGACGTGCCCTCCCACCCCACTTTACTAGGCACCTGCTTCACATTCATCAACTTCAGCATAGCAGCATTCGGCTTGGGTTATTTGGAGACGTGCCCTCCCACCCCAAGTTATGTAGGCACCTGCTACTTCATCAACAATCAACATCACGATTATGGGTCAACCGCACAAAATCCTTCTCATTGAAGTCCATTTGTTGGGTCTCATACTGTTAGTATCACAGTTGGTCACAAGCATTACAGGGTATCTCTATCCTCAGATCTTCATTTTTCATGGTTCTGGGTCATCTACAAACCCACACTTCATGGAAGTCCATTTGCTAGGTCGCACACTGTCAATATCACAGTTGGTCACAAGCATTACAGGGTATCTCTATCCTCAGATCTTCGTTCATCACGCTTATGAGTTAACCACACAAAACCCTTATCTTCAGTGGTTCTTCATATTCAACAAGGGCTTCTCAGGAAGGAACTTTATGCAATGGATACAATTGATTCTTAAGGAGGGAGGAATGATCTTAATGAAAAGTTTTGTACACCCATGGTATTCATCCACTCATGGTATTTATTCACCCATGGTATTGTAAGTGACATCTATCCATGATATTCATTCACCCATGGTATGTATCCACCCATGGTATTCATCCACACATGGAATTTACCCATGGTATTGTAAGTGGTATCTACCCATGGTATTGACCCATGGTATCCACCTATGGTATCTACCCATGGTATCCACCTATGGTATCTACCCATGGTATTGTAACTCAAAAAAAGGCTATAAATAACAAGCCTCAATTTGTAAAAGGAAAAATTGTCCACCACAATGTAGATTCTACAATTATTCTCCATTTTAATAAAACAAGTTTCATTGTGGTTTTATTTGCTTTGTGTTCTCTCTTTTTTTATGGCATTCTATTTTTGCAGATCTTGTCAGGTCCACTTCAATTTTTTAGATCTTGGGGGCTTCCCCCCCAAGATCCAGATCATATTCTGATGTACATTTTGATGAATTGGAATCTCTCTCATGATGAAATATTTATGGGTTTTTCCCTGCTCGTTGACCTGAATTTTGGTGTCTATTGTCTCATTATTTACTATGATCTCTATTTCTCTAATGTAGAAGTTAATGGTTGAAAATTTTCATGTATAAATGCTTAATGATTGGAATTCTCTAAATTTTATCATTGGAAGTAGTTATCAGTTTGAAAAATTGTACTAGTCTTGATTGCACTAGAAACTCAACATGGTATCAGAGCTTTGGTGAAGGAAAAAAACATTGAGATCACCTTGAAGAGCATTGAATATCACTGGGATTCTACATATTTTATTTTTTGGTTGGTCATATTCATCATGAATTCATTAATTAAGATAAAAAACAAGCTTGAAGGAGCTACAAACTTTAGGGCATGAAAGACTAAAATTGACCTAGTGCTTGCAAGGCATAAGGTCTTGGGAATTGTTTTGGGAAATTTTACGGAAACATTAGATCGAGCAGGAAAAGAAAAGTTTCAAGAAGAAGACATATTGGATATGAGAATCATTTTGGAATATGTTAGGGATCATCTAATTCCTTATATTATTGATCACAAATATTCCTTATATTATTTCCCGTACTAGATTATATACAATCAACAACAATAATCAATCTCTAAGTCTAAGGAGTTAGCTTCCTGATGTCAAATGACAAATACTGATATCGTGGCATTATAATTCGTAAGAATATCTCAAATAAGAGATCAATTCAAATTTATTGGTGAACAAGCATTCGAAAGAGAATTAGTAGTTGCAGCAATGGGTGGTCTTCCTAACTCTTGGGATTCTTTTAGAGCAAGAATTAGTGGAAGAGAACCTACTCCTACTTTGATAAGATATGGGTTACTTGCACTCAAGAATAATATAGGCTCATGTCCAAAGGAAATATTCAAAATCCAGGTGAATATTCTCAAGCTTTTTTATCCTACTCAAAGAATAGCAAGGGAAGAAGAAATTTTGCAAGATTTAAAAGAAGTTCAAGTAGAAGACCTTCTTCAAGATCTGCTCCAAGACTTTCTCTAGGAAGAGGGCATACTTCACAAAGAATACCTCCTCATCCCTCTCAAGAAATAAGAAACATGACAAATGTTTAATGCTATCATTGCAAAGCATATGGTCACTACCAAAATAGGTGTCCTCGAAGGAATTATTCTCAAAGTAATGATGATCGAAAAAGGAAAGGGAAGCACCATGGTTTTGACACTGAACTTAATGAACCATCTCATAATAGGAGGCCTAGGAAGAAGGATTATGATAATGAATATTCATTGTATTATGCTTTTATAGGTTCCATTACAGGTCATGATGAAAATTTGGTTTGTAGATAATGGTGCCTCTAGGAACACAAGTGGAAGTCATGCGAATCTCTTTGATTTGGTTGAAAAGAAGATAGCACAAAGGGTTTGTATTGGAGACATTGGAAAGTACGAATTCAAGGGCATTGGTTCATCATCGTTCCAATTGGAATTAGGAGGTAATGTCTCATATTAATATCTTTCATAAATTTGGCATGGGTTGCAGGTCCATGGATAATCCCATGGTGACAAATTTGAAGAAGATACGAGACTATGATCATGATGGAACCATTTGGTGAACACTAGACCTGATAATTGCTATGTTGTGAACATGTTGATCCAATTCTCAATTGAGCCCCAATATGTGCATTGGGATGCAACAAAACATATATTGAGATATCTCCATGGAACCATTGATTATAGTTTGAGATATGTTCCTAATGGAAAATGGTAGCTCACTAGTACATTTGGGGGAAATTCCGACACTTGGTTCCCACGCTTTTGACCAAATGTCGGAAATTTCCCCAAATTTTTTCAATCCCGCCCGAAACCGTTGCTATACCGACGTTTAGAGAAAATTGTCACAATATCGACACTTAGACAAAGTGTCGCAATTGCGATGTTTGGAGGAAGATGTCGCAATTGCGACACTATGCCCCAAAGCGTCGTTATTGCGACGGCTACCTCCAAACGTCGCAAGTGCGACACAATGTCTAAGTGTCGCAATTGCGACGTTTGGAGGCATCCATCGCAATATCGATGCTTTGTCCGCCGTCAGTATAATGACACTTATATGTGCGCTACATAAAAATATGACACTTATATGTGTGCTACATAAAAATACGACACTTATATGCATGCTACATAAAAATGATTTTATTAAAAACTACGTTAACGGTTGATATCACGCGCGCATTCACCCTTTGCTCTTGCATAACAGCATTTTCCCTGAGCATTCACCCTGAGCATTCGCCCTGAGCTCTTACAGAACAACATTCGCCCTCAGCTCTTGCAGAACAGCATTCACCCTGCATTCGCCCTCAGCGTTTGCCCTCAGCTCTTGCAGAATAGCATTCGCCCTCAGCATTCGCCCTCAGCTCTTGCAAAATGGTAAGTTCTTATTGCAGGCCCTTCCTCCTATAGTAGGGTTGACTCTATTTGGGTTTTTTTGGTCAATTCCATTGGATTGTGTTAAGCTATAGGGTTCTCTCTAGATGTCTTCCAATGTTCTTTCGGATGAGTTTCAAAGAGGATGTGTAAGATGTGTTTGTGCTTGCATGAATTTGACTCCACCAGTTTCATGAAGTTTAAGCTATGGATTTTAGTTCAACAAGCTCATCCATCTCAACATCTAGTAACGAATTTCCCTTGGTCTGATCTATATTGAAGGTGAAGTGCAAAGTGGTAGAGAATGGGAGATCGAAATTCATCAACTTTATCACAAGGGTAGTACTCCAGATCGAAAGTGATGAGCTTTAGTTCTCCAGATTTGGGGATTTTCTGATGACATACCAAAGGTCACATCCATACAACCATATCAAGTTCAATGTTGAGATCATTCTCATATAGATATAGGTCACTGATATATAGGGTTAATATCATCATCACTATCCATGGAAACCGAATGGTTACAAAATTTGTGATTGTGGTTGGCTCATTTATAATTATTACCCATTTACAGTAGAGCACAGAAACACTAAATATGGCCCGAGCAGAGCCTTTACAACAGGCAATGGAATTGCAATTGCTTCATCAATAACCAATAGCTCCACTTGAGAAAACTTTTCATAATCTTTGGGCTGGATATACTATAGAGCAAACAATTGTAGTTATCATTCATGCTCCAATATATTAATATACTTTTTACATTGAACTGAAGAAAGGGAAACAAGCAAATGCTAGCCATCATACAATGCTTTGACATAAGATTTTTGAGTGACATACTTGAAAAAAGAACTCATCCACTGATATTTATAATCATTTGAGTTATTCAAGTTAAACACAATGTCAAGAATCAAGATTCAATACCCTCTATTATCTTCATCACCCAATACAAGATTTAAATTTTTCCCAAAGAAACGCTTATTAATTTGGCAGCCATTATTTCTCCCTGCTTTAAAAACCCTACATTTAAATGGAAACAAGCATTGCATTTCAACTACAAAAATCTATTAGTGTTCAAATGTACATGTGTGCATCACTTGTGTAGGGTATTCCTTTTCCACTTTCACATTATCCAAGAATGTGTGCAGTATAGTTCATATTTTTTGTGATTTAGATTATCTTGAAAAAGTAAAGGTAAATTATTTCCCATGGAAGAAGAAGGTTTTCCCTTTTTACTACTGGAAATGGTACAACAGAGTTCCATTTCTACCCGAAACTCCTATGAAACAGGAACCAAATAAAGGCCATGTCCTCAATGGAAATCATTTGGATTTGAAAATGGCCATTGCACCGTGTTGTTTCTTATATTACATCACAATAGTTTCTTAGGTCATTTCTTGTTTCTTGAGATGAAAAACAACCAAAGAAATTGTGAAGATCCTTTCAATAAATAAATGACCATTTCTCAATCATATCTCAACTATTTTTTTATTTTATTCAGTGGTTGCTTACTTTGAGAGAAATTTGACACTTTTATAAGGAATATAACATAAAAACACAAAATGGGAAGGAATTGATGAGGTAGATGACATTTAGTTGTTGTCAATTAAGAATTGATAATACACGATGCATGTTATGTACTACAAACTAGATTCCTTCCTGGAGTTAGGACACAGAGTATTGAATCAAAGTTGTAGTTTCTAACTTCTTGTATTGGTTCATCAATCTTGAAATTTAGACATTGCATGTCTTCATTGCTTCATGTTTGAATAATTTGCATCATATCATACAATAGGAAATTAGGAATTATGATTATTATTACTTTATGGATTTGTTAAGTTACTTTTAAGTTTGCATGGTTTAGTGTGAAATTATTCTTGTGTGCCCCTAGGCCCAGGTGAAGGAATGCCAAGGACTGAGAACCATAGTTTTTAAATGGTATTGTTTCTTATACCCAAAAACCCCTCAAAATCACTTCTTATTAGTTCTTAACAATAGTGTTGTAAACAATTTAAGAATTGAGATAGCAAAATCTCGCACTTCTCAAGATAAAGTCCTAAAGCTAAAGTGTGATACCATGTGTAATTCAATAGCCCCATTGTCACCTCACCAACCTCTTTTCACTTCGGGCTAGCTCTCCTCCAACTCAAGGGGGGTTCTCCCTAGTAGATGTTAGGGATCTAATGGCCCAACCAAACCAAGTCAAGAGACCCCTAACTCTCTATGTTTACTATTATCAATCAAAATATTGAACAATAGGGTCAGACATGCATCCTGAAGATAAAATTTCCAGGGTATTTTTGGGTAATTTCAAAGGGAAAGTCCCCAAACACATATAATCAAGGAATTATAACATGATTTCAAACATTAAATATCAACAAAATCGTTTAAAGGATATTGACAAGAAAAAGGTGATGGAAGATAGAAAGTGCCTTACTTAAATGCTCTAAGGATTTTTCAATAGTTGCTCCAAAAGATTCACTTCAAGGCCCTTCAAGATCGTCTCCAACAATGCTATACCATCAGCTTCAACAATGTTGCTCCAAAAATGTCCTCAAGGTCTTCACAACAAGTTTACTAGAAGTTGCTCCAACAATATATTCAATAAGGTCTTCATTGTCAACTCGTCTCTTGTTTGAGTGCCTTAATGTGCAATGACATGTTTCCAGGATTGAATTCAATGCAAGGCATATTTGAAACTCTAACTCTGTCTTCTGGTGTCTTATTAGAAATTATTTCAGTTTTCATTTTGTGTTTTCAAGTTAGATATTTTTTTCAAGTTTTTACATTTATAATTTTATTGCAATGTGGCAGACTGATCAGAGCAGTGCAGGAACAACCCCGAGATGGGATGATCGTGGAAAGAGGCCAGCGGAAGAACATGTAAAGTGCCAACATTGCTCTATCTTCAGGTATTTTAGTTATTTACATAATTGAAATAATATCAATTTTGTTCAAATATGCAGACACCTAGCCATGGTACGCCTGATGATTCCCTCTTTGAGGAAGAGCTTTCTTCATCCCTATCTCCAGTGTTCTTGTTGCGAAAAAAGGCACGAGATGCAAGGTCATAATTTAATACTTTGATAGACGCGCCTCAAACACCTGAAACAGAAGAGAGGATAAACAACTTATGAGCCAGCTAGAAAGATATCAGGTAATAATAAAAAGTCAAAAGGATATTTTTTTTGTTCTGCATGAGATGAATTGTGATAGTTTGATTTTTAATTTCTACATTGACTAAACTAACAAAAAGTTCTTTTGTATGTAGCGTTTTCTGGCACTTGCTGAACCCCGTGTTGGTGGTAGTGGGACACAAGGGCAAGAGATTGCCCGAAAACCCTCTCGTACACCTTCTACTCCTTTAGGTGCCAGCCAAGAAACACACCCTGCCCAAGCAGACACCCAGCCAACCGCTGAACGTGTTGGCAATGATGAGGCTGATATGGCCAACTACATTATTGTGTTTCCCGGAGCTACACGTGCCAGCTCCATAGGGACCATTAATGGCACGTTGTTGGTGAATGATGAAGGTGTCCCTATAAAGCATGTACAACTCCCAGGTAAATTTTAATATTTTAACTATTTCATGTACTTTATCTAAAACATATTTATCATGATTTTTATTTTTAAATTAATGATAATATCTTCTTTTTTCTGTGTAGGAAACAATGAGTTCTACAGGTTTTTGGAGAGCCATGCGTTGGTAATTTTTGGCCCAACCATACGCACAAGGTGGAATTCCCAGAATTCCAACCTGAAAAAAGAACTTCTAGATTATCTAGAAGCCCTTTTTGGGGTCGGCACATTTGACAAAACAACGGTGGCTCGGGTAGCCGGCAAATATTTGAAATATACCAGGGACACCTATAGGACGCAATTGCAATTTAACCCTAGATATGAGTGTCCTCTCACAGTTCCAGAGAGTGAGTGGAGAGCACTCATCCATGACGGAAAAGAGAAAAGGGCAAAGAAAGAAGGAAAAATGCCAACTGAACCCGCAAGGTAAATTACAATTTTAATTCAATAGCTTTAATTTTCTATATGTCTAAAATAAAAGTGTGCTATGTCATATCTGACTTCAATATTTTGATGCTATGTTTCCTAACACCTCGAAGGCAACCAAAGCTAGGATTGAAAAAAAGGGCCATCACAAGCTAGGCCAGGTCGGCTACTTGAAATTAGCCACAAGAATTGTAATTAAGTAGCTAAACATCTTATAATTAATTGTATCGCCTTCCAACGTTTTTGTAATCCTATCAAATATGATTAAAAATACACAATCATATGTAATGTAGGGTGATGACTTCGGAACATAAACTACAGAGGAAGATAAAAATATCGCTTTCCATTTCGGCTATCAAGCCGTAGTTGAACGTCGCAGAAGCTTGGGGCAAGTCCCAAGATCCAGAATGCTGATAAGGTAAAACATTAACCTTTCAATATGTTTGTTTTCGTCCATAAATTTAATGTCTAGCAATTTTGTTTAAATCAGGGGAGCAACACTACCGACGAGGCAAATAACCCAATTTTAGAGCCAGATGTAGTCGATCCTCACGTGCAACCTGATCATTGTAGTGGGGACCAGGCCGACAATGCTACTATCAGTGAGGGCCGTGACGGTAATTAATTTCCACTTATAATTTTTTCTAATTATACCTTGATGGTTGTCCTTATAACGTTTTTTGTTTAAATGATAGAGAATGTTTCCCTTGAGGATCTTACCACCAGAGAGGAAGACAGGGCAACAGTCCCAACGGCGACAACTGGTGCACCAGGTAAATAATCTCATTGCATTTTTTTTTAATTAATATTACCAAACTAGTTCAATGATATTTAAAAACTGACAATTAAAATTTAATATTATCTGTTTTTGTAGGCGATGCCCCGTCATTGGATGAGACCAGACATCGTGACTACGCAACTAGGTCAGTAGTGCGGGTCGAAAGGCATGAAACAGGAGCAGAGCACGATGATATTGATGATGTAATTAGGAGCTTTAGAAATAGAAAGAAGAAAAAAAAAAATTGATAATTTAAAATATTTTATTATTATAAGACAAACATTACCATACTTGGAACGCTTTTTGCGTTATATAAAAAACTCATTTATCATACTATTTTTATGTCAAGCATTAATTTCAATGTTTCCTTGCGTACTTTTTGTTGAATTGTTTTTTTATTAGTTATTGAATATTTTTTTTTATGCTCATGAAAGTAAAAAATGAAATATAGATTGGGTATTGGGGAATTGAGAGTGATGTGAGAGGGGGGGGGGGAGGCCATAAGAGCTTCCACCTTCATGTGGTTGGCCCTGTTTAGTAGAGAATAATTTATTGGAGCGATTTAATCTTGGAGCAAACCTCCCTCGATCCAGCGTAGCAACAAAAAAGTCACTTTTGACTTAGTTGCTACTCTTTCAGATTGTGGGAGGCTTGTTCCAAGTTCATGAGACTCCAATAAATTGTTCTTGAAATGAAGAGGAGCTTATTCAGGTATGTTTTGACATTTTCAACATATGTTCTAACATTATCATAAGAATGCATCTTAGAGTAAAAAATACTACATAAATTACTTTTATTTATTGTATAGATAATGATGGATTTTGATTGACTTGGCAGTGCAGGTACAAATCCTCTTGCATCATGAGCAATACAACTTGTCAACCAGGGTCATGTCCAGGATATTTTTGCTTGTGCACTTGACCAGGTTCGTAATGTCACATTTTGTAATTTCCTTTACAGTTCATAATTCAATATTAAGCTTGTTCATAATTATTATCTAGGTTTTTTGTATGTGTTTTTTCATCTATTTGATTGTAAGCAACTCTGCATGTTTCATGTTCTTCACTATGATTTCTCCCATTAACACTCCCAGGATGAATCCTACTTTGTTGTTACATAGGTTACTTTATTGTTACTATGATTTCTCCATTTAGGATTTCATAGGTTACATCATGTAAAGTTGTCAATCTCAGGTTGGTGATGAGCTTTAGTTCTCCAGATTTGGGGCTTTTCTGATATTTTCTCCTTCATGTCATTCCTGCATCACCTCATTATTTGAGCATGCCAATTCTTCCCAACTATCTTTATATGTCTGTAATTTTGGAATTTGATTTAAAAAACTAGTACCCAACTTTGAGTTCAACTGGTGTTCATGTAAGGCTGTATGGGCTTTGGGAAATATTGCTGGAGACTCTGCAACATTTAGGGATCTTTCCCTCAGTCATGGAGCTCTGAGGCAGGTGCTTGCCTAGTTGAATGATACTGCCAGAATTTCAATGATAAGAAATGCTACATGGGCTCTGTCAAATTTTTACCGTGACGTAAACCCCAACCACTATTCGAACAGGTAAGCAGAATACATTTTCTGCCTCTTCTTCTTAGTTCGCAGATACTGTGGATTTTTTTTATAGATCTTAGTGCTTGGTAGATTTGGACGTAATATGGACCTAGGCACTTGTTCATTACAATGACTCTGTCATCAGGTTTTAGAAAATGCTCAGAAATTTAGGTTTCACAAGGGGATTACCCTTGCTTGCAATTATTGATTATCAATCACATTCAAAAAAAGTCTTTCGTAGCATTGTTGAGCTCTTTGTAGGTGAATTTCCGAGGCAATTTCACAATATCTGAACTAAATTTGTCTGTCCTTTTCAATACTTTGCGCTTGTAACAGAACCAGACAAACAATCTAGTGGCCAATGCAACAACAACAACACCTCTTGTTGCAATGCCTACAATTCACCCTCTTTGCACGCATGAATGACTATGGCACCCTCTTTTGTGAATAGGTACTGGAGCTGAAGGTACTGGTTTCGATTAGGATCGTGGAATTCAACATCCAAAATAGTATCAAATTCCACTGCAATAGTATTCCCCGGCGAGGGCAACAGTTCATTGAGACCTATTGGACTCATCACCCCCAAATAGCCTCCAGGGCTACCCAGAGTGTGATCATATTTGTTGTTGAGTATATTTTTATTTTTTCAGTGAGAGTTTAGGGTTTCTCTAACATAGCTTTAGAAATCCGATTCAGTGCCTGCTTGAATATCGTCACATAATACTCATGGTTTGGATTGATGAGCATGCTCTGAATGGTTGGTTGATTCATAAGAACCACCCATATAGTCATCTTGAGATATTTCAGAAGTTTTCTCGAGTTTCCTTTTTCACCGTTTCTAGTGGGTGGGATGGTGTGGGGTGATCCATCAATACTAGTGCTCTTGTAGTAGGGAATTTGTTTTTGGGGATATAAAGCAGCATTTGATGTAGATATCCCATTGGATGCATTCATAGATGGGCACGAGAGGTTAAGAACTTAAATTAAAAATATGCAACCTCTAGCATGGCAACCTGAAGGCCGCGAGAGACACTGGTTAAAGATTTTTTTGTGTTGGCCTTAATATAGTCGTGATTTCTTTCTATTATCTTAATGCAAATATATAGTCCGGTCTCATTAAAATGAGGATTGTGGTTGTATTTCTCTTTGGTTGTTTCTCTCTTAATGCTCTAGAAGTTGCCAAAAGTTGCAATAGTTGTTTAGTTTGCCTGTTACAACTTAAAAGTGGTTTTTAGCAATGGGAGTCATGTTTTTAAAGGTTCATACTAATATGAATATCTTGTAATTCTATATTCAGGATAAGAGAATATGGCCTCTGCTTTGGGCAGTATGACAACAATTGCCACATCTACCTCATTGGGTAACAATGGAAAGGGGAAGAAGTTGGGTGCAATGTTTGATAATTATGGCAGACAATTGTCTTCTCTTTCAGTTTTTTCACCCATTTCCTTTAATCGCTCAAGCTGAAGAGGGAATCTGAGATTACGCGACAGAGAGAAGGTATTTAATACAAGAGCTATGGAAAAGGAGTTGTACTTCAATAAGGATGGCTCAGTGACAAAAAAATTGCAAGTTAGAGAAAAAATTATGTTTAAAGGAAGGTCACCTGCACATGAAACTTCACTGCGGTGGATCTTTCCTTGTCCACTTATATTTGATTTTAATGTGTTATTTTAATTTTTCATGGAGGTTTGTTTTGGCATATGGTCTAGCATTCAATTGCACACTTACTGAAAGCATTATCAATTTGTCTTGCAAGCGGTGTGAACAAACTTTCTGATCTTGTTGGAGTCACCCTTGGGGCAAAGGGAAAAATGTTATCTTGGAGAGCAAGCATGGTTCTCCAAAAATAGTTAATGATGGTGTGACAGTAGCTAAGGAGGTAATTTGTAGATGTGTGCTCTGGTTTTCTTTTTAACGTTGTATTAGTTCCCCCTCTTGAATGTCTTAGATTTGGTAGGCATAATTTGAAAACTCAAAGGTGAAAGGAAACATATTTGTTACCCAATGGTCTACTTGGCCTATGGACTAGCCACATTAGAGTAATGCATAAATCTTTTCACAACAATAAAAGGAACGGGTTATGGCTGAATCAAATTTTATTGTTATTGACAGTGTAATGAAATGTATCTCAATGCTATGGTTTTGGCCTTTTTATTGGTTGAATTGGAGGACCCAGTTGAAAATATTGGGGCCAAGTTGGTAAAGCAAGCTGTGGCAAAGACAAATGATTTAGCTGGGGATGGAACCACAACATCTGTTGTTCTTGCACATGTTGGATTATTGAAAAATTCCAGAACAATGAATGGAGAATAAATCTCCCTTCCTCTAACACAGAGAAAATAAAAATTTCTTTGACAGGAGACAGAGTTTCAATACTTTGAAAACAAACTTCTATTCCTTTCAATAACTCAAAAAAAAACTATTACACTTCTTCCTCACTGAGAGGGATTACAAAATTATGACTGCTACAAAACGCAGTGCATAAAACCAACTCACTGTCTGTTCAAAACAAACATACTCTGTCTCTAAAACACTCTGCTGTGTTTTTCACTTTCGCACTGCTGTGCATACACACTTAAAAATTTACACTTAGTCTTTCACTTTTTACAGACTGTTGTGTAATAAAAAATTTACGTACTGTCTATAAAAAAAACTACCAAGCTTTTTTGTCCTTTTTATTTTTATATGCCGTAACATATAAAACATAATATAATACACCCTATTTTTAAAAAAATAAAATTAAAACTAAATTCTATGGCCCACCTTTCATTTCGCATATGATATATATATAACATATGTATATATTAAAGCATACATAAAATCAAACTATCAAAACATTAAAGAACCCTTTCCTTCGAACTTCAAAAGTCTGAATAGATTGAATTTCAAACCAAATTTGCGTTCCAAAATGGGATGCTGACGTCTACCTAATTTGTAACGTGAATTCTCAATCCAATGTGCCTTATAAAAAATTCAGGTCCGGTTTTCAAGTTTTCAAATTCCCTTCAATTTCATGCAATCCAATATTAATGCTCCACGTGTCCTCCTTTTGAATTTACAAAACTGGCGGGTAAATTTTTGTTTGTTTAATTTTTAGTTGGTGAATTGTGTTAATGCTGGTTGTTGTGTTTAAATACAATCTTGTACAGAAATATGGTTGCGGCTGTCTACAAAAAAAAAAACTTGCAGGAATTTTAAATGTTGAATTAAATTTCTGGATGGCGTGCAAGCAACCTCCAAAAAAAAATGTTGTTGTTGCATCCGTCCTTCTACTGCAGCAGTTGAAGTTAAAATTCAACAGCACAAGGTTTAATAAGTGAGGGTGTAAAGGTAACTTTTTGTCGATAGTACTGGATTAAGATCATCTATTCATTTTTGTAGGGTCTTATGGTGTTTGTTTTTTTAGTTTTGGGTTGGGCTTATTGAGTCTAAGATAGTTTTTGAGTGAAAAAATTGCTATCAGGTATTAAAAAATTTTGGTTCTTTTGTCAAAATTTATGAGCTTGTTATGAAATACAAAACTGACAATGGTTGTATCTTAAATTTGTGGAAAATAATTTGAAATGAAACCTTTTTGTTTAGGTTATTGCAGCAGGTGCAAACCCCGTTCAAATTACTAGGGGCATTGACAAGACAATAAAGGCCCTTGTTTCGGAACTCAAAATTCTGTCAAAGGAGGTAAATGCTTGCCTTTTGAGTAGGCTGGTTTTCATTTTTGCTGATGGTTTGGTGTATCTAATTGAATTAGTTGCCTAAGGTATTTTTGGTTGCAAACTCCTTTTCACTTTTCATACAGTATTGGCCTTGTGGAATACATTTGATTGTGTGGTCTTGTTAGATCTACAACATTTGTAGTTGTTTAGTCTTATGGCCGAGGTGCAATTTTATTATGGAAATAGTTGATGCAATATTGTCATTTAATCCTTACTGCAGGGTAGCATGTTGAGAAGTTTTTTTTGAAACATTTGGTATTCAAAATGACACTTGATCCTATACAGCATCATGCACTTGACTTCAAAATTCATATTCAAAGTGTGCCAGACAATTCTTGCAAAATTTCAAATATTTAGTTTGTTTTAAACCATTATCTTTTTCATGTATTGGATGCTGAAAATGAGAAAAAGACTTTGGTATGAAACCAACTGGTGAATAATTTCCAGCAAAACAACCACTTCCAAGACATGATTTAGAAGCAGAACATATGTACTTATGAAGCATAGAAAGATATCCTTGATGCATTGTCAATGTTTGGCTAGGGTTATTTTTGGAGAAAATAACTCCTTATTCCTAGAATAGTGATCTTCAATACAAGTAAAAGCCAGAGAAGAGAGATCATCGTGTGACATAAACCTATTAACAAAAGTGAACAGGGAATGATTATTAATTATGGCATACTAAGTTGTCAGTGATTTTGACTATTTGTCTTTAACATGTAAAAATGTTAAATTCCAAACTTACATCATCATGGTTTGGCTTCATGAGCTTGACTAATTGTCCACCATGCTCATAATTTCATTGTTGTATTCATATCTATAAACAACGTTTCAAATAATAATAATAAAGTTCTATAAGAAAAATCCAGACCTCGATGTTGCTGCTCCTTGTGAGACAAAGTCAAAATTGCATTACATAATCTGACACATAAGAATCTCCTATATCTTGGTGGTATGTATCCAAATTCTTATAATAGTGTCTTCAATACTTATGTTGACATTGCCAATAAGATATTTAAGCAATGAAAGATGGAGCCTTCTTCATTGTTGTATATGTAACAGTCTTTTATTAATATAAAGAATGATGGTTTTGTCTTTCTGAAAATGAAACGTAAAAATAATTTATTGTGGTCAATTGAAAAGTTTTTTTTTTTAAAGCTTTTCATTATGGAAGGGCGACATAGATATATGCCCTTCTAATTGAAATTCGGACCTTCCCTTCAAATTTTATCACTGTGTGGGACCTTAAAAAACAATAAAACTATTCCACCGCGCGTTATATAAAACATATAACAAAACCTTTGTCAAAACTTCAAACGAACCCTTTAGCCATGGGTATTTCATCACGAATTGATCATTTTACCATGTACCTTCTTCTAGAGGAATATTCTTCCACTTGATTAGGTACTTCATAGTGGTTATATGTCAAAGAGATACATAATGTTTATCTATAACTTTTTGTGGTTCAAGAATCAACTTTCATTCTTCATCTAATTTTGGAAGTTCTATTTACATTGGCATATTTTTTCCCAAAACATTTTCTAGGCAAGATACATCAAAAACCTTATGAATGCAAGAAGAAGGAAAATATAACTTCTATACCACTTGTGCAATCCTATGAATAATTATTTAGGGCCATAACATTTTTGAGCTAATTCTTTATTCTTCTTTTTCTTGAATGAAGATTGCTTATAATGCTATAATCTAAAAATACCCAATTACCCTCCTCAAATTATCTTTCACTTCAATGTTGTTCCCCTTGTTGTTTTATCATGTTTCATGTCATTTGAAGGTTTTCCATAATAATTTTCAAATTTTCTTTAGTATTTTCCATATGTGACTCTGTTTCCTATGCTTTGGACTTATCTTGCAAAAAGTATGAGATACTAGAAGTTGGATATCCATAAAGGGCCTTAAATGGGGAAATTTTAGTAGATGTGTGATAGGTAGTATCATATTACGATTCTTCCTTGACGAACCCACTTCATACATAAGATTGCTTTTCTAAAGAGTAACATTGTAGATAACCTTAAAAACATTTGTTAACTATTTTTGTTTGACCATTTGATTGTGTTTGATATGTAGAACTCATGGCAGCTAGTGTTTCTCCACCATATTAAATAATTATTTCCAAAATTTTCTTGTTACTATTACTTTAGGAAAACCATGAAGACTATGAATTTCTTTCACGGACACTTCTACCACTTGGCTTGTTGTTTATGTACTATGAGCTCTACAAAAAAAATCTACAAAATTTGTCTATATAAATGACCACAAAAATGTAATACTTACCTTTATATTTCAGTAACCCTGTAATAAAGTCTATTGATATATCTTATAGTCTTTGAATATGTATGTGGAATGGTTGAAGTAACCCTAGAGATTTTACTATCTCTTTTTTATTTATTATGCAAAACCTGACCTTCTCTTACAAAATTTTGAATATCTTTCTTCATTCCTTCCAAAAATATATTTTTTGATCCTTTGAGATGTTTTAAGGAACCCTACGTCCTACCATCAAAGAGACATGGGACTCCCTTAATATTTGTTTATTCAAATATGCTTGCGTGCATAAAAATATTCTACATTTGCACCAAAGTATATCTCTCTTTCTCTCCCAATGCTCCATAGAGTTCATCCCATCCTTTATAAATTTTAGTTTTTGTTTAGTACTATTGTCATTTTTCCATTATGGCAAGCTTCTTCTAGCCACCTAGGAATAGAAAATGTAATTGAATATAAATTTGAGGCCTCTTCTATTTTAGAAAGAGCATCATGTACTAAATTTTCCTTACCCTTTTTGCAGATTATCTCAAAATTAAAACTTTGCATTTTTTCTCCTCATTTTTGTTAATCTTCTAACGAAAATCATAGCTTCAAAAAACACTTTATGCTATCATGGTATATCTTGACTTTAAAGTACCTCCCAATGATATACTATCCCCATTTTTTATTGCATGTAATATTGCTTCCATTTATTTTTCATACGTAGATTTCACCAAATATTTTCTTTGAATTCCTTGCTTTTAAAAGCCAATGATATCCCTTATTGTGTTAATGTTATGTATAATCCTTGTCCTAGTGCCTCACACTCTACTATGAATGTTTACCAAAAGTAGGTGCAACCGATGTTGGTGTAGAAGACATGGCATCCATTAAAAGAGAGAATGCCAAAGTAGCCTCATCATTCCATATAAATGATATTTTCTTCAAGAGATATGTGAGTGGAGTTGAAATGCATGCATAATTCTTAACAAATTATCAATAATATCATGTAAGTCTAAAAAATCTTCTAAGAACCTTGATTTTCTTAGGAATAGGTCATTTTGTAATAGCTTGCATCTTTTGAGGCCCCAACTTCACTCCTTCCTTTAAAACAATATGAACCAAATACTCGAATTCTTATTTCCCAAAAGCACATTTGGATATTTTTACATAAAAATGATTGTTCTCAATAATTTATATAAATTTTCCACATGTTTAGTGTGGTATTCCCATGATTTATTATAAAAATGTGTATTATCAAATAAAACCAACACAAATTTTATAAGATGGGATCAAACAAAATTGCTCTTAAGTCGAGCCCGTCGGACTTCAAACAGCGATAAACCATAATTCAAACCAAATTCACGTTCCAAAATAGTCTGCTGACGTCGGCCAATTTTGTGACGCGAAAACCAAATGAATTCCGCCCTAATATTTTTCGGGTCTGAAGTTGGGCTGGCGTACGGAGGGAGAGTTGTGACGCGAATTTCTTATCAAATTTGCCCTAATATTTTTCAGGTCCGGATTTCCACTGCGCAAGCGGCCCAAACAAAGATCTACTCCAATCAATTTTTTCCATGTGTCCTCAATCAAATGTTGCCCTGTTCCCAGATGCGGGTGCATTCGATGGCGTTTAAGGTGATGGGACATGAATGTGGCGATTTCATATCAATCGCATAAGTTTTAACGCTGTTCAATTAAGTTCCAAGGTTTTCACATCTAATCGCATTAAGTTTTAACACTGTTCAAGATTGGACCTCCACTCCTTTTAGCGATTCCGCATGCTCCAATATGACCTGGCCTTCGGCTCTCATTAATGATCAGAGATTAATTATGACGGGCGTCCTTCAATTGCATTGCAGTCAGGTCGATAAAATGGCATTTCGCTATGGTTTTTCAGACAAGTCGGTTGCTGGGTTACACTGCCTTCTCATTGTGATGAGAAGGAGAAGTGGCCAGCTAAACTGCTCCTTAGACCTTGCTACATATCTGCATTTCTCTCGGTCTAGTCCTTGTTTGTCTTCCTTTGTTTCTTGGAATTCTGCTTCTCTGTCTCCTCTTGTGCCCACTACTGAGACTGCACCCATGCCTCGCCTGCGTCAAAGGATGCGTTGTCGTAGGGAGAGCACTAGAGGTCAACCCCTGCGCGCTCCCTCCAGCCCCTCAACCGAGTCGACTTCCCATTCCAGTGATTATCACACAGGTCGCTATCCAGATACTACAAGTGGGTGGGGTCGGGTTCTAGGATCTGGCCACCATATGGGCTCCCTTGCTCCTCATTTCCCCATAGCTTCACCTTCTCCCACGACGCGCACTGCTCTTTTTTCCTTTAATTTCTCTCTGAACCACCCACGAATCACAGCTTCAATTACTGTGGTTTTTCGTGAGGAAGCCCAAATGGAAGAACAATGCACCCGTCCGGCGGGTCTGAGCTCAGAAAAAGCCGGCCAACATTCAGGCCTTCAGGAGGGGAGCAGTGGCATGACTGTGGAGGTAGCACCTAGCGATCCTGGACCTTCCGAAGGATGGTGCCGAATCGTCGAGGAGCCAGAGGAGTAGTTTGGTTAATTTGTTTTTCTTGCTTCGCAACCCACTTATTTGGGCTGCTTTTAGATTATTTTACTGTGCTGGACCTTTGTAATATTTTTGAATTCTGTAAATTAAATGTTCAAGACTGGTTTCCCCATATGAGGGCAGTCTTCTTAATTTTTTGATTTTTTGATGACAAATTTGCCATGAGTCTGGGCAATGTTTTTTACTTCAGTGTAATTTTATTCCCACTGTTAATAGATTAACTTTACTTAGAAAACAAAAATGTTGCCCTGTTTCTATTTTAAACCTGTTTTTGAAATACATATCCATGTTTATATGGTCTACGTATTATACTCTTTCTCTGTATATCTACAGGAACCTTTTTGCTATGAACAGGGTGGATGCTGTAGCGGGCTACTAATGGAAACAAGCGAGCCTGATCTTACAAGCGAGCCTGGGTTTCTGCAGATGGTTTTTATTTCCGGGAACAAGCGAGCCAGAACATACAATCAACCATGGGTTTATACATATTTTTGCTCTATCATGAATGATTTTTGTGTGAGGTGTATATCAACAATACATGTCTCTGCACATTTCCTGTATCCGCTTTATGATACTATTTTATGTGTTGACAGGTTATCACTCTACCTTCAAAACTAGCGATGCTGGTTTATTGATATGGTCTGATGGTATTTTTATATTTTGGACATATCACACTCCTCACATGATTAGCGTTTTTCTCTGTTCAAGGATTTTGGGTACTTTAATTTGTATTTGGAACAATGGACGTCGGTACTCTATCTGTTGCTTTACTATTCTACACACTGCTATTTCACTTTCTTATAGATGCCTCGGGCATATTTGGATGCTTTCTCAGATTGTCGATAATCTCCATGTGGACCGTTACTGGGTTTTATATCAAGTCCCTGTATGTGACATGGGGTATTTTTCTATCATTGTCTGGGTTGGGACTTCCACTTTTCTGGATGGATATTTGGGTTCCAATCTTCAGATGTGAAAATGTAATGACTTCATGGACTATTTTACTTCATATAATATATTCAAAACAGTGATTTTTTCTCTTGTGAAAAAAAAATTATTAATGTTTATCACTCTGCCTTCAAAACTAGCGATGCTGGTCTATGTTGTTGGTTTATTGATATGGTCTGATGGTCTTTTTATATTTTGGACATATCACACTCCTCACATGATTAGCGTTTTTCTCCGTTCAAGGATTTTGGGTACTTTAATTTGTATTTGGAACAATGGACGTCGGTACTCTATCTGTTGTTTTACTATTCTACATACTGCTATTTCACTTTCTTATAGATGCCTCAGGCATATTTGGATGCTTTCTTAGATTTGTCGATAATCTCCATGTGGACCGTTACTGGGTTTTATATCATGTCCCTGTATGTGACATGGGGTATTTTTCTATCATTGTCTAGGGTGGGACTTCCACTTTTCTGGATGGATATGTGGGTTCCAATCTTCAGATGTGAAAATGTAATGACTTCATGGACTGTTTTACTTCATATAATATATTCAAAACATCGTTTTTTCTCGTGAAAAAAAAAATGATTAATGTTTATCACTCTGCCTTCAAAACTAGCGATGCTGGTCTATGTTGCTGGTTTATTGATATGGTCTGATGGTCTTTTTATATTTTGGACATATCACACTTCTCACATGATTAGCGTTTTTCTCTGTTGCAGGATTTTGGGTACTTTAATTTGTATTTGGAACAATGGACGTCGGTACTCTATATGTTGCTTTACTATTCTACATACTGCTATTTCACTTTCTTATAGA
The DNA here is from genome assembly GCA_034641835.2 of Pinus albicaulis. NCBI lineage: Eukaryota > Viridiplantae > Streptophyta > Pinopsida > Pinales > Pinaceae > Pinus > Pinus albicaulis. Next base: position 534,403,947 of record CM076582.1, on the reverse strand, counting down.
TGCCTCGGGCATATTTGGATGCTTTCTCAGATAGTCGATAATCTCCATGTGGACTGTTCCTGGGTTTTATATCAAGTCCCTGTATGTGACATGGGGTATTTTTCTATCATTGTCTGGGTGGGACTTCCACTTTTGTGGATGGATATTTGGGTTCCAATCTTCAGATGTGAAAATGTAATGACTTCATGGAATGTTTTACTTCATATAATATATTCAAAACAACGTTTTTTCTCTTGTGAAAAAAAAATGATTAATGTTTATCACTCTGCCTTCAAAACTAGCGATGCTGGTCTATGTTGCTGGTTTATTGATATGATCTGATGGTATTTTTATATTTTGGACATATCACACTCCTCACATGATTAGCGTTTTTCTCTGTTCAAGGATTTTGGGTACTTTAATTTGTATTTGGAACAATGGACGTCGGTACTCTATCTGTTGTTTTACTATTCTACATATTGCTATTTCACTTTCTTATAGAGGCCTCGGGCATATTTGGATGCTTTCTCAGATTTGTCGATAATCTTCATGTGGACCATTACTGGGTTTTATATCAAGTCCCTGTATGTGACATGGGGTATTTTTCTATCACTGTCTGGGGTGGGACTTCCATTTTTCTGGATGGATATTTGGGTTCCAATCTTCAGATGTGAAAATGTAATGATTTCATGGACTGTTTTACTTCATATAATATATTCAAAACAACGTTTTTTCTCTTGTGAAAAAAAAATGATTAATGTTTATCACTCTGCCTTCAAAACTAGCGATGCTGGTCTATGTTGCTGGTTTATTGATATGGTCCGATGGTCTTTTTATATTTTGGACATATCACACTCCTCACATGATTAGCGTTTTTCTCTGTTCAAGGATTTTGGGTACTTTAATTTGTATTTGGAACAATGGACGTCGGTACTCTATCTGTTGCTTTACTATTCTACATACTGCTATTTCACTTTCTTATAGATGCCTCGGGCATATTTGGATGCTTTCGCAGATTGTCGATAATCTCCATGTGGACCGTTACTGGGTTTTATATCAAGTCCCTGTATGTGACATGGGGTATTTTTCTATCACTGTCTGGGGTGGGACTTCCACTTTTCCGGATGGATATTTGGGTTCCAATCTTCAGATGTGAAAATGTAATGACTTCATGGACTGTTTTACTTCATATAATATATTCAAAACAACGTTTTTCCACTGCACGAGTGGCCCAAACAAAGATCTGATGCAATCAATTTCTGCCACGTGTCCTCAATCAAAAGTTGCCCTGTTCCCGAATGCGGGTGCATTCGATGGCGTTTAAGGCGATGGGACATGGATGTGGCGATTTCATATCAATCGCATTAATTTTTAACGCTGTTCAATTAGCCGATATTTAAGTTCCAAGGTTTTCACATCAAATCGTATTAAGTTTTAACACTGTTCAAGATTGGACCTCCACTCATGTTAGCGATTCCGCATGCTCCAATATGATCCGGCCTTCGACTCTCATTAATGAGAGATTAATTATGACGGGCGTTCTTCAATTGCATTGCAGTCAGGTCGATAAAATGGTGTTTCGCTATGGTTTTTTAGACAAACCGGTTGTTGGGTTACACTGCCTGCTCATTGTGACGAAAAGGAGAAGTGGCCAGCTGAACTGCTACTTAGACCTTGGTGCATATCTGCATTTCTCTCGGTCTGGTCTGTGTCTGTCTTCCTCGGTTTCGTGGAATCCTGCTTCTCCGTCTCGTCTTGTGCCCACTGCTGAGACTGCACCCATGCCTCGCCTGCGTCAAAGGATGCATTGCCACAGGGGGAGCATTAGAGGTCAACCCCTGCGTGCTCCCTCCAGCCCCTCAACCGAGTCGTCTTCCCAGTCCAGTGATTATTACGCAAGTCGTTATCCAAACACTAGAAGTGGGCGAGGTCGAGTTCTAGGATCTGGCCACCGTATGGGCTCCCCTGCTCCTCATTTCCCCACCGCTTCACCTTCTCCCACGATGCACACTGCATTTTTTTCTTTTAATTTCTCTCTGAACCGCCCACGAATCACAGCTTCAATCACCGTGGTTTTCCGTGAAGAGGCCCAAATGGAGGAACAATGCACCCGTCCGGCGGGTCTAAGCTCAAAAAAATTCGGCCAGCATTCGGGCCTTCAGGAGGGGAGCGGTGGCGCGAATGTGGAGATAGCACCTGGCGATCCTGAACCTTCCAAAGGTTGGTGTCGACCGGAGGAGTAGTTTGGTTAATTTGGTTTTCTTGCTTCGCAGTCCCACTTAATTGGGCATGTTTTAGATTATATTACTGTGTTGGACCTCTGTAATATTTTTGAATTTTGTAAACGTTCAAGACTAGTTTCCCCGTATGAGGGCAGTCTTCTTTTTTGATTTTTTGATGACAAATTTGCCATAAGTCTGGGCAATGTTTTTGACTAAAGTCATGCTGTAATTTTATTCCCACTGTTAATAGATTAACTTTACTTAGAAAAAAAAAATGTTGCTCTGTTTCTATTTTAAACCTATTTTTTGAAATACAGAGCCATGTTTATATGATTGTTTATAGTCGAGGCACTGCGGGGTGGTTTATTATATTTAATATTTCATGGTCGAATTATGTTCATAACGATTGGAAAAAAAAAATGTTGCCCTGTTTCTATTTTAAACCTGTTTTTTGAAATACAGAGCCATGTTTATATGATTGTTTATAGTCGAAGCACTGTAGGGTGGTTTATTATATTAATATTTCACGGTCGAATTATGTTCATAACAATTGGAAAAAAAAATGTTGCCCTGTTTCTATTTTAAACCTGTTTTTTGAAATACAGAGCCATGTTTATATGGTCTACGTATTATACTCTTTCTCTGTATATCTACAGGAACCTTTTTTCTATGAACAGGGTGGATGTTGTAGCGGGCTACTAATGGAAACAAGCGATCCTGAACCTTACATCTCGGATGCAACAGATGGTTACCAATTTTGGAATCAAGCGAGCCTAATTTTACAAGCGAGCCTGGGTTTCTGCAGATGGTTTTTATTTCCGGGAACAAGCGAGCCAGAACATACAATCGACCCTGGGTTTATACATATTTTTGCTCTATCATGGATGCTTTTTGTGTGAGGTGTATATCAACAGTACATGTCTCTGCACATTTCCTGTATCCGCTTTATGATACTATTTTATGTGTTGACAGGTTATCACTCTGCCTTCAAAACTAGCGATGCTGGTCTATGTTGCTGGTTTATTGATATGGTCTGATGGTCTTTTTATATTTTGGACATATCACATTCCTCACATGATTAGCGTTTTTCTCTGTTGCAGGATTTTGGGTACTTTAATTTGTATTTGGAACAATGGACGTCGGTACTCTATCTGTTGCTTTACTATTCTACATACTGCTATTTCACTTTCTTATAGATGCCTCGGGCATATTTGGATGCTTTCTCAGATTGTCGATAATCTCCATGTGGACCGTTACTGGGTTTTATATCATGTCCCCGTATGTGACATGGGGTATTTTTCTATCATTGTCTGGGGTGGGACTTCCACTTTTCTGGATGGATATTTGGGTTCCAATCTTCAGATGTGAAAATGTAATGACTTCATGGACTGTTTTACTTCATATAATGTATTCAAAACAACATTTTTTCTCTTGTGAAAAAAAAATGATTGTTTATCACTCTGCCTTCAAAACTAGAGATGTTGGTCTATGTTGTTGTTTTATTGATATGGTCTGATGGTATTTTTATATTTTGGACATATCACACTCCTCACATGATTAGTGTTTTCTCTGTTCAAGGATTTTGGGTACTTTAATTTGTATTTGGAACAATGGACGTCAGTACTCTATCTGTTGCTTTACTATTCTACATACTGCTATTTCACTTTCTTATATATGCCTCGGGCATATTTGGATGCTTTCTCAGATTGTCGATAATCTCCATGTGGACCGTTACTGGGTTTTATATCAAGTCCCTGTATGTGACATGGGGTATTTTTCTATCACTGTCTGGGGTGGGACTTCCACTTTTCGGGATGGATATTTGGGTTCCAATCTTCAGATGTGAAAATGTAATGACTTCATGGACTGTTTTACTTCATATAATATATTCAAAACAACGTTTTTTCTCTTGTGAAAAAAAATGATTGTTTATAGTCAAAGCGCTGCGGGGTGGTTTATTATATTAATATTTCACGGTCGAATTATGTTCATAACAATTGGAAAAAAAAAATGTTGCCCTGTTTCTATTTTAAACCTGTTTTTTGAAATACAGAGCCATGTTTATATGATTGTTTATAGTCGAAGCGCTGCAGGGTGGTTTATTATATTAATATTTCACGATCATTAGAATGCCCACAATTCATAACAAATATTGGAGATTTACTATCCTGTTTTAAATTTTCATTTTTTTTTAAATTGAACCCACCGTCGATATACCGACGCTTTGTAAGCGTCGGAATTGCGACAGCTTAAAAAAGTTGGAAGAGCGACAATATAAAAATGTCGGACAAGCGACATTCAAAACGTTGGACCACATTTCATCGAAATTACGACAGTTTACAAACGTCAGAAGAGAGACGTTCAAAACGTCGAACCACATTTCGTCGGAATTGCAACAGTTTACAAACGTCGAAAGAGCGACATCCAAAATGTCGGACCACATTTCGTCAGAATTGCGACAGTTTACAAATGTCGAAAGAGCGATGTTTAAAACGTCGAACCACATTTCATCGGAATTGCGACAGTTTACAAACGTCGGAAGGGCGACGTTCAAAACGTCATACCACATTTCGTCAGAATTGCAACAGTTTACAAACGTCGGAAGCACGACAGTTTCGGAAACTTCGGAAGAGCGATGCTTGTTTGGAAGCAACAGAAAAAGTTTCAGTAGTGTGACACTTTGTCAGTGCATCGGAATTGCGACGTAATTGCAAACCACGTTTTTCCCATCCTCGAACTGTCGCTCTTGCGACAACTATGTGTCGGAATAGCGACGAATTGGTCGTCATAAATTGGGCCAAATTTTCTAGCGGCTGCATGGTTTTAATGATGTTGATTGGGTTGGAAGCACTGATGATAGAAATAACACTTCTAGTTTATGTTTTAGCTTGGGCTTTGTTATGATTTCATGGTCAAGTAAGAAGAAAAATTTAGCTACTCTTAGTATGATTGAAGCTGAGTATATAACTATATGTTCATCTTGTTATGAATTTGTGAGGCTTCGTAAGTTTTTTTCTAGTTTGTTTGATCATGTGTTGGAATCAACCATTGTATATTGTGAGAATCAAAGCTGTGTAAATATTTTTGAGAACCCAATTTTCCATGACGGGTTGAAGCATATTGAGATCAAGTATCATTACATGCAGAATACTGTCCAGAGAGGAGCTATGAAGCTTGAATATGTACCTAATGATGATAATGTTGCTCACGTTTTGACGAAACCATTGTCCCAGATGAAATTTTCTTATTTCAGGGAACAACTTGGAGTTTTTGAGAATAACTCTTTCAAAGAGAGGGAGCATTGATTGTATAACATCACATGATTGATAATATTCCTTTGGTTGGTTTAGGGGCCAAGGTTTATGGACAAGAATATTTTCAGTGTTACTCCCTTGGGTCATTGATATTGAATAAGAAACCAATGTGGTTGGGGAGTTTGGTTTTGAGGCTTGGAGTGATCCTTGAAGTTATTTTGTTTAACTGAGAGACCAATGGGTTTGGTCAGGGACACTAATTTTGAGTTCTCTTCTTTAATTCATTGTGTTCGACTGAGAGACCAAGTAGACTTGGTCAGGAAGATTTATTTTGCATACTCTCTTGGGTCTTTGTGATTGAATAAGAAACCATTTCATATGGTTGGATAGGTTGGCCTCATTGATTGATCCCATTGGTAAGTTGGGTGTTGACCTTAATTCCATTAGTTTTTCTAATATGGGATGAGTTTGATGCTATGTATATTTCCTTATGATGATACTTGTACATATGATTGAACCATTGGGTTATTACTATGAGACTAATGGATTGGTCAGGGAGATTGATCTTGATAGAGAGATAGAGAGAGAGAGAGAGGAGGGGGGGAGAGAGAGAGAGAGATAGGGGGATAGAGAGAGAGGGGGGGGAGATAGAGAGAGAGGGGTAGAGAGAGAGATTGAAAATTACCTCCCTAATTAAGAGGGAGAGTTGAAAATTGGTAGCTTCGATTGATATTTTCATAGGAAAAAGCAAGGAGAAATTATATATTTTTTATGTTGACCAAGTCGACCTAATTTGAGAAATTCAACCCCGCTCATTGAAAGGGTTTGACCCCAAGGTCAAAACCCACCTCCTAACACATGTATATCTTGGCATTCGAATGACCTCATTTGGAATCCATCCATCACATCTAATTTTACCAACACAAGTAGATTTTTTCACACGTGCGAGGAGAATAAGAAGAAGATTCATTCTACGTTGACCAACTATTTGACTTATGTTTGACCAATGTTAAATTTGGTTCATTCCTCTCTATTTGATTGAGCTTTTTATTGATTTTGGAGGTCAATATTTTTTTTGATTCTTTGAACCTATTTTCCCATTTTTATCTATGTTTCTGGGATGTTGACCGAGAGTTTACCATAGGTCAACTATAACACTTTGACCAATTTCGATTGTGGTATTACAGGCCAAATTTTGGCCCTTTGACCAACTGCCTCAAGACGAAATTCGTCCTCTATGTTGCAGACTTTGAATTGGACCTAGAATTGACTATTTCTCTCTCATTTGATTTGTTTGACTTGGCATTTATTAAGGTAAGATATTGGAATTTTGATGTACATTTTGATGAATTGAACTCTCCCTCATAAGGAAATATTTTTGGTTTTCCACTTTGTGTGTTTTTCCCTGGTCATTAACCTAAATTTTGGTGTCTCTTGTCTCATTGTTTATTGTGATCTACATTTCTCTATTTTAGAAGTTATTGGTTTAAATTTTTTTAGGTATAACTGCTTAATGATTGGAATGTTCTAAATTGTATCATTCGAAGTAGTTATCAATTTGTAAAATTGTACTAATCTTGATTGCACTAGAAAATCAACATATAAAACCCTTCAAAATTAGTACTTTGCAAATAATTTCCTTTGTAGAGGCTTTGGAATTATTATATTTGCAGTGCACATCAAAATCTAGTTTATAGGTGCATCGATGATTATTTAACACATTCATGCATAAATATAAACTAGGCACGCCATTTTCAAATTGGGTTTATCTCATGTGGTTGGGAGGTATGATTGGGATCCTCCCTACCTAGGTTCAATTCCCGTAAGTGACATGATGAGATTGGATTTAATGGCTTTGAACCTTATTTTTGAGAATAAATAGTCCTCGAGGGTAGGAACATGTATATTCCTAATATGGAATATAAAGGGTATTTTCCACATCGGAAAAAAACTAGATGCACCATTTACTTCAAAAATACCCTATTCGAAGTTAAGGTGTTTCATGATTCCAAAAATATCTTTTAAGATTGAAAATGTGTATTCATTATGATTTTAGCTCAAATTTGTGTGTGTTTGTTTAGGGCGTTGGCAGTGGTGGGTGATAATCAAATGGCCGATTCTTTAAATTTCTCATTCCATATTATTATAAGTTCACCACATTATATTTTAATTTATTTGAGTCCATATTTTATTTATATTTTAATTGTTTGATGGAATTTACACTACCTTTTCATGCACATTTGGATAATCATGCATTGAATCTTGTAGGATCTGGACACAAGATCATGTTTGAAATTACAAGATATTATACTGGTACAAATGTTGTGAAACCAGCTCCAGAAATAGAAGAAAAGAGATATCAACGCCTTATAAATAAGCCACTTTGAGGGGGAAACCTCCAATACATTACATGAATGAAAAATTCTTGGATGATACAAATTACAAAACCTCCTTTCTATATATAGGAGTCCATAGGGCCACAATTTAATCCTAGTGGGGCCACAATGTAATCATCGCCGACCTAACAATAATAATTTAAGGGCACAATAATGACAATATGGGGGTTACAAGGGTACAATAATAATAATAAGAGGGTTACACTAACAACAATAAGGGACTATACTAGTAATATAGGGGCCTAACATGCCCCTCTCCTTAAAAAAAGTGTTGTCCTCAACGCTTGAGTAGCTTTGGGTGCTTCTGTATAAAATTCTCATCCTCCCATGTAGAATATTCAGTGGGTAAGTTCTTCCACTTGATGAGATACTCTGAAATTGATCGATTCCGTAGTTTTCGAGTTTTGGTTTCCGTGACCACTTCAGGTTCCAATATGATTTTTCCTTCCTCATCGAGTGCTGGCAATATTGTTTGCACTGGAAGATTTTCACCTATAACCTTCTTTAAGCATGAAACATGGAAAACTGGATGCACTCGTGAAGAAGCAGGAAGCTCCAATTTGCATGCCATAGTACCAATATTTTGCAGCACCTTGTAAGGACCATAGTACTTTGGCGATAATTTATTATCCTTATAAGCTTGCTTGAGGGACATTTGTTTGTATGGTTGTAGCTATAAAAATACCTAGTCTCCTACATCAAAAATTCTGTCGATGCAATGTTGATCTGCCTGTTGTTTCATTCAATTTTGTGCCAAATTCAGGTTGTCCTTTAAGAGTTGGAGAACTTCTTGTTGATGCTCGAAGTGATCTTCCAATGCTTGAACCTTCGAATTTTCTCTTAAAGATGATGTGATGGATGGTGGATGATATCCATAAAGTGCCATAAATGGGGTCATTTTCACTGCAATATGGAAGGAAGTGTTATACCACCATTCAGCGAGAGGTAACCACTTGACCCATTGTGTTTGTTTATCGGATACAAAACAATGAAGATATCCTTCCAAACATTTATTGACTATCTCAGTTTGAACATCGGATTGAGGATGATAAGATGAGCTATGAGCTAATTGAGTACCCAAACAAAAAAATAACTCCGTCCAAAAAATTCCAGTAAAAATGGGATCTCTGTTGCTCACAATAACCCTTGGGTTTCCATGTAGCTTTTGAATTGTGTCCATAAAAGTAGTAGCAATTGTACTTGCTTTAAATGGATGAGATAATGCAAAAAAGTGTGCATACTTGGTAAGTCTATCAACTAGCACCATGATGACACTCTTTCCTTCAGACTTAGGTAAATCTGTGATAAAATCCATTGAAATCTCCTCCCAACGTTGACTTGGAATGGATAAAGGTTGTAGAAGACTCGGGGTCTTAATTGTCTCAACTTTATTCTGCTGGAAAACCAAAAATTCCACCACAAACTTTTGAATATCAGATTTAAGGCTATCCCAAAAAAATTCGTTCTTCAGCCTGTGGTAAGTTTTTAAAAATCCTGAGTGTCCTCCTAAAGGATAAGTGTGCAATTCCAAAAGAATCTTTTGTTTTAGTTGGGAATTCTTACAAAGATATAATTGATCTTTGTACCATAAGGAATCATTTTTCCAACTAAATGTATCAGATGTACTAGGATCTTGCTGCAACTTTTGAATGAGTGTCCATACATCTTTTTCCTTCTTCCATTCATCTCTTGCTTCGGTTATCCAACTGCTGATAACAGAAATGGTACAAAAGTAATGCGTTTCCACCCTTCATATTCTTTTCTGAGAGTTCATCCGCAACAACATTTAGCTTCTTTGTAGATTATTTCAAAGTCATAACTCAACATCTTTGTGACCCATTTTTGTTGCTCCGAAGATAGCTTCAACCCAAAAAGTGTTTAAGACTATCATGATCAATTTATACTCTTGAAGTGTCTTCCCATTAGGTAAGTTCTCCATTTCTTTAGTGCATGCAGATGCTAACATTTTCCTCATAAACAGGTTTCGTAAATGCTTTCCTTTGATTGGACAACTTTTGCAGCTAATGGCCTTCTTCTTGCATTAAAACAACACCAATTCCATTTTGGTTGTGCATCACATCTCCACAACAAAGGCTTCTTGTGATTTGTGAAGTCCTGCGTAGCTAAACGGTGCTAGGCACATTGCCTCTTTAAGATGTTCAAAGGCCTTAGTTGCTTCAAGAGTCCATGAAAATGCATCTTTCTTCAATAATGTTGTTAGAGGTGTTGCTATTCTCCCATAATGCTTAAAAAACTTGTGATAATATCTTGTTAACCCGAGAAATCCTCACAACTACTTTATGGTTGTGGGGACTGTTGAGTCTCAAATCTGCATCTTTTCCATACACTTTTCTATAACTTTTCATCCACTTGAACCTCCCAAGTTGTCAATATCATTGTATATTAATTGCAAAAGAGCATCTAACATGGTTTTTAACTATATTTTTGTGTCTGCTGTTTGATTTAGATTTTGTTCATCTAGCTGCGAAATCTTGCCACTTTCCGCAGCTGCTGCAACTTTCCGCAGCCATTTTGTGAAACTCTATGTTATAGGTGTCTACAGGAAAAACGAGCCACATGGGCAAGTCAGGAATGATGTGGACATGGATCTTGTCCTATTGGCTCGAGCAAATTCATCAAAGGAGGCTACGGTCAAAGATGTCCAAATGGAAGTCAACCGTAGAGTCCCACGGTGACAGGACTCTGTTTCGTGTCACATGAAGGTTCATATGGATGTTTCTGAGTTGCGGAGGACAAATCAACATCTGTACACGGCTCCATAGCCGAATTCAAACATCCACTCCTCATAGATTTACTCTTCAATATGGCCATGATCCTAGATCTGTGGACGTAACGGTCTACGTGTTCTCCATCAGCATAAACTTTAGGAATCAGTTATATTTCTTTTGTTATAAATAACGCGTTTATATACGCATATTAGATTAGTCTCTGTTAGTTTTTATTAGTCTGCTCTGTAATGTAATTACGTTGCCTTTGTGCCGTAATACCACCTTACTGTTATGACTGCATTTTAATATAAGAAGAATTTGTTTCCAACCGTAATTCGTACTTGAAGATTGTTGCCAAGGCTGGTGTAGAGGGCCCCTGCACTCGCCAAGGTTATGTGCATTATTGTATAGTTCTTATTTTATTTCTTTAAAGCTCATTGTGCCATAATCCATTCACATGTTTATACATTGCATCTTTCATGGTATATATGCTTCATTTCTGTTTATAATCTTTCATGCTTTCCATTTTACTTCTGTCTTTCATGTTTTATGTTATTGATTACTGATCAGTGTTCTTATTTCAGGTTATAAATAGGCAGCCCAGGCATTTGCATAACTTTTTGACTAATGACATGGAATTAATATTGTTCTGCTGCTAATTTTCTTTTCTTAGTTTCTATTTAATTTCGCATCGCTTTGTTTAATTCAAATTTTGCTCATTTGTTTCGTAGTTAGATTTAGATATATTAAATTGCTCATAACATCTTCGCGTTACTCCTCCGAAAGATCTACAAATGGGACTAATGGTGATACATTGAATTATGGATGTGTAGTTTGATATTAGTTATTTTTTCTCGCAAGTTAGATATTAAAAATTGCTCATAACATCTTCAAATATTTCCGAAAGCCACTGACTCGATGGTGAGGGATTGAATTATGAATGTGTGGTTTGATATTAGCTTACTTTCTGCAAGTTAGATATCAGTTACTCAAGTTGTTTATGGTTACTTCCGAAAATCATAGCTGGACTAATGATGAGGGATCAGAAGACAAGTTGATGTAATTTGATTTAGATTTACTTTATTGCAACTTTTGGATTTCTTCCAGCATAGTTTCTTTTGTGTTTAGACAACAGCAAGAATAGTTTGGTTTCATGCTCACTAGTTCACTGTTTTGATTTATTAGACTAGCAGCACCTTTTCATTTCAGCAGCACATTTTCATTTTCTTTCAAGTTTTGTCATTGTATGTTTCAAATTCTTTTTTTTTCAGTTTCAAGTTGGTAAATAATTATAGAGGATATTATTTCCTTGAACAAACATAACCATACTTGTTTCCATTTTAGAATTTCCATCTCACCTTAGAAAACCAAAAACGACAAAAAGTTAAGAAAAAGGTTATCTTGCACATATAGTGCGCCGCACTTCATCAGCTTATGAATCCCGGATTGACAAATTAAATGCAGCAATTTAGGACACACTAAATTGACCAAACATTTTGGCGCCGTTGCCGGGGAAGTGTAACTAGGTAGCCAATTTCTTTAAAAAAAAAAAAACAAAATCATAAAAGAAGGGAAAACTTGATAACTTCTTGAAGTATGCTCTCCTCTTGCACCTAGTGTGATCTAGAGGATCAGAAAAGAGAGTTATTGGTTCAGTAATTTCTTAAGTATGCTCTCTTCTTGCACCTAGTGTGACCTGGAAGATCAGAAAGAGAATTATTAGCCCAACTTTAAAAAAAAAAAAAAAAAATTATAAAAAATGACATGCATAGAGCAAGAGATTCTAGGGGAAGGTTTATAGCTAAAGCCAAGAGTTTGATTTTCACATCTCCATCTTCTTCAAGGAATAGACCAGATTCACCACCATCTACCCCTAGCCTTAAGATTTTTGGAATTCAAGGAGCAGCTGAATTAGAGGATTCTCCTATACCACCTACTAAATCCCATTTAGAAAACAAAGAGACTCTCTCTCATCCTCCCTTGATAAAAGAACTAGAGGACTTTAAGGACTCTAAAGAAACTATCATGGCAGAGGAAGTAATAGATGGAGGTAGAGGTAGAGGTAGAAGAGGAGGAAATAATGGAGACAACAATGGTGAAGGAAATAATGGTAGAAATAGGGAAGGAGACAACTTGTTTTGATTCCCTATAGTTGATGAGGAAACTCATACAACGATGAAAAATATCTCACCATTTGTTCTCCCTAACTTTTATGGATTGCGAAGTGAGGATCCTGAAACATTTCTGTTTGAGTTTGAAGTCGTGTGCCGAACTTATGACTATATGGAAGATTCTCAAAAAACTCAAACTGTTTCCTTCAACATTGAAGGGAGCTGCTTTGAAATGGTTCATGGGATTAGCTACTCAATCTATTAGGACTTGGAATGATATGAAACAAACATTTTTGGATAGATACTTGGACTATTGTATGCCTACCAATCACAAGGATGAGGTATTCAAAATGATGCAAAAAGAAGACGAAAATTTGGAAGATTTACTTGAAATATTTCAATACAACTTGAAAAGAGCAAAGATGAGCAACTTAGATGATGAAACCTTGAAAGCCCTCATATTAAAAGCCATTAGAGATGAATGGATAGATATTTTAAACATGATGGGGAAAGGAGACATTTCTCAACTTCCACTTCGTGACATAACAGAACTATATGTCCATCTCTCAAGAGGAAAATCTAAAACAGGAAAAGGGCCTAGGGATCCTTCTCTTATTAGGGCTAACAAATCTGCAACTGGATCAGTAAGTAGGGAAGAGATTGGTAATATGCTTGATGAGTTCAAAAATGATATCTTAGGGAGCCTTAGTGAACAATTAGACACCCTTAAAATCCAAAACAAACAGAAAGCAGAAATAGATGCCTTAGCCATCTTTTGTCCAAAATGTAGGAAGAAACATGCTTTAAGGGAATGTCCCTTGGATGCAAAAGTTGTAGAAACATGTATGATTTGCTCAGAGAATCATGAGATCAAGGATTGTCCTTCAATTCCTGGACTCAAAGCTGTCTTTCAAGAAGACCCAAATTCAGTAGAATCTCCCTGTTTTGTTGCAAGGAGACCTTGGCAAGGACAACAAACTCAAGGGTTTAACAACCCTATGAATTTTCAAACCCAACCAAGTTGGAATCCTTGGCAACAACCTTGGCCCCAACATCAAAATTCATATCAGCCATGGGTACAAGGGATGCAAAATCCTTATGGGATATTTGCTCAATTTTATCAATATCCTCCATCTTTTCAAAATCAACAAGCTCCACAACTTCCAAATTCAAATCCACAACTTTCATTGCCATTTTCACAACAACAACCTTCTCAACAAAATCCAAATCCTCAACTCATGCTCCCATACCAACAAAATACAAATCAACTTCCAGCTCAACCATTGCCAAATCCTAATAATAAAAATCCTCAGAATACTTACATGGTAGAAGGACAACAATTTCCTACCTATATGATTTTCCTCTCAACGATGTACAACTCAAATCTGGTAGAGTTTTAGAAAAACCTTCTATAGATATTCAAGAGCAAGATACCTCTGAGGAGGACTCTCTTGTAGTCAATAAGGGTTCTGAGGAAGAATCTCTTCAAAATTCAAACATTCAAAAAGAAAAAGAAAGGCTAACACCCACAACTCCTATAGTTGAGCAACCTGCATCTTCATCTACACCTCCTTTTCCTGAAAGACTACAAATTGACAAGGGGGTGGAAAAACAAATCTTGTTGCATAACTATGACTTTCTAGATGAATTGAAGAATGTTTGTATCAAGATTCCCTTGCTACAAGCCATTCGAGATATTCCTATTCTAGAAAAAACAATAAAGGAGTTGAGTTTCAAAAGACCAGGAAGGAAACTAAAAGACACAAGAAGAATCCACCTGGTAGGAAAGATTGCAGATATTATGATGGGAAAAATTACCATGCAGAAGTATATAGATCCAGGAAGTCCAATTGTCAAGACACATATAAATGGGATAGAAATTCCAAACACATTGATTGACTTAGGGGCTGCTATCAACATTATGAGTAGACAGACTATGGACCAGCTAAAACTTCCTAACCTTCTTTTACACCTACTTTACTGCAACTTGCAGATCGATCAATTATTAAACCAGATGGTGTATTAGAAGATATTTCAGTCTCCTTAGATTCTTGGGAATATCCAGAAGATTTTATGATTTTGACTCCCAAGAGTAATCTAGGAGGGCACCCACTTATCTTAGGAAGACCTTGGCTAGCCACAGCTGATGCTTTCATTAGTTGTAGATCTGGGGATATGTACATTTCTAATGGTAATTTGACAAAGAAATTCAATTTGTATCCTCCAGCAAAAGCAATCACAGAAGTAGGAGACAATGAATGGGTTGATGATGAGGACACTATACAACCTGTCTTTACCATTTCTGAAATCAGTGAGGATAGTCAAATTCCGAACACATTAGAAAATTTTGAGACATCTTCAGAATATGACCCCACACAATTTCAGTTGGAATCTGACATAGAATATTTATCATCAAGACAAATGTCTCTTTACTCTATGGAAGAGTTTGGTAGTTCTACTATTGAGATTTTTCCAGGAAAAACATTGAATATCAACAAACATTTGGAAAAGCCACAACAAGAAGAACTAACCAAAATCTTGCAAAAACATTCTACTGCATTTGCATGGGAGTATACTGACATGAAAGGTATTGATCCTAAGACTTGCATCCATCATATCTATATTGAGGAAAACAGTAGACCAATCAGACAACCTCAAAGAATGATGAATCCAAATCTTAGGGAGATAGTGAAAGAAGAGCTCCAAAAAATTCTCAATGTAAACTTCATTTATCCAATTTCAGATAGCCGATGGGTTTCTCCTTTGGTTATAGTACCTAAAAAGAATGGTAAATGGAGGGTATGCATTGATTACAGGGAATTGAACAAAGCAACTTTGAAGGATCGCTTTCCTTTGCCTTTTATCGATCAGGTATTAGATACATTAGCAGGTAAAAAGTACTTTTCATTTTTGGATGGTTTTAGTGGCTATAATCAAATTCAGGTAGCACCTGAAGATCAAGATAAGACCGCATTTACTTGTCCATGGGGAACTTTTGCCTACCGAGTGCTTCCTTTTGGGTTATGTAATGCACCAGCAACATTCCAAAGAGCAGTACTAGGAATTTTTCTGATCTAATCCATGATTGTGTAGAGGTTTATATGGATGATTTTACAGTTTATGGTAATTCATTTGAAGAGGCATTAGAAAATTTGGAGAAAGTTCTTATAAGATGTAAAGAAACAAACCTTTCATTAAGCCATGAAAAATGCTTTATGATGTTTACTGAAGGGATTGTTTTAGGACATCATATTTCAGGAGATGGAATTAAGGTTGATAAATCAAAAGTTGAAGTCATCTCCAAGTTACCTATTCCAAATTGTCAAAGAGATGTTAGAAGTTTTCTAGGATTTACTGGTTACTATAGAAGATTTATAGAAAACTTCACTAAAATAGCATCTCCACTCTTCAAATTGATTACAAAAGACTGTGAATTTAAATGGGATCCTGATTGTCAATCAGCTTTTGAAACTTTGAAAACAAGAATATATGAAGCACCTATCTTAAGAGGACCAAATTGGAAACTCCCTTTCCATATTTCTACGGATGCTTCAGATATAGCTCTAGGAGCTGTGTTGGGTCAAAAAGATTTAGTTCCTTATGCCATTTATTATACCAATAAAAATTTGACTCCCACAGAGTTGAACTATACTGTGACTGAAAAAGAGTTTTTAGCTGTTGTTCATGCAATTAATAAGTTTAGACATTACATAACAGGCTATGAAACTTTTATTCATACTGACCATTCTGCAATTAGATATTTAATGAAGAAACCTGTTACTAATGGCAGAGTGACAAGATGGCTTTTACTTTTGCAAGAATTCAATATTACTGTGTTGGATAGACCAGGAAAACAGAATACAGGAGCTGATTTCTTGTCTAGAATTCAAAATACTAAAGAAGATTCTCCTGTAGAAGATAAGTTTCCTGATGAATATTTGTTTGCAGTAACTATTAAGACCCCTTGGTATGCAGATATTGCTAACTATTTGGTTACAGGGAAACTATCTTCACATTTATTTCCAAGAGAAAAACGAAAAATTATTCAGGAGAGTTCAAGATATTCATGGATTTCTAACGAATTGTTTAAAACAGGGCCAGATCTTGTGATCAGAAGATGTGTCAGGGAAGATGAAATGCCTGATATTCTTAAGGCATGTCATGATGAATCATGCGGCGGACACTTTGCAGACAAAAGGACGGCCTATAAAATCCTCTCTTTAGGATATTATTGGCCTTCCCTCTTCAAAGATGCAAAACAATATGTCAAAAGGTGTGACAGCCGCCAAAGAGTAGGGAAACCTACCCTTTCAAATGAAATGCCATTGCAACCACAGGTACTCATTGAACCCTTTGAAAAATGGGCTTTAGATTTCATTGGACCTATTAATCCACCATCTAAGCAAAAGAAGTATATATTGTTTTGTACTGATTATGTTACTAAATGGGTAGAAGCCAAAGCATTAGTATCTGCTACTGAAAATTCAATTGTTCATTTTCTTTATGAGGATATTTTTACTCGCTTTGGTGTTCCAAGAGAAATTGTGACAGATCAGGGGAGCCAATTCACATCCAACTTGGTGGAGAAGTTGATGGAAGAATACAAAATCAAGCACATAAGATCTACTCCTTACCATCCGCAAGCAAATGGTCAAGTGGAGTCTACCAACAAAGTTCTTGAAAGTATCATCACCAAAACTGTTCATCTACATAGAAGAGATTGGGCAGAAAGGCTTCCTGAAGCCTTGTGGGCCTACAGAACTACATGGAGAAATACAATAGGACATTCTCCCTATGAACTTGTTTATGGGAAAGAAGTCTTTCTCCCCATTGAGTTCCAAGTCAAGACCTTCAAGATAGCAGTTCAGTTGGGGATGGACTTATTAGAAGCCCAAAAGCATAGAATGGAGCAATTGAATGAGCTAGATGAGATCAGATAAGAAGCAATTTTAAGAACTGATCTAGTTCAATATCAAAGAACTAAATGGCATGACAAGTACATCAAAGAGAAGAAGTTTCAAGAAGGAGATTGGGCATTGTTATTTGATTCCAAGTTTAAATATTTTCAAGGAAAATTTCAGATTCATTGGCTTGGGCCATATGAGATTGACAAGATCTTTAGCAATGGAGCGGTAAGAATCAAGACCATTGATGAGTTTCAAACTCCTCTTATTGTGAATGGCCACAGATTGAAAGTTTATCATAAGCCACTCTTAAAAGAGGATTTTGTCAAAGTGTTTCAAGAGAATTCTGCAATCAGGCTGGTACAGAAGAATTCTTCTTCTCCACCAGCCTAGCTTTTGTTCTTTTTCAGTTAAAAAAAAATTTAAAAAAATTTAAAAAAAAATATATATATATATATATATATATATATATAATAATTTAAAAAAAAAAAAAAAAATTGTATAAGCCTGAAAACCAATCATTGATTGGCAGTCTTATACAGAAAATATAGGGTGAAAATCAGGAACACCTGACACTCTATATTTTCCAAAAAAATCTCTCTTTCATTTCACAAATTTTGTGACCACCCACTCCATTCCATTCCACTTCATTCCATTTCATTTCACTTTATTTCACTCCATTCCACTTCATTTTATCTATTTCATTCCATTTCATCAATAAAATTCTTTTTCATGACCGTTTCCATCTGGTCATTTGTCATCTGTTCATCTCCATTCATCCAAATAATAGTTGTGTCAGTTTCCGCAGCTGACTCCAGTTTCCGCAGCCAGAAGCAGATTCCGCAGCTACTACTCTGTTTTCAAAAGAATGTACAGTCAGATGTTATTTCCATAATTATGAAATTAAATGCAGGTGAGAGGATCAATTATGAAGACATGGAGCATTCAAGACACCAATGAAGAGCAACTAGTTGAAGACCAAGGAAAAGGCAAAAGATTCCAAGGTATGAGTAAAATTCATTTCAAATAGCATTGAAAAACACATTTTTATATAGTTCTAAACCATAAGCTCCATCCATTATGTGCAATGATTATATTGACAACTTCCGCAACCCTTTCACGATCTCCATATGATCTTCCCACATTCATTCTCAAACGGTTCCATAATTAAACCCCCGATATTCACTCATATTCCGATATTCCACCGGTGACAATGAGACGTAATTGACTTGACCACAGACTCTTACAGCCGCATAAATCCATAGCCGTTGTTTAAACGTGCTCACATTTATTTCGCAGCCACCAAATTTCAAAACACTGTCGGATGTGTTATACTCTGTTAATCTCACAGCCGTATCTCTGTCGTGCTCACGAAAACCCCTCTCTTTTCTGTCTCACTCCATTTCGTTCTCTATTACGCTATAGTCTGTATACCCACTCTCTGATATCTACCCACAGTCATTGTGCTCATCTCCGTGCATTCAGCCGTTCTATTTCCATTGAACCCTCACGCAGGAAAATTTGTGAAGAGCAGAAAGAAGAATGGGTAAATTGCTAAGAGCAGAACCGGAAGGACCTAAGTTCATGGAGGGATATCCGCAAGTAAGGGATATATTGAAGAAATCAAAGTGGCTGCGGTTTATCCAAAAATTCAGAGGCTATCATAAAGAAGTGACAAAAGCATTCGCAAGGTCGTTTAATGGCTTGGAAGTAGAGATTGGAGACCTTAAGTTTGTGGTCAATGAAGCATCTATAGCATCTGCCACGGAACTTCTTCAAGAGGGTGAGCGTTGGTTTAAGAATAAAAGCATTAGTGATGAAGCCTGGAGAACAATCTTACGAAACCAAGGTATGGACATAACTATTTTTAAAAGAGGAATTCATGTTCATGCATTGAAAGAGGAATGGGCTACTTTGCTGCTAGTTGTTCAAAAATTCATTACCTGTGAAGGCCGTTTTGGGTCCATGTATATGTACCACACCAAATTTCTGATGAATTTTCTAGATAATCAAACTCTCAATCTCCCATATTTTCTATTCAATAGTTTGAAGAAAATGTCTGTGATTGTTCAGAAGCATTTAGGAGATGTAGAACCACATCTATATCACCACGGCCTTGTAAAAATTTTGATTGAAAAAGAGTTAAAGGAGAAGAAAGACACATGGGAACAATTTTTGGTTAGAAATTTCTTTGAGGAACCTCAGGAAATTCCTGAAGGTAGTACAACAAGAAAGAGTAGAAGAAAAAGAATAAATGATGAAACTCAAATTACTCCTACTCAAGAAATTCCTGAAGGTAGCACAGCAAGAAGAAGTGGGAGAAAAAGAACAATTGATGAAATTCAAAATACTCCTACTACTACAATTGAAAGAACTGATAGGGAAGAGAGACTGTCAAAGAGGAAGAAGAAAGAAATCAAGGGTAAGAAGCCAATAACACCAAAAGAGAGAAAAACTATTGAGGCTATACATCAAACCCCTTCTTCTGAAGAAGAAGATCATCAAGTGTTATCTGAAAGATTATTTTATCTTCAAAAACATTCATCTATGGCCAAGAAGACAGAGAAAGGAAAACAAAAACAAAAAGATAGTGTACCACAGCGTGTGAGAAGAAGCAGCAGACTTAAGGGGAAATTGAGGAAAACGCAAATGAAGGGTCCTCATTTCATTGATTTAGGAGAGGAAACATCTGAACAGTCCCCAGCTGACCATAGTCCATCTCACTCTCAATCAGTTAGTGAACCTGGTTCATTTCATTCTCAGTCAGACATTGAACATAGTCCATCCCATTCTCAACAAGATGTTGATGTGAGCCCTTCTCAGCCAGATTTTGAAGATAACTCTCCTTCACGGCATTTTGGGGACAGCCCAATAAAAATGACACCTGATATAGACCCCAAGCAGCAGGAAGTATATGATTATATAGAATATTTGGAAAAGGCAGCTACAGGTCCCAGTACTTCGTCCATCCAGCCTCACACAGTACAAGATGATCTAGTCCAATCACTAAAACAGGAAATCTTTGAGCTAGAGCTTTTGAATAGACACATTAAATATGAAAATGAGGCATTGAAGGAACAAGGCAAATTAGACAAAATCATTCATGATAATACCATGCTACATCTGGGAATATGGCAGAAGAAGAACAAGAAATTGAAAAGGAAATGCCAGAAGTTAAGCAGAGCATTGGTTAATATCAAATTTAGATGCCTAATGAAGAAGCTTAGGATGTTGGCAGCACCAAGGAAGAAGAGGAGAGGTTTGGATGTACTGGCTGAAGTGTCAAGGCATATGAACTGAGGAAGGATTATCAAAATTTTGGTTGCATGAGGACATGCAACACCTTCACAGTGGGGGTATGTTGAGTCTCAAATCTTCATCTTTTCCATACACTTTTCTATACCTTTTTCATCCACCTGAACCTCCCAAGTTGTCAATATCATTGTATATTAATTGCAAAAGAGCATCTAACATGGTTTTTAACTATATTTTTGTGTCTGCTGTTTGATTTAGATTTTTTTCATCTAGCTGCGGAATCTTTCCACTTTCCGTAGCTGCTGCAACTTTCCGCAGCCATTTTGTGAAACTCTATGTTACAGGTGTCTACAGGAAAAACGAGCCACATGGGCAAGTCAGGAATGATGTGGACATGGATCGTGTCCTATTGGCTCGAGCAAATTCATCAAAGGAGGCTACGATCAAAGATGTCCAAATGGAAGTCAACCGTAGAGTCCCACGGTGACAGGACTCTGTTTCGTGTCACGTGAAGGTTCATATGGCCGTTTCTGAGTTGCGGAGGACAAATCAACATCTGTACATGGCTCCATAGCCGAATTCAAACATCCACTCCTCATAGATTTACTTTTCAATACGGCCATGATCCTAGATCCGTGGACGTAATGGTCTACGTGTTCTCCACCAGCATAAACTTTAGGAATTAGTTATGTTTCTTTTGTTATAAATAACGCGTTTTCATACGCATATGAGATTAGTCGATGTTAGTCTCTGTTATCTTTTCTGTAATGTAATTACGCTGCCTTTGTGCCGTAATACCACCTTACTGTTATGACTACATTTTAATATAAGAAGACTCTGTTTCCAAATGTAATTCATATTTGAAGATTGTTGCCAAGGCTGGTGTAGAGGGCCCCTGCACTTGCCAAGGTTCTGTGCATTATTGTATAGTTCTTATTTTATTTCTTTAAAGCTCATTGTGCCATAATCCATTCACATGTTTATACATTGCATCTTTCATGGTATATATGCTTCATTTCTGTTTATAAACTTTCATGCTTTCCATTTCACTTATGTATTTCATGTTTTATGTTATTGATTACTGATCAGTGTTCTTGTTTCAGGTTATAGATAGGCAGCCTGGGCATTTGCATAACTTTTTGACTAATGACATGGAATTAACATTGTTCTGTGCTAATTTGCTTTTCTTAGTTTCTATTTAATTTCAGTACTGCTTTGTTTAATTCAGTTTTGCTCATTTGTTTCAGTAGTTAGATTTAGATATATTAAATTGCTCATAACATCTTCAATTGCCTCCGAAAGCCACAGCTGGACTGATGGTGAGGGATTGAATTATGGATGTGTAGTTTGATATTAGTTTCCTTTCTGCAAGTTAGAAATATTAAATTGTGCATGACATCTTCAGTTACCTCCGAAAGCCACAGCTGGACTGATGGTGAAGGATTGAATTATGAATGTGTGGTTTGATATTAGTTTACTTTCTGCAAGTTAGATATCAGTTACTCAAGTTGTTTATGGTTACTTCCGAAAATCATAGCTGGACTAATGATGAGGGATCAGAAGACAAGTTGATGTAATTTGATTTAGATTTACTTTATTGCAACTTTTGGATTTCTTTCAGCATAGTTTCTTTTGTGTTTAGACATCAGCAAGAATAGTTTGGTTTCATGTTCACTAGTTCACTGTTTTGATTTATTAGACTAGCAACACCTTTTCATTTCAGCAACACATTTTCATTTTCTTTCAAGTTTTGTCATTGTATGTTTCAAATTCTTTTTTTTCAGTTTCAAGTTGGTAAATCATTATAGAGGATATTATTTCCTTGAACAAACATAACCATACTTGTTTCCATTTTAGAATTTCCATCTCACCTTAGAAAACCAAAAACGACAAAAATTTAAGAGAAAGGTTATCTTGCACATATAGTCTTGACACATATAGTCTTGCCCGCACTTCATCGGCTTACGAATCCAGTTGACAAATTAAATGCAGCAATTTAGGACACACTAAATTGACCAAACGGGGACTTTCCATTCCTTAATGGATTTAATTTTGTTAGAGTCTACCTTAACACCCTTGTGAGATACAATATGACCCAGATATTCCACCTCTTGTACTCCAAAGAAAGCTTTGGATGTTTTTGCATATAATTGTTTCTCCTCCAATAGTTTGAGCACCCTGTTAACATGATGAACATGATCCATCCAAGACCTGCTGTAGATTAGTATATCATCAAAAAATACTAGCATGAAGTTTCTATGGAAGGGTCTGAAAATGGAATTCATCAAGCCTTGAAATGTAGAAGGTGCATTGGTAAGGCCAAAAGGCATGACCAAGAATTCATAATGACCCTCATGAGTTTGAAATGTTGTTTTTGGAATATCTTCCGTCTTCATTCTAATTTGATGATATCCTGAACAAAGATCCAACTTGGTAAAATAAATTGCTCCATGTAATTCATCAATCACAGGAATGGGAAATTTATCTTTAATGGTGAGCTTATTGAGCTCCCTATAATCGGGACACATGTGCCATGATCCATCCTTCTTGTGTACCAATACTACAGGAGCAGAGAAAGAACTTTGACTAGGTTGAATTATACCAGCCTCTAACATTTCTGCAATCATACGTTCAATTTCACTCTTTTGGACATAAGGATATCTGTAAGGTCGGATGTTTGGAGGAACACTTCTTGGAATCAAATGAATAGCACGATCATGATCACGAATAGGTGGGAGTCCTTTGGGAGTATCAAAAAAATTGGAATGATTGTCCAATACTCTTTGGAGATCTGGAGAAATAGATGATTTTGATGTTGGAACTTCTAGTGAGCATAATTGTGCAATTACGCCTCGTTCTTCTTTCTTCAGAAGCTTTGTCATAACCTTAGAGCTTATTATCTTTCCTGGCTTCCCTGTGATACCCCGTAATTCGATTTCCTTTTCTTCTGAAAAAAATTTCAAGAAAAGTTCTTGAACATTAAAATCTATTGTCCCCAAAGATTGTAACCATTGTACTCCTAGTACGACATCAACACCTCCCATTGGGATGGAAAGCATTGGAATATTCAATACATATTCCCCCATGGATATCTTGATATTATGGCATTTTCCAAAGAAATTTATAGTTCCTCCATTTGCAACCATCACTTGAAATTCTGGTGTTGGGTATAGAGAACAATTCAATTCCTTGGCTACCTTACAATGAATAAAATTATGGGTACTACCTGAATCAATCAACACTATTACCTTTTTCTTCTTGATATGTCCTTCTATCTTAAGAGTTTGAGGAGTGGTAATTCCTGCCAATGCATTACACGATATGGTCAGACTCATTTCTTCCTCTTCTAGGGTTGGTTCCTGGTTTATATCCTGTTCTTGTTCCTTTTCTTCTTCCTCTTCACAATCTATGTAAAATAATTTCTTCTCGGCACACTTATGACCTTTAGTGTATTTGCTATCACAACTGTAGCAAAGCCCTTTTGATCTTTTTTCTTCCAATTTTTTTGGTGTCAACCTTGTAGGTTGCTGAAATATAGGAGTAGCAACACTTCCCTCTTTATAGAAGTGAGTGGTAGGCTTCCTTGTCGCCATAATTTTACATTCAATTTTTCTTGCCAACCTGAATGCCTTCTCCAATGAATCAGGTTCCAAAACGCGAAATTTATGTTGGATGTTATCCTTTAAAGTACCTATGAAGAGATCAATCCTGTGTTCCTCTGTAATATCAAGTACCCTTATATTCAATTTTTGGAAGTCCTCAATGTGCTCCCCCACTAAACCCTTTTGTTTGAGATTTATCAATTGGCTAAAGAAGGTGTTGCTCTTTGTATCCTCATAATGTGCTATCATTTCCTACGTAAAAATTTACCAAGTGACAATTTTTTTACGGGAGCAAAACAATCAATACCATACAAATGTATTTTGTTCTAGATGTAAAGTTGCAATGTGTACCTTTTGTGTGTTTTTCACATTATTGAGTTCAAAATATTTCTCCATTTGTAGTATCCATGTTATGGGATCCTTGCCATCAAACTTCCTCATATCCATCTTTGGAATATGGTGGTTATTCCTGCCAATATTAGAGTTTATAAAATCACAATTATCATTTATTTTGTTCTCATCATTAGTTTCCTCTACTATCTTTTCACCATTAGGAAAAATTTGTTGTATCAACTTTTTCAAACCTTCCATGTCTGCTTTTAGATCATTCTTCATGTTTTCCATTTTAGCTTCCATGTCATCCATCTTAGCTTCCATGCCAACTTCCATGCCATCCATCTTAGCTTCCAAACCATTCATCTTAGCTTCCACGCCTTTCTTCAAACCATCCATTTCAATTTTTGTTGCTCTTTGCTATAGCGAAATTTGGTGCACTTGCTCATGGAATTTTGATATCTCATGTTGCATTTCTTTGTCTTCATGAGTCATAGTAGAGCCTTCTAAAGGCTTAATGGGTGTTGAGTTCTTTTTAGGAGGCATCTTATAACCCAATACTGATAGTTATTCTCAATAGGCCTTTGGAATCACTAGAACTGATTTTTCAAACAAGACTTATGCAATTTGAAAAAAAAATACACACCTTTTTCTTGATTTTGAGTAACTCGATATTGAAACTGAATTATCTATGTGATTTTGGATCTTTAATATCTGAAATTTGGCCCTGAAGTCACCCTCTGAATCTTCTTTTGAATGCCACAGGTCTGACCTGAATTGGATTCTTCAAGGCAAAGTTATGTCCAATCTCCCACAATGACCCAATTATGGACTGGTTCCATATCCACGTGTCATTGTTTCCTCCTCTAGCTTTGAAATTGATAGAAAATAAACTACAGTCTGTGTACTTGCGGTCACTTTTTACAGCATTCCAATCCGATGCTCAGAGAGAGAGTTATGAAGGTTTTCCCACGATAACCTCTCTGAGATGAAATTCAAGGGCCTGAAAAAGTCCTAACTTCCACAGATCATATCTCCGAAAATATTGTGAACCAAGCTCTGAAATTTTTCGACAATGTTCCATAGGATTTTTTCTCCACTCTATAAATATTTCAGCTTCCAAACCTTTTTAGAAAAAACGTTATAGTGCAAATTCCGCGATGACCTGTTTAAGTGAAATTCAGGAGCCTACAAAAAGCCCTACCTTCCACAGATCATATCTCTGAAAATATTGCAAACGAAGCTCTGAAAGTTTGAGAAGATGTTCCTCAGGATTTTGGCTTCGTACCCTAAAAATTTCAGACTCTGAACCTTCGTAGAAAAAAATTTAGAGCGAAAATTCCACGATGACCTGTTTGGAGCAACGAAACCCTAGAATCCAAACCTCTGATACCAAATGTTGTGAAACCAGCTCCAGAAATAGAAGAAAAGAGATATAAACGCCTTATAAATAAGCCACTTCGAGGGGGAAACCTCCAATACATTACATGAATGAACAATTCTTGGATGATACAAATTACAAAACCTCATTTCTATATATAGGAGACCATAGGGCCACAATGTAATCCTAGTGGGGCCACAATGTAATCCTAGCTGACCTAACAATAATAATTTAAGGGCACAATAATAACAATATGGCGGTTACAAGGGTACAATAATAACAATAAGGGGGTTACACTAACAACAATAAGGGACTATACTAGTAATATAGGGACCTAACAACAAAATTGTAGCATGGAGTCTTATCCAGTGCAAGATATCGATATCATAGGTAGATGGTAGATGATAATGGAGCACTAATTTACTTTTCCAACTATAACATGACATCTTCCAAGAGAAATCCTAGGCCAATAGTACTTCACCATGAATTGGATCTCTTGCATGACACCCCAGTAGTATGTCGTTATTAAAAATGCAAAGTATTGAAGGTCAATCCTCAACATGTCACACTATCCCATTTTTTGAATAATAGACTACCTAAAGTAATGGTCTAGTACCTCCCATTGTAATCAAGGATCTATTAGAATATACAAAAAATACACACATAAATACTTCCATATGCTCCTTTTTTTAAAAGTTGGAAGAAAATCCATTGAGTTTCATCTAGAATTAACCAACCCATATCCTTTTAATGGGTCAACTAAGATTTTAATGCGCTGAGGTATGATACTAATACTACCTAAAACATCTCTACTAGGAGAACCAAAATTCATATGAGATGAGAACAACAATGTCCAATTACACTCCAAGGTTAATTCAATTATTGGAGGATAGTGATGACTTCTCTCTTCTTATCCATTTGCAAAGTAATTACTAAAATTTTTATAACTACATTTTGTATGTTTCCTGGTCATCTTCCCTACTTGTTGCTGATGTTGAGACATAATTCTCCTTTTGTGGTAACAATTACATGATTTCCAAATCTATTATGGATTTTTCAAATCTTGGGTTGTTTATCCATTCACATGAGTTCATTCCTTCCATATAGTAAATGGTAGTTATACCATTTTGTGGTCCACTTTATAATCAATTTTATTACTTGAATATTCTTCAATACAATATAGCATTTCCATTTATAGTATGTGCATCAATGGTTTTATTTTCAAAGCTTTAATAGGAATAATTTGTTAAATATAGATGGTTTTGCATGCACTTATGTAAATATTTCATGGTTCATAAAGAGTTCTAGGTGCTCACTATTTATTGAAAATTATTCATTGAGTAACACTTTAATGACAAAAAATTATTTATGAAAAGGGAGGCATCCAAATTTGTTGTTGTGCATGCAATATGTAGTTTGCCTCTTGATGACAAGTTGTTTGTAAACTATCACTTTCATACACCACCAACTTCTTGTTAAAGGCATCTTGCATTGGAACTACCTTTAGATGATCTCTTGGGGCATAAGAAAAAATAGTTTTGGTTTTTATATGGAATTGATATAAATTTATTGCTTACTTTAACATTTGTTTTATACAATGGTTAGTTGCATGTGTATTGGAAAATATTTTCCATGCTACTAATATATGTTTGGTATAATGTTTGAACATACTAAATTATTTTTGTTTACTAATATAATGGATATAATGTATAATATTTTTACAATTGGGATTTAGATAATGAATGACATGTCTACCATCTACCATTGCACCCAACTACCTTTAGATTCTCCCTTGGCCAATACGAAAAAGTAGTTTTTCTTTTTATATGGAATTGATATAAATTTATTGCTTACTTCAAAATTTGTTTTATCAAGTGGTTAGTTGCGTGTGTATGGGAAAATATTTTCCATGCTCCTAGTATATGTTTGGTATAATGTTTTAACATACTAAATTCTTTATGTTTACTAATATAATGGATGTAATATATAATATTTTTACAATTTGGATTTAGATAATGAATGACAAGTTTACCATCTACAATTGCACCCAACTATTAGGTCATCTCAAGATAAGGCTATTAAATGAACAAAACTTGGAAAAGAAGCATATTAAGCATGCTTGAATAAACCACCTACTCAATTACCATCATGTTCTCGATCATTCACCAATTGGGGATAAAAATAATGTTATAAAGGTTGTAGGATGATTTATTATGGGATTCCCGTGCCATGGAAGAAATGTTCTTAAATTTATCCCAACAACAAGAGCTAGGGGACAAGGCTCATATCATTGATACCTTAATTGAAATCCTCAGTGTTGCTTCCACCAACTACGTCTTTGAACATCAGTTAAAGTCTGCATGACTACAAAAAACAATGTTATTATACAACTTGAAAGAAATGTGTGTCATGTTATTTGTGTATTTCTTGACATTACAATGACAAGTAACCATTAAGTTTCCTATACTTTAAAAAATCTTGTCACATAATTAGCAAAAAAAGGTTTGTGTATGCTTCAAGATATTATACATGTATATTTCCCACTAATTATAGGTTTTTCAAAGATCAAGTACTTTAAAGTGGTAACATCCTCCCTTGCAACAATGAAGAGGAAAATAAACTACTAAAAATGTTGCGTTTATAGGTGAGAATACACAAATAAAGAGATAGCCCAAAATGTGGCTATGATATGTACTAGAAAATGGTCAAGACACATCATCTAGTAAAAAATTAAGGCACATGCATGTAATCCCATGGATTCAATGGATGTCTCATGACAAATAATCAACCACATTGTAGGGGCAATATTCCTTCAAATTGAAGTGAGCCAACAATTATGTGGATACAAGTGGATGCAGTAGCCATGAAGCATATAAGGGATACATGGAATTATAAATTCAAGGATGAAGTATGCAACCTTCAATTAATTAGATACATTGATAGATCATCCCACATTCCCTTTGATCAACTAATTTGTTTAAGCCAGTTGTAGTGGTCGATAAAAATATCCCCCCATAGTTGTATATGAGCAATGGAAATCTTATGTTGGCTATTATAGTTTTTGGTAGAAAACAAGTGAAGAGAATAAATGTCTAGATGCAAGCATTGATTGTTGAATTAAAGAATCTATGGGAAGGGATACATGACGATGATGTATCAAGACCCATCCTAATATAGGATTTTTTATGTTGTATATTGTATGTGTACATAATGAACAACCATCCATGACTACGGCTTTACTATGGTAAGTGTATTGAATGATTTTATGTTGTGGACCTTTTGTAAAGGTTAGACAGTTTGATGACTGATGAAATTAAGTGTATGCTTTCTTGAGTGTATTTATACTAGAAGATTACCCTTATTGAAGAACAACATTTGTTTTTAATGATAAACTAAAGAGAACCTAGAGACCTAAAATAATGACATTAATAGATTAGCTTCAAAAAATGCACCAAAAAGGAAATTATATTTTATGAGCTTCCTTTTTAGGAGAAAATTAAGAATTCCCACTTACTAGATCATATGTATATATTAAAAAATGTTCTATTTTATTTTATGAAAGTACATATCATTAAAAATGTGACATATTTAATGTTAGAAGCTCTTGTTTGTTCAAATATTGGAAATAAATATTGCTGAAAAAAATAAAGTAAAAGAGAGGTTAGTCCATCTTGGTCTCCTAAATAAGGTGACATTTTGTGGTTTTTGAAGAAAGATTATATGTCTTTGGAAATGGATATTACTTAGGGTGTGAAGGATCCTTATATATGCAATTTGACTCTATGATGCTAATCTCATTGTAGGATGACATATTTTGATATTGAAATCACATGACCACTTGAACCACCTAAAAATTTATGCATGTTGATTACATGTTTCTTTTTATATAGTGTAGGTTACATGCCATACATTCAAAATTGTATGCCAATTACTTGTGTTTGTTTATTTTGTAATTCCATTACCCTTTGCTAGTGCTTGGTAGTGTGAATGATGACTTCCCCCAAACATGTGATGTACCATTTCTAAATTATATGCATTTTTACATTGAATTACATCAAAGGCGATTCTTGTGGCAAGTATTCCACGATGGTGTCTAGGGATAGATATGATTATATGTTTGAAAAGAAATTACCAACAAGTTTCATGGACTTTCATATCCATCTTCTAATTTTCCTAGTTGATGAGGTTGAATTAGTTGGGGTTGTCTCATGTCATTGAATGCTCTTCTTGGGGAGGTACATGAAAAAGTTGAAGGGATTTGTTTTTCAAAGGAAAAACCCAAGGGGATTGTAGCAGAGGGTTACATTTTAGATGAATAACTCTATTATACTTGTGATTACATCATGATAACACACTAAGCATAGTGATTTTGGATGGCCATTTGGATGAGGATAAAAAGGAAAAGGAGCTACTCTAAACAAATAGAAAAAGGCATAATGAGAAAGAGAAAGTCATTTATCTTTTTCCAATTTTCTACAAAGTAAGTATTTAAAATTAACTTGATAATATATATTTGATCTCATATTATTTTTTATTTTATGATTACAATGGTGAATTTAGTAATTGATTCCATTAATAAGTTTTTTCTTTATAATGTGGAGGCAAAGAAATCATGGGTTACATTGTATGAAGAGAAGAAAAGGAAATAATACAGTGAAAAGAAAGTATTTATATGATTAAATGATAACATCATGCCTAACTAAATCATTTAAATAAAATATGTGAATGATTTATCCCAATAGTTGGGTGGCAGAACAAATCAAAGAGAAAAACAAGGCTTTTGATAATTACTTGCATGGTGAAGAGGATGAATGTAACAATGAAATAAAATGTAGAAGCATTGTAATAATCCCTCCTTTCCAATTATTTATTTTATAATGCATATTTGAATTTATAACATGTATTATGTTTTTATTGTTCCTTGGGTTACTGGACATATGACACTATCATTTATTCATATTTTTACTGATGCATTTATTCCCATCTATATGGATATCATTTTTTCAATAAGGATGTTGATGATGGATGTGTCACACTAGACTATGGAGTGGAAGTTGAGTTCAACTAATCTACTCATGCTAGCCATAGTGATCATAAATTAATCAATGGGAAGTCAGGTTACATTGGAAATAAACAAGAGATGATGTAAGCGGACTTCATATCTTTTTAATGTGCTATATTTAGGTGTAAGTGGTGGGACAAATTCGACCAAAGTAATATAAAACAACATTGTGATAATGAGATGATATTTATTAACTATATAAAGATGTGGGATATTGAAAAGAATAAATCCCATGTTTTTCCAAGACGTTGCAGCTGAGTGTATTTTTACCCATATGTGTTGGATAAACATTGGTTGTTTGTACTAAGAAAATCCAAGATAAAAACATGTTTTTGTGAATAACAATGTTATCATGACGAACAATGAAGATAATCACAGTGATGGCAACGAAGAGTTATAACTACATTTTTTATTTCAACATTTTGTTGTGGATGTCTCATTTTATTATAGTTTTATATAATTGAACAAATATGTACATACTCTTAATCATAATAGTTTTAGTTAATTTGTACAATTATGTAATGACAATTATTTATAGAAACAATCAAATCCAAATCACGGTAGAGAATGGAAGTAATTACTAGTGTTTTTTTCCTTAATTTTTAAAGTTTTATATAATTAGATAATATTCATACTAATATCACACAAAATATGTTACAATCATATCCTCCTATGTCCTGCCATGAGGGAAATTGGGTCATAAGGAAAAGGAAAAAAAACTCAACGATTTTCTAATATTTTGTGAGTACAAAAATGCTTCAGATCCAACTAAAAAGGAAGCCCCAAATCCCTATTACTCTAGAAAAACATTCAATTTTATTAGGTAGCTCTAAATCCTAAAAGGATGATCCTGTACCCTAGTTTTACCAACTCCAACTATAAGGATGCTCCAATTCCTTGGTTTTATCAACTACAACTGATAGGATGCTTTAAAAACCTACAAGCTCCAAATTTCCCTAGCACCACCCTGCCACCCGGAAGTATATTCAGGCTAAAAACTGAAGGAGACTTCACTCTCCTACCTTGAACCACCCAAACACCCTTAAAATATAAAAATTGATAAATAATTTGTGGGCTCCCATACCAAGGACAATGACCCACTTACAAAGATATTCAATGAAACCCTCTCTGCTAATATGTGCTTTAGATATGAAAACTTTTTCAAAACTTCAGGATTGGTTTTAAATGTTGTAACAACAATAACTTCTCTGGTTGCAAAATGCCTTTAATCAAATAGCGAGTTTCATACTACTAATGCAAGATGTACTATTTTTGTACCTTGAGATGTATGTTGATGCAAGATGTATTCAAATTTGATGATGTTAAGAATATACTAGAGGGTGTATTTTACAACACTAGTCATTACCCTTATATTTTTTTAGTATTGTTTCTAATTCTAGCTACAAAACCAAACTTCACCTTTGTTGCTCCACAAATTGACTTTATCTTGCAATCATGTCTCAAAACTGTGAATAATATTTCACCTTTTGCAAAACCCTAGACAATGCTTAAGAATGACAAAAACTCCACAAGAAAATAACATAATGATGTATCAAATATATTCTACCACAAATCAAGTTAGAAATAGTTTTAGGGATCATATAGTCTTCAATACAAGTTCTGAAAGTGCCTTGAATACACTCAATTTTTACCCTCAAGTTACTTCTCCAATTAGGGCATGAATCTGCCTTTGAAAACAATAAAAAACACTAGAAAAATAACAACAAGGATGCTCCAATGAAATATTAATGTGTTAGTAAATTCAACTTCAAATCATACCACAAGAATAAAATTCAGAACCAACCTTACCTTAGTTCACACAACTACTATAGAATGGGTCAAATGGGTCATACCCAAATGTCGAGTTACCTCTACAATTAGACCGTCGATTCCACCTTGAATTTTTTCGAGAAATCAATGAAAATATTCCTCAGAAGAACTTACACTAATGCTTGGATCAATTCCAAGTTTTTTGTATTGCAATACTACTAGTGAACAATTCGCAATATTCTCGGATGGGTTCAAATTTAAGACACTTTGTTCCAAACCTTGAATATGTCTCAACAAGTACAAATGTGACCTCAATGGAACTCGGATAAAATATAAAATAAGGAGGTTGGGTAGATATTTTAATAACCTTAGTCCTTAAGATGATGAGAGTAGCCTAGAAAAATTATTCGACCTTAACCGAAGATATTCAAACTCATATATTTGACCCACATCATACCTCAAGAATATACAAGGTCACAGTCAAACAAAGATATATCACTTAAATACTTAATTAATCTTCAATGGTTTTCCCAAAAAATTATCCAAAGGATATGTCACAATTTGGCTCAAACTTTCCCTATCATAGACAACCGAAATATGTTATAAACATGCCTCATAACATCAACAAACTTCCTCAAAAGGTAATCTAATTTCTTCCTAAAACAAGTTGAATGACCTCAGAAATTTCTTAAAGCCCTAGCGAAGACCAAACAAATAAAATATAGAAAGTATTTCACCCACATATTGACCTTTATTTAGGATTGATGTGACTACTCCAAAGGCCACAAATAGACACAAAGATATTAAGTTTAAAGCCTCAAATCTTCATTTCATTTGAGGATAGATCAGCCTTGAATATATAGTGGTCGAGGTGTCTTCTACAGGGAAATCCAACTTGAATTTGAATTTCAAATTTGGAGCAAAAAAGGGTTATTTTAGGAGGCAAACTCTAGGATAAATTTCAAATTGAATTTTGAATTTGACTTGGAGCCAAAAACCCCTTCAAAAAATAGGACCAAATTAATTTTGATAATATGCCCTTGAAAAGTCTCCTTTCTTGACCTCAAAAATATTTAATTAAATCCTTCAATAAAAAAATTCCTTCTTGACCTCGTGATTTGAGAAATTTTCTAGACAATGATGAGCTGCCACATCATCTCATTTTGGGGAATTTGGCCACAAGAAGGGGGCTTTAATGTTTGATTGAGAATATCTCCCCAAACGAGATGAACCAAAAGAAATTCCATATATCATTGGAATTACCACAATTAGGCGAATCAAATGATGATGGTTTTTAGCCCAAGAAACTTGATTTTCCTTGTCATTTTGATCAGCGAAAGCAGGGCTTATTTTGGGGATGCTTCGGTTGACCTAAATGACAACCACGGTTCAAAAATATTCCCCTTTTTCATTGATGTTAACAAACATACTTTCCCTATGATCACTTCTCCCCTTGAATCCATTCTTATGATCTTCTTCCCTTGATTTCTCTCCCCCTTTGACATCAATGGCAAAGGTTAACTACCCCTGACAAGATATTTATCTTGCAACATGCTTGTCTTGCCTTGTGTACTTGGTTGGATTGAATGTATATCAATGTGAACCTCGTAGAATCCCAATATTCTTCCAAAAATACTCAAATATATCTCTAGGTAAAGGTTTGGTGAAGATCTTCGTTATCTTTTCCTTTTTCCCAATGTACCCTACCTTGATATTCTTCTCTGAAAGATGTTCTGAAAGAAAGTGATATTTAATAGGGATATGTTTTGTCTTTGAATTCATTACAATATTTTTAGAGAGACTTACGGTGTTGGTGTTGTCACAAAATAACGAAATTTTCTCATCAAACTTTAATTGGAGATCTTGTAGGGTTTGCTTCATCCATGGAACATGAGTACAACATGTTGCTGCCTACGATATATTCTACTTATGCTATGGACAAGGAGACTAAATATTGATTCTTGATAAACCATGAAACAAGACAATCACCCAAATAAAAATTCGCACCATTGGTGCTTTAATCTGCATTTTTATAAGCAATAAAGGTAACTTTATTTCCCTTCAAATACCATATTCCAAACTCCATTGTTCCCTTGAGATATATGAAGATCCATTTTACTACAACAACATGGGATTCTTTTGGTGTTGCTTACAATCTAGCCATCTGTCTAATTTCTTGCAATAAATTTGGTCTCTAATATTTCACATACAATAGAATTCCAATCATCCATCTATACAGTAATTGGTTTTCTTCCTTGGATATATCCTCCTTGCATAACTTGCAACCAATCACCAATAGAGTGCTAACTAGTTTTCAATATTTTGTTTGGAATCACTTCAACATTTCTTTGAAGTACTTGGATTGAAAAATAAATATACCATCATCTTCCTAAGATATCTAGATTCCCAAGAAGAAGGTAAACTCACCAAGTAAGGACATCTCAAATTCACTATGCAAATCATTTTCAAACTTATTACTCAACCTTTCATCATCGCTTCCAAAGATAATATCATCCACATGCACCTTAATGAGAGTCAATTTGTCTTGTTCAAATTTTATATATAAGTTTCTATGGAAATTTCCCTTTTTAAATACTTGTTTATGTAAATACTTGTCCAAACGGGTATACCATGATCTAGGAGCCTGCTTGAGACCATACACTACTTTCTTCAACCTAGAAACATAATATTTATTGTCGGTAAGCATAAATTATTCAGTCTTCTCTATGTAGTCTTCTTCTTCCAATTCTTTGTTCTTAAAAATTGATTTGATTTCCATATGATACACCTTAATATTTATCGAATATGAATAGGCCAAGAAAATCCTAATGGATTCCATCCTAGCCACCAGTGCAAATGTCTCTTCGAATTCTATTTCTTCAACCTACATATATCCTTTACAAACCAATATTGCTTTGTTCCTGGTTACCTATCCATATTCATTCAGCTTGTTCCTGAAGACTCATTTTGTGCCAATGACATTTTTGTCCTTTGACCTTGGAACCAGTTCCCATGTGTCATTTTTTTCAATCTCATCCAGTTCTTCATTCATAGATTTTATCCATGGTTCATCATGGCTAACTCCTTCAAATTTTCTAGTCACAAACGTGGATATTAAAGTGAGATGAATTTATCTAGCATTCTTCTTCTAGTTCCTATTCCTGGATTTACATTACCAATAATCTAATCCGATGGATGATTCTTCTAGTACCAGTGTTTTGGATCTTCAGATGGTGCATTTTAATTCTTTTCTTGATTATTAGTTGACTCCTCTTGCTTTTCTGCTTCTTCTTCCTTTACTTTTCCTTCTTTCTTTGGTTCTTTTGTTGCTTCCTTCCTTGAAGATGAAAATTTTTGCTTCATCTTTGACTCAAGAGTTTCACCAAAAGTTACATTGATGCTTTCCACTATCTTGTTAAGTCTCATATTGTAGCATTTGCATGCCTTGATTTTATGTGAGTACCCAACAAATATGCCCTTATCTACTCGAGAGTCAAATTTCCTGATCTTCTTATCTTCCCTCTTAATGTAGAATTTGATCCCAAAGATTCAAAATTGCTTGACATTTTTTGGTATTCTCTTCCATAGTTCATATGGGGTCTTGTCATTATTTATTCTAAGCATTCCTTTATTTTGAATGTGCACAGTTGTCTCTACTTCCTATACCCAAAACACATCAACTAATTTGGAATCATTCAGCATTGTCCTAGCCATTTTTTCAATTGTTTTGTTATTTCTTTCGATGACTCAAATTTGTTCTTGTGTCCTTGCTACTAAGAATCATCTCTTTATTCCATGTTCCTCGCGGAATTTCTAGAATTGCTTGGATGTGAATTGCCCTCCATTACCAAATCTCAGGAATTTGATTCTCAGATCAGTTTCATTCTCAACCATCTCCTTGTAGATTCTTAAGAATTCAAGGATTCATACTTATTCTTCAAAAAAATAACTATTTTATTCCAGGTATAATTTTCAAACATTATCATGAAGTATTATCCACCATCCAATCCTTTGGTTCTCATCGGTCCACATAGGTCAGTGTGCAACAACTATAATAGTTTTGAAGTAGAATATTCCTTGGTCTTGAACTCAACTCGTGTCTGTATTCCATGCTTACAGTGCATACATGAGGTTCTAGTTGGTTTTGAAATCTTTGGCATTTCTCTCATAGCTTCCTTTTTATTGATTCTAACTAGGTTGTTGGATTTCACGTGTCCCATCTTTCTATGTCACAGCCAACTTTCATCCTATGTATCCAGGAAACAACCTTCCTTTCCAATCTCATCTGAGGTATATATATCATTTCAATTTCTTGTTGTTGTCACTACCAAACTACCTAATTTATCCTTTCTTATTTCACATTTCTTTAATTCAAACAACAGTGTGTTCCCTTGATCACACATTTGACTCAAACTTAGTAGATTCTGGTTCAAGGTTTTAATGAGAAACACATATTTTGTTGTGTCATTCTTGCTTTCGAGCTTAACTGTACCATTTCCTATCACCTTTGTAAAGCCATAATTTTTTAATGATATTTTTTCATCACTATCTTAATGCAGAGATACAATTTTTTTCTTATCCCTACCATGTTTGTTGAGCAGCCACTCTCGACATACCATACACTTTTATTCCTTTGTACTTTTAGAGAAATTGCATAACTTTCATTTTTCTTCTTCCAAAATTTCGGGGAGCATTTACAACATGTTGTGGTTCACTTGAAGGAGTGGTTAACCTATATTATTTAGCCAGATGTCCAAATTTGTTGCATTTATAATGCTCTACTTCATTACTCAAGTATCTAAACATGTTATAACTTTTTTTTTAATCATCCTGATATTTTCTAGGATAATCATTCCCAGAGTAACTTCCAAAGTTTCTTATGTTCCTAGCATAAACTTTAGAGTTTACAACCTTACGTACAAAATTGTTGCAAGAATAGCATACACCAAGGAAGATAGTTTGATACCTAAGAGGATGTATTCTTTGTGGTACATTTCTCCAAAGACCCTTAGATTTCCGATCTTGGAACTTTTCTTTTGAAATCATGCTTTCCTCTTCCTTGCTAGGTTCCTTGATGATATCTACTTAGGCCTTTTTTCCAATTTCTATTGACATAGAGCCTAAACCTTTAACAAACATGGGATTATATCCTAATCATTTTTGAACCTTTATTGAACATGGGATTATATCCTAATATTTGACTGTTGATAATTTCATCCAACACTTTGGTATTGTTTGTGAGTTTCTATTGGATATTCCTCTTACATGCTTCCTTTCTATTGTAGCGGTGACAACCACCCTCCAAAATTTTGTTATTGCTTAGATTTTGGAGCCTAAATTTATTTTCACAGGAGGTTACCTTGCACTGCTATCAGGTATATATGCTTTAATCAATGCTTATCTTGTAGGTTTTCTTGTGTTTACTTTCTCTTCAATTAGCAAAATTTTCTAAATGACAAGCTAACCTCTGGTCGAAGTTTTGCACATCAGTTTTGGGTTTGCCTCCTAAAATTGCATAATTCATGGAGCCAGTTTTGACCTTCATGTTTAGAATTTTGCAATCATGACTGGAAGTTATCCTTGAGCTCAAAAACTACGCAGTCATGACAGGCATCCCAACATTGAGCCCAGAAACTACACAATCTCTCAGTGAGCTCAGAAATTGTGCAGTGCACTAAGTCGAGAGCTGCCAGTTCCCCATAACTGCGTAATCCTTCCCTTTGAAGTGCACGAAATGTTTTCCTAGAAAAATTAGAAAAAAAAAAAAACATCCTTAAAATTTAGGGATCTATTTTTAGTAACCCGAAGGAAGCACACTTTCTATTTTTGTAAATTGTTTCCATGTGTCACTTTTTCTTTGATTTGTGGCATGCACCTCACAAACCCTAATTTATCAAATATATTTAATTGATGCCCCTATATCTCATTCTCACACTCGATCTTGGAGCTCTAGCATTCCCGAAGAAATCAAATAACCTTTGGTGTGATCGTAGTCACTTTTCCGGGTGATTTTTTCATTTATCGCTTTTAGACACTTTTTTTGTCGCCTTTTTTCGTTTGGCTTGCATGAGTGTTGTTTTTCTTGATTCTTTGCAGGCATGTTGGAATTTTAAATTTTGTTAGCATTTAGAAGTTTTTTTTCAACTTATCATTTTCCTTTTACAAGTGTTGCATTGGTTTCTTCGTTTTTTGCACCGATGGTCGCCGTTGCGGAAACTCTCGTCACCAATCTCGCTCATTTCTCGTTTTTTCAGTTTTTGCACTTGATTTGTCTTTTTTCATCAAAACTTAGTTAAATATGCACTCAAGCCTTCACCATCTCTCAAATCTGCCTGTTTTTCACACTTCCCTTGGGTAGATCTGCCCTTCCCTTAGCCAGAACTCACTTTTCCCAGTTAGGAATCGCGCAATTTGGAGGCTCATTCTTAGATCTTGGCCTCTGGAATGTTGAAATGTGCAATACATGCTAGCCCCACTGTGAATTGGGAAGTGCCAAGCCTCATCCTGCCTCATTGACCACTGATACTACGCAATGCACAGTCTCTCCTGGATCACTGCCCAAGTTAAACTGCGCATTGTGCAGTCTCAAGCCTCAAGCTTCGACCCTAAATGCTAGGAATATGTAGTGCGCAGTTTTCTCATCCAACCAGACCCTCTTCATGGTGAAAATTGTTCAATCCTTCAGTTAGTTTCCTAGTTTGTTTCATGAACATGTCCTGAAAGTAATTTTTCTTATAACTAATATTTTCTTATCGTCAGTGCCTTTTCTGTCCCACAAGTACAACAGTTGTTGAGGATATCTCCAACAGTCACTTTTACAATGGAATCAAAGAGGGTTGCCTCAAATGAAACCGTTGAAAGCAATACTGGGGAATCAGTTGAGCAAGTTCCTGTGAACCTACCAGTTTATGCGGACACTCAATTGTTTATAGAGAAGGGATTGAAACTGACATGGCAGCATATCAAAGATGATTTTACAAAGTACTTTCAGGAAGACTTAGAGGACCCACAAGCGTATCTCAACATCATGCAATCAAGGCTTTACAAGATTTCATGCAGGTATCCAACCTTCCCATGTGCAGATGTGATCAATTGGGTTGTCTCAAACATTGATGTGAAAACTATGACATTGGGTAACACCAGCAGGTAGAAGCTTGCTACATTCCTGGCAGCATATTTCAAGTAGATGTATCATCTTCCTGGGCCAGTGAAGAACATGGACTCACTTTGCTATGTCACTCAGAGCTACACGAACACAATAGATATCATCAAGAGCTCGGTGAAGGAGGAAACAAAGTTCAGACATACACCCACCCACATGCACAAGAAAAAAACTCTCAAGAAGGCCTATCAGCTTTTGGTCATACTAGCCTGTAAGATCTATGGCCAACCAGTCACAGAGACCTTCCCTGAAGGGTGGGCTATCTTGTTGAACCAGGTAGTGGACAAAGGGAAGTCATTCAAATGGTCATATCTTTTGGCTCATCAGCTGAGATTCTGTGTGACAAAATCTCGCAATCCACCTAATGGCAAGAAAGCACACTTCTACATGTTTTCATACTTACTGGATTCAATCTATGCACAGAACCAATTCATTGACATGAACAGGACATGGACACCGAGAGACACTGCTATACATATCTATTACAAGATACTGATCACTTCATCATTCGGCTTTACAGGCTCATCTTTCAGGAGGACCCTCCTTGCATATCATGAGCAGCTATGGAGGCGATATTAGGGATTTCAGATTGGTTCACCTTACCGAATGGCACATTGATCAGAGTATTCAGTGGGCAGAAGTCGCCACATATTTTTCCAAGATATGCCACCAAAAACTTGTCATGCAAGAGGTATCTTATCATATCTCCACAGCGTTGTCAGGAGAAATGCATAGGACGAAGAAGGCACCATGGCCAACTCTTCCTTTGCAAGTCAGATTATACGAGATTAATAATCTCAAGGTCATAGATGCCAAAGGGAAATCCATAGTCAGATTCGAGTTCGACACAAAGGTTTTCAACTTGTATGATCTAAGGAGAATTTACAAAGACCACTATGTAAGAGTATACTTCAACTGGGTCAGTGGGATATATCAATGGTCAGAGGAGGAACCATGGAATAATTGCTATAACTCCTCTCGACCTCATGAGCCGATCAATATGACTGGGACTTCTCAAGTTGTTCTGCAGATGGAAAAAGTTCCAGAAGAAACACCAACAGCAGGTTGCAGTACGATTCAGGACAAAGGAAAGAGGGAGGTAGTAGATATTACAAAGAGGACAAAGCTGAAAAAAGAAAGCATATCCTCTCACTAATAAATTAGCTTTGGAAATCTAAGCAAAGAGGGGACAAAGGCAAGAAAGAGAAGAGCAAAGAGGAAGAGAGAGAATAAATCCTTAGAAGAAGCAGTGTATTGGGTGCAGAGAGTAGAAGAATAATTGAAGGAAGAACGAGAGCTTAGAAGAAGAGAACAAGAGGAGAGACAAAATCAAGAAGAGTAAGAAAGGCAAGGTGCTACGGTGGAGGAGACGACACCTATATAGGTTGAAGAACAGATACAGGATCAACTAGCAACAAAAGGAGTGAGTGAACAGATACGGGAACGAGAGTTTTATCAAGAGCTTGAGCAATTGATTGAAGTTGAGGACATTGAAGTGGGACCAGAGCCACAATATGAGGATGTGCACCTAATCCCCAGTGCACCTCAAGCCACCTTTTAGACTCCATCACCTTCAGTCGCAGATCAAGCCCTGAACGAGGAAGGCGAGGTAGTTCTCCTTGATAATGATCCAGTCATGGATGTGTACAATATGTCATTTTCTAAACTATAGAAGAAGATTGTACAAGCATGAAGAAATAACTTCTCGGATGATCATGCATCACTTGCATTCATAAGATAAAGGGTGATAGTGGTAGACACTGACAAGAATCCAAATGCCATTTTCGATGTCTGCTTGGCCTTCATAAGAGCATCTAGATCTAAAATTGATTGTTTGGTGGGCGAGAATAAGAAGTTGGAATAGAACATACAGGAACTTTGACAAGAGAATGAACGACTCCGTGCAGAAGCGTAGAATGCACCTTCCGCACAAGTCTACCATAAGGAGATAATAGAAGTGATAC
This sequence comes from Pinus albicaulis, assembly GCA_034641835.2. Classification (NCBI taxonomy): domain Eukaryota; kingdom Viridiplantae; phylum Streptophyta; class Pinopsida; order Pinales; family Pinaceae; genus Pinus; species Pinus albicaulis. The sequence goes on along the minus strand of CM076582.1, from coordinate 534,361,823 downwards.
TCGCTGAATTATCCGCACTTGGAGACACTATGCAGGATCTTTATGAGGAGTTGGTGATTGTACATAAGGCATTTTTCTGCTTGAATGACTTGCAACGAAAGAGCAGAGAGTTTGTCAAAATCCTTAAGAATTTACATACTTCCATCACCATTGTGCATGAGTGGACAATGTGATACAATGCTGCATCGCTTACACTGGTAAAGAAGATGAAGCCACAGGAAGATTTAGAGAAATCCAAATATTAAATAATAATCCAAAACAACAAGAAACTCACCTCATTCATCGAAACCATTTAGGATGCATATGTATGGATACACAACAATTTGGATTTCATGGTGAGAACCCATCCAATCCCATTAATTGGTACACTCACCGAGACTAAATGCAAACAGAAAGTATAGTAGGATATTGATCAATACCTGAAGCAGCTAGAGTAGATGGCCACCTGGGAGGACATGGATATCAATAAAAAAAACTTACAAAATTACATCATTAGCCCGGTTAATACCAAAACGATGTTTCTCCTGATTAAGGAAGAGTAGAAGGCTGGTTTCAAGAGATTGTACCCAGATGTTATGGAGGCAAGAGTCTGCTTCCAGCTTTACATTATCTCGCAGTTTGGGGAGACCATCGCACAATACCAAGCTTGGCATGAGCATGTGACCGAGAGACACCAAGTCTAAGATGCCCCAAACTCCATCATCATAGTGTTCTGTCTTGTTAAGTTGTCAAGTTGCCTCTACCCTATTTTTTCTTATATGGGTACGAGAGGAAATTATAATATTTTTTGAAATTATTGTCTAAGTGAAATTCCATGTGTCCATGATGGAATGTGAAGAATCATATGTAATGTCAGGATTCATGAGGGAATTCCAAGAGTCACAAAGGGGGCATGCCAAGAGTCACCCCCCTTTTTTTTAAATACATCTTCATAACTCTTTTAACATGCTTTTGGGAGCCAAACTTTTGGCTAGGCTTAGGCTTAGAAAATGCTTGGGATTTTTTTGTCAGCCTTGGCTTATATGTAGCGTAGAGGGAGTATACTTCTTTGGGAGAGCAGGTGTTGTTGAACTCACATTCCACTATTGGGGAAATTGGGTCGTCATGTTGTATGTATGAATGGAACTTTCACCTATAATAAAATCAGATTTGGATCATCTTCATGCATATATTGTAAATGTCGTAGGACTATTCTTGTTATATTTGTGATGTATGTTGTTTAACTTACGCATATGCTTATGAACTATTTCATTTTCATTTGTATGAATCTTGTTGAATGCGTTCTCATATTTTAATCCATCACCTTTAACTTGTGGACCATTCTTCTTGTTAGTTTGTGTGATGTGTTTCAACTTGTGTGTTTGATCTGAATTTGAATGTTAGTTTTGTTGTGCTAATTTCATCTTCAAATTTATAATTATTTTGTTATTTTATGCTTTATGTGCGTAGTTTTCCTTGGTGTTTATGAGTGTCAAACAGGTAAGTGAGCTGAGTTTTTAAGTTAAATTCAAGAGCATAAAGCATGAAAAACAAATGCTAAGCAACAGCAATAACAAGTACAGAAAACCATCACAATTGATCCATTAACATAGTTTTTGATGAAGGAGTTCACCCCTCCTGGGCTACATCTCCTTGGTCCAGCTTCCATGGCTTGGGCCTCTGTATTAAATCAAATGTGAAAAAATTGTTATTTACATTCACCTACTGCTCCTTAAACCTACTTCAATGTGTCCATACTATCAAAATCATTCAGAAATGACTCTTCTTGCTCTCAATTTGGTCGTATTTTTCCAAATATATGGTCAAAACAATTTTGTCTAGTAAACTGGCTCCAAAACTGGAGAAAACTCTAGTTTGCCCCTCCAAACCCCCGCCGCTCGGACCACTTGACTTTAAATATAAAATGAGATCATATAAGGTTAAGTTCGAACGTTGTGGTGTATTGGCACAGAGCGTTGGTGGTGTGGGGGAGGTCATGGGGTTGAGCCCCGACCTCCACCCATTATGTACATAGCATTTTTCCCCAATATATATGCACCAACTATACCATAGTTCAAAATCTTGGTGTAAATATGTGAACTTTGATATATTTTAAAACCTTGGTATATATGTATGCGAACTTTGATATATATATATATATATATATATGCCAACAGACCTTGGATAATTTGAACCCAAACTATAATATATGCCAACCTCGGACTTTAATATAAAATCGAATTTTGTGACTTTTGACATATGATTTCAAAATTTGGCATATAAAAATGCAATTCGGAATTTGGATAGGGTCCACCAAAAGGGGCACGTGGCGGCCCCTGGCTGCACCACGTGTCTGCATCTGGTTGGACCATTCCAACAATTAAAAAAATTTCAAACTCGACCTTAGGAGACCCACATTAAGAAAAATTCACCTTCACACCTTCTCCAATGAATCTTGTAGTGACACTTGTCACAGTGTCATTGGGCGAAACTGAAGAATATTCCCAGAATATTCATGTTCTGCTGACTAGGCTGCCATGTCATCATTATGTCATGTTCTGCAAATTTTTTAGTTGTTTAGGAAAATGAACAACAGACTCTATCTTCTTCATCCGGACTTCGTTTTCGACGAAACGAATTGCGTCAGATTCCTGGAAACAATATCTTCCATGTCGTTGAGTTTCCATTCAATTATGAGCACTTTCATTTTTGAGCTTTTACACTGATCATCTGATCATTCCTCCTCACTAGAAGCCTTTTGGACCCCAAAATCTCTTTGATTACTAATTATGTGGATGAGGGTATAGTCCCCTCACCCTTCCAGTCTCAATCCACTGAAATTTTCCCATTTTCATCAATTGGAGCTTTCACAAAAAGTAAAATTTTTCCTTGACTCTTGCGGCCCTCTCTTGCTGTCGTTAACACCATCATATTGAAGTTTCCCTAAATTTTTAGAGCAGCAAGCTACTCTTGCAAAAACCAACTTGTTCCTACCTTGGTCATCAATCAAATTAAACTTAAAAACTGTCTCACCTTGCACATTGTCATCATCGTGATTCTTAACTGATTTCGCTTTGTACTTGTGTCAACTCTTGACCAAGTATCTTCGCCATTACCATGTACCCTTTGGAAACCAAAAACAATCACTTGTGGAACCCATGCCTTCCTTGTCAGATTTATTTGTCGCTTTCTCTTTGACTTTTGCACTCTCTTGCACCGGCATCTTGTTTCCAACACTACTAAACACTGATGTTGACTGCTGCAAATCTGTCACATCGTATTCACATCCTTTCAAAGGCAACCTGTTACAGTCCTGAAACATCTAATTACAAGCATAAGCAACCTCAATGAAATCAACTTGTTCATTCGATGCATCTTTTTGAAAGGTTTGACTCAAAACATCTTTATGTTTTATCATTAACAATGTCAAATTTTGACTTGCATTCAGTATCTTCTTCATTTCTCCTACATGTATAAGAGACAAACTTGTCTTCTTCTTATGCACTCTACCTATGTACTCAATTCCATTTTTAAACAAGTGATACTTATTCTCATGGAGATGAAATACTTCTTTCCTATCATAAAGATAAGGAATTCCCAAAACAATACATGATGTCTCAAGCGGAATCACATCAAGTTCAACTTCATCAAGAAAGTTTGAATTGATGGCGAACCGTAGTATGCACTTCCTTGTAACTTGAAAATTTGCATTCTTGCATATCCACCCTAAAGGATAAGGTCTTGGATGTCTAATATTTTCAAGGTTTAGTTGCTTAACCAAGTCTTCGGAAATCAAGTTATCTTTTGACCCACTATCAAAAAGTGTATCTATCTTGGTATGTTTAGAGACAACTCTAATATGGAAAAGTTATATTCTTGTATCTTCATCTTGAGTGACATAGGAACAATTTGAAGAACTAGTGCTTGCTATATGCTTACCTTTCAAACCCGTGGTTGTAATATTTGTTTCATCTCTTAAATATGAACCTAAGTCATGTTCAATTATACCAACAATTTTCTCCTTTTCTTTGGCTTTCAGTTTGTCTGGCTTCAACTCTGGATGAAGCTGCCAACAGTGGTCTTCATCATGGCCATTCTTCAAACAATGTTTACATGTGAGTTTATCTTTCTCTCTTTTGACAGAGCTATTTCTCTTTACTCTTCCATAAAACTGGCCCTTTCCTTTACTCTCACTATCACTTTTCTCATCTATGTTTTGTTTCCCTCTTGCTTCTAAATGTATGGCTTGAACAAAAACCTCATCTACGTTTATGGGATTGAACATGAGAATAGTGTGCCTAAGGTAACTGTGCAAACCCCAAATATAATTTAACAAAGTTTATTGAGAATACAAATTAGTACCCAAAATAAGAGCTCTTCTCCTAAATTCATGAGTATAATCTTGCACACTTTTCCCTTTCAACTATCTAAAAAATTTTCAGTCCATAATGCCCTTTTGCATGTAAGCTAGAGGATAAAATTGTCTTTTAATGGCAGCAATAAAACTTGACTAAGACATAGAGATCTTGTCGTAGTTTTTAATCTCTTCTTGATTCATTGCTTCCCACCATACAAGTGTTGATCCTTCTATCCTAAAGGAATCCAATTGAATATTTATGTCATCTTCATGAAGGTTCTGAATTCTGCAATACACCTCCAATTGACGTATCCAATTGTCCAATTTTTCTGCATTTATCTCGCCATTATACATTGGAAGCACAAATTCGACATCAAGTTTGAGTAAGGGAGTTTTTGTTGTGGAATTGGAAGATGATGTCGATGGAGAAGATGAGGATGATGATGAAGATTGTAGGAATTTTCAAGGTAAGTTTCGTAGATCAAGAACCAAAGGTCACCACTCACAAACAGATCACAAATCAGTACACCAGTATAATCACATGGTTAAAACCCTCAAAGAGGGAAACAGTCCATGGCCTGAGCCAACACGACCACTTCAGGAAATTTATTAATATAAAAAGAAAAGTTACATATGTTTCTCTCATAAATGGTTACCGGACAAATGACCCTCCATGCTCTTTAAATAGAGATCATGGACCAATCGGGTGTTAAGCCACAGATCAAGTGTCGTTAATACCGAGGTGAGATATAACCGTCAGATCACTACAAATCGTGACCGTCGGATTATAAGTTACAAATGTACATGGTAAAGAAACACACTTTACCTAACTCTACACTAGACTAAGTTATTCTTAACTATTTCCTATGTGTCAGAATATCCTAACATCCCCCCTTAAGAACAACTTGGGATAGGATTGAAGGATTTACAAAGGTGACACAAAGGGAGCCTATTTCCTATGTGTCGAAATATCCTAACATCCCCCCTTAAGAACAAATTGGGATAGGATTGAAGGATTTACAAAAGTGACACAATAGGAGAAAAAAGGAGGCATTAGAGCCTATCCCCCCTTAATGACAACTTTCTTGAACTCCAAACATGGATCGAAGTTTGGTAAACTTCGCTTCTGTGAGAGCCTTTGTAAAGATATCGGCTACTTGATCATTGGTTGGACAGTACTGCACTTCAAGAACACGATCATGAATGAGCTTTCTGAAGAAGTGTATGCGGAGTTCAATGTCTTTCATACGCTGATGCTAAACTGGATCTTTACATAGTTGAATGGCACTCTGATTATCACACCAAAGTGTAGTTACATGCTGCTGATGGACACCAAATTCAGACAGGATCTAACGAAGCCACATGGCTTCCTTGTTGCCTTCAACTGCGCCACGATACTCTGCTTTTGCTGAAGAAATAGAAATGGCACTTTGTTTCTTACAAGACCAAGTAATAGGTCCTAAACCGAGAGTGAATACATATCCTGCAGTCGACTTTTGATCATCAGGGTCACCAGCCCAATCAGAATCAGTGAAACCAATCAACAATGGAGATGCTCCTGCACTGTAATGAATCCCAAAATGAATTGTACCTTGAATATATCGAAGTATTATTTTAGCTGCTTTCCAATGACTTTCATGAGGTTGGTGCATAAAGCGAGCGACAAGACCAACGACAAAGGAAAGGTCAGGACGGGCATAAGTTAGATACAGAAGTTTACCAACAAGTTGACGATATAAGGTAGCATCAACTTCGGGGGTAGTACAAGTGACTGAAAGCTTGACTCCAGACTGAAAGGGAGAAGGGGATGGCTTATAGTCTTCCATGTGAAAGTGGTGTAGAAGATTACAAGCACTTGGACTAAGAGAGGGTAATGCATTCCTTGGACTGCAAAACTTGAAGACCAAGGAAATAATTCAAGTGTCCTAAGTCTGTCATTTCAAACTTCTTTTTAAGGCTAGACTTCACATGGTTTATATGGTTTGGATCACTACCAGTAAGGATAAAATCATCAGCATAAAGAACAAGGATGGTGAAGGACTTACCCACTTTCTTGGTGTAGACAGTGTTGTCAGAATGACACCTAGAAAAGCCATCATGTAATATAAATCTATCCATTTTGGCATACCAAGCCCGAGGAGCTTGTTTGAGAACATAGAGAGACTTCCTAAGGCGACAAACAAGGTTGGAGTCTTTTTTGATAAATCTAGGGGGTTGTTCCATGTAGATTTCTTCATGCAAATCTCCATGTAAGAAGGCGGATTTAACATTCATCTGATGGACTTCCCATTTAAAGGAGTCAGCAAGGGAAAGAACAAGGCGGATAGAATTCATTTTTGCAAAAGGGGAGAAGGTTTCAATATAGCCAATGCCTTCAACTTGTGAAAATCCTTTAGCAACAAGACGAGCTTTATTTCTATCCACTTTTCCATCTGGTCCAAACTTGGTTTTGTAAACCCATCTGCATCTAACAAGTTTTCTTCCTTTTGGAAGAGGAACAAGATCCCAAGTATCATTTTCCAATAAGGAACGATACTCTTCATTCATAGCTTCATCCCAATCTGGATGATCGGAGGCTTCTTCAAAGGTTTCTGGATCAATTTTTTCTGGACCTTGAGCCAATAAGGAAGAGCCTCTTTCGAACTGAGAACGTGTACATCGTCGATCGGCAGGGTCACCTGCAAGAGAACCTGCTGCATCCCGAGTAGAGCGAACCCATATTGGAAGCGGTGGAGTATAAGGAACAATTTCAAGAGGTGGAGGAGGATTATCATCCTCGTTGTCATCATCTGAACTAGAAGGAATGCTATTAAAAATATAAGAGAGAGAGAGAGGTGGCACATATGTCGAATCAGGCTCGCAGGCCAAAGGTGGCACACTCGCCGAACTAGGCTCGTAGGCTGATATATTTTCATCAAATTTTACATCTCTTCTAATGATTATATTTTTGGATTTTGGTTGAAGAATTCTAGATCCTTTGACATCTTCAGAATATCCAACAAAAATGCATTTTTCACTCTTAGGCTCTAAGGCTAAATGTTTCGCATCTGGAATATGGGCCCAAGCATCACTTCCAAAAAACATGAAAGTGACTTACATCTAGCTTGATTGAGCTCCAAGCTTCTTCTGGAGTTATAGTCTTTAAAACCTTAATATGAGTGTGATTTACTATGTAATTTGCACAGTTAATGGCTTCTGCCCAAAAATTGAGACCAAGTCCTTTAGATTGAAGCATACAATTAGCCATTTCTTTTAAGGTGTGATTCTTCCGTTCAGCTACACCATTTTGTTGTGGAGTATATGGAACAGTATGTTGCAATTGAATGCCATGCTCAGTGCAGAAGTTGATAAGTTTATTGTTAACATATTCTCCTCCATTGTATGATCTTAACTTAAGAATTTGATGTCCAGATTGTTTCTCAACAAAGTCCTTAAAGGCCAAGAACATGTTAAAAACTTCACTCTTGACTTTTAAGAAGTATACCCAAGTGCGTCTGGAAAAATCATCAATGAAAGTTAAGAAATACTTGCAACCAGAGAAATAAACAACAGGAAGTGGACCACATAAATCACTGTGCACAAGTTGCAAAGGGGTTGAAGCGTGCTAAGAGGCACGTTTGTCAAAACTATCCCAATGATATTTTCCAAGTACACATCCAGAGCAAACACCATCTCGGCAAGATACCAAAGGAAGACCCGTCACCATATTTTCCTTACATAGAGTTTGAAGAGAGCGATAGTTTAAGTGACCAAATCGCTCATGCCAAAGTTTTCTCACTTCATCATTATGAGCAACAAAAATGGAGGGAAGACATGATGATCCAAAGTTGTCAAATTTATACAACCTTATGCAATCATCAGCAATTCGAGTAGCTAAAATATGTTTAAGATCTTTGAGGTCCTCGATTACAACATCATGAGGTGAGAAATCTACTATTTTCCCTTTAGCTAAATGAGTTATTTGATAAACAGAGAGAAGGTTGCATGACAAGGTAGGAACACATTGTACATCATTAAACTGACCATTATCGAGATGAGTGGTTCCAAATCCTACAACACTAAGAGATCTATCAACACCAACATAAATATGTTTGGTGTTACAGTCATTTAAAGTAGAAAACATGGCTTTATTTTTGGCCATGTGATAAGAAGCTCCAGAATCAATGAGCCACTCATGAGAATGAGAAGAGGAAGATACATTTAATGCATAACTAGATCTTGATGCTTGACAACCACAAGCAGAAAGTGCCATTCCTGAAGATGAAGGTGAAGAGTGCTCCAAATTGATGTTGTGCTTCTTCATTGCTACTTCTAAGGCTTCCATCTTCTTAAAACATTTGGACTCTATATGGCCATCACGATTGCAAAAGTTGCAATGTCTATCTGTCTTCTTTCCTTTGTTTTTATATGCTTTATCATTTTGGTGAGTTGCTTTTTCAGTTTGCGGTTGAAATTGCTTAGGACCCTTGTTTGGTTTCGGACCATACTTTTTAAGATACTGCTTCTTGGGATTCTTTTGATATGATTGCTGTTGGGTTGCTAAGGCTTTCTTAGAAGCGTTTCCAGAAGTGATAAGACCAAGTTGGAAGAGTTTTTCTTGTTCTCTTATCAAAGAATCACAAAAGGAGTCAAAAGAGGGATTCTTGTAGGTGGTTCCTGAAGAAATGATGGCTTTTCTAGTGGAATGGAAGGCGGAAACAAATACAGAGTAAGCAGGGCCAAGCTTAGCAAGAATGCAATAGATGAGGTTACTATCTTCCTTTTTGACCTTACAACCTTCTAAAAGAAGTCTAAGGGTCTCGAATTTGGACAAAAAGTCTTCATTAGAGGAAGAAATATTAGGGTCCAAAGTATGTAACTCATTTTCAAGTCGTGGGCTCCGATTTGATTTTGAATGCCAAAGACAACATTTATCTTATCCTGGCTTCATGAGGTGTCAATGTCAAGGATATGAAATCGAAGATCTTGAGCAATGGACATTCCTATCAACCCTCGTACTTGATCTTGTTTATTTTCCCATTTAGCGACTTTATCATCATCAAAAGGTTTATTTTCTACCCCTGTGGCTATTCTGTAAAGCCCTTTACTTCTAAGTATATATACCATGTGAGGTAGCCATTGGAAATAATTGGTGTTGTTAAGAATAATCGGGCATGCACTTTCCATTTTTTTAAAAGTTGAAGCTGAGAAAAGCTAAAAATAACTGCTCCACTAGAAAGATATCAAAAAATTAGGCCGTTTCAAAAAAAACGGCTCAATAAACGGCTTCTGAATGAAGAAGTTATGCCTTTTTGAAAAAACGAGTTGAAGATGCCGAATAGTTACGGGAGCGGGATGAAGTGCGACTTTTAAAAAAAAAAAAAAAAATCTGCCCCTTTTAACAAAAAACTTTTTACAAAAGAAGCTTGAGAAAGAGATTTGAACCCAAGACCTCTATTCTCATAAACTAACCCCTCACCAAGTGAGATAGTAAAAGGATTATGTTATTGTTTGAAAGGAGGAAGGGTTTTTTTCTTTCTTTTTTTTCTTTTTTTTTCTTTTTTTTCTTTCTTTTTTTTTTTTTACTCTTCCCGTGTGCGTGCTTTTTCCTGCACACAAAAAACCAAACAAACAAAAAAAGAAACGCAAGCCTTACAGCAGAATGTTAGATTTTTTGTTAGCCTTACTGGCAACTATCAAATTTTTCACTATTTCCCGAGATCGCACAAACACATGGGGAAAGGGCATAAGGAGCAAAAAAAATCTCTTTTCCTGTTTCTGATTTGCCGAGATTGCACGAAGCGCACAGCAAAAAGAATACACAAAGAAGAGGGTACAGATCTGGCAAATAAATAAAACGTAAAAACCGAAAATAAACAAAGGAAACCGAAATAAGCAGAACTATTAACAAATATAACTGCAAAACAGATGCTTTATACCGTATCTAAATTAATATAACTTGGGCAAATTGGAAACCCTTTCACATCAAAAGAAAGACATCTCTCACCGTAATGTAGATATTCCTACACAACTAAGCAAGCCCAAGCCCCAAAAATGTTCATAAATAGTAGATCTACAAAATCTGCATTCGTATGTAAATAAACTCGTTTCGGATTTGATCAACAACCTGACGCGGCTCCCAAAATAGCTCCGATCCCATGTAGGAATTTTACAGGATAAGTTCCATAGATCAAGAACCAAAGGTCAACGCTCACAAACAGATCACAAATCAAGACACCAGATAATCACGTGTTAAAACCCTCACGAGGAAACAACACCACAAACAGCCAACGCGGCCACTTCAGATAATTTATTAATATAAAAAGAAAAGTTACATATGTTTCTCTCATAAACGGTTACCGGAAAAATGACCCTCCATGCTCTTTAAATAGAGATCATGGACCAATCGGGTGTTAAGCCACGGATCAAGTATCGTTAATATCGAGGTGAGAGATAACCGTCGGATCACTACAAATTGTGACCGTCGGATTATAAGTTACAAATGTGCATGGTAAAGAAACACACTTTACCTAACTCTACACTAGACTAAGTTATTCTTAACTATTTCCTATGTGTCGAAATATCCTAACAAAGATGGTAGAGATGGAGGAAGCTTTCCTCCACTTCCTTTTGAATCCTTCTCTTCATCCTTCTTGCCTTCTGAGGTTCCCTCTCCATGTGGAGACTTATAATTCTCTCCAACCATCCTGGTGTCCCTCTCTTCAAAGAGGATCTTAACCCTCTCAGTCAATTCATAGAAAGCCTTCTTGTATGATTCCTCTTCTGAAAGACCTTCGGTCTCTCCAAAACCTGACATGATGGCTATGGATTCAAGCTCAGCTTTTGGTGCTTGTACCTCTTCAATCTCAGCTTCTTGAGATAAAACTTGAGGTGCTTCAAGTGCAGCTGTGAGTGGAACTTTGGGTGGAGATGGTGCCCTTGTGGTTCTCCTTCTTCTGGTCCTAATCTCAGAACTTGCAACTAATAATTTCCCTTCTCCTCTCTGCAACTTTAACCTTGTAAGCATCACAAATTTGAAACCATTAAAAACCTACTTGCACAAAACTCAAGAAACTATCAAGAAAATAGCCTTTCAACTTGGATATGATACCAACTTGATCTGAATTTGAATGTTAGTTTTGTTGTGCTAATTTCATCTTCAGATTTATAATTATTTTTCCGATCTTATGCTTTATGTGCATAGGTTTCCTTGGTGTTTATGAGTGTCAAACAAAGTAAATGAGCTGATTTTTTAAGTTAAATTCAAGAGCATAAAGCATGAAAAAAAATGTTGAACATTAGCAATAACAAGTACAACAAACCATCACAATTGATCCATTAACACAGTGTTTTGATGAAGGAGTTCACCCCTCCTAGGTTACATCTCCTTGGTCCAACTTCCATGGCTTGGGCCTCTGTATTAGCTCAAATGTGAAAAAAATGTTGTTTACATTCACCTACTACCCCTGAAACATGCTTCAATGTGTCTAGAATGTCCAAATCATTTAGAAATGACTCTTCTTTCTCTTTTGGTCGAATTTTGCCAAAGATATGGCCAAAACAATTTTGCCTAGTAAATTGCCTCCAAAACTAGAGAAAACTCTAGTTAGCCCCACCAATTATGGAGGTGGCACCGAATTTGGATGTCCGCTGAGTATTCTGCCACATTGAACTCTAGTTAATTAATGCTAAAACTGGATTAAGTGCGTTATAAGCGCATTTAAACAAATCGTGCATTAGCAATTAGTTTAGCGCTAATCAATGGTTTAAGGTCGTATTAAATCCGCTCTTAAACGTTAATCCCGCACTTTAGAAACCTTAATCCCCGTGCATATTTTGAAACCCCGTTCCTGGTTATATCATAAGGTTTTATGGGGAGGGGGTTGGCCCACGAGGCTAACCCCCTCCAAACCCCCGCAACTCGGACCACTTGACTTTATATATAAACTGAGATCGTATAAGGTTAATTCTTAATGATGTGGAGGTCATGGGTTTGAGCCCCGACCTCCACCCATGCTGTACATAGCATTTTTCTCTAATATATATGCGTCAACTATACCATAGTTCAAAATCTTGATGTATATATGTGAACTTTGATATAGTTTAAAACATTGGTATATATGTATGTGGACTTTGATATAATATATGCCAATGGACCTTGGATAATTTGAACCCAAACTATAATATATGCCAACCTCGGACTTTAATATAAAATCCAACTTTGTGACCCTTTGACATATGATTTCGAACTTTGGCATATAAAAATGCAATTCGGACTTTGGATAGGGTCCGCCAGAGGGGTCACATGGCGGCCCCTGGCTGCACCACGTGTACGCCTCTGGTTGGACCATTCCAACCATTAAAAAAATTCAAATTCGACCTTAGGAGACCCACATTAAAAAAAATTCACCTTCAAACCTTCTCCGGCGAATCTTGTAGTGACACTTGTCACAGTGTAATTGGGCGAAACTGAAGAATATTCCCATAATATTCATGTTTTTCTGACTGGGTTGCCATGTCATCATTATGTCATGTTCTGCAATCTTTTTAGCTATTTTGGAAAACAAGCAACAGGGTCTATCTTCTTCATCTGGACTCTGTTTTCGACGAAACGAATTGCGTTGGATTCTTGGCGACAAGCTCTTTGTTGTCGTTCAGTTTCCATTCAATTCTAAGCACTTTCATTTTTGAGCTTTTATACTGAGAACTTGATCAATGTTCCTTTCAAGTTGCATACTATTACAGGCTTCCAAGGAGTGCACTTCATTTTCCCTTCGTTGTTAGAACCGCTCATGCATCATATTGACTTCTCGCAGGGTCACAAACTTGATTTAACCAAAGACATTGTTCACCACTCTGTGTTTTGCAATCCAAAGCATATCATTAAACTTCCCCACTATTGCGACTCCTACTCCAAATAGTGTGAGGTCTAGTTGGTACTTCATATCGAGGAAATCCCCTAAATGTTGGCGGGTCTAGCAACGTCAACACTTTCATAGGAATATGAGCCTGCTTCCAAAATTTCTTTTGTCTGAGTGCTTTCCTCCAATTCCCTTTTGAGTGTTTCTTTAATTTTCTTGGCCTCCTTTAGTTGCAATTTTGGATTGATGAGAATATTTTATAATTCTTCATATATTTTTTTTGAAACTTTTAGCATGTTTCTTTTTTTCACTCAATTCAGCTTCCAATGTCTCGACATTCCTACTTTCTACTATTAGGTCCTTGAAGACACTGATAAGTTATCTTTCAAGATCTACTTCACCTTCCTCTTCATCTTCTTTGGGGGATTCCTTTTGTTCGGGAGATTCTTTTCAATTTTCCCTTGCCATGAATAATACTCCCTCTGTAATTTCCACGGTCCTTGTCACTTTCTTCATCAGATGTTCCTATCTTCCTTTGAGTAGAAAATTTTCTTGAAGCCTTCTTTTTTACCTTACTTATTATATCTTCTTTGATTCTTCTTCGCTTTCCTAAGAGCTTCATCATCATCATCATAGTTCTTTGCATAGGGACACTTTGAAGCTAAATGACCAACTTCACCACAATTGAAACACTTTAAAGGAAGCTTATCTTTGTAATTTCTTGTTCCTTGTTTCAACTTTCTCACAAAGTTGGCTATTTCTTCATCTAAAATTTCACAACAGCTGCAACTGTGACTTGGATTCGATTGTTGCTTGTCTTTCCCCATTTTATTGGATGTAGTACAAGTTGCTTCTCTCTTGGATGGATTCTCCTACTTTATTCTCATTTGGTAGGTTGTAAGTATTCCATGAAACTCATCCATGTTGACATTTTCTAATTCATATCTTTCTTCCAACACCGAGACTTTGACATCAAATCTCATCCGAAGTGACCTTAGTATCTTTCAGACAATTACCTTATTTTCCATTGATTCTCCCAATTCTTGTATGCCGTTCACTACTTCATCAACCTAGAAGAAATAAGTTGTAATATTTTCATATTCATTCATTTTCAGCTGCTCAAATTTTCCTCTGAAAGTCTGAAGGTTGGCCTGCTTGACCTTTTTGTCCCCTTCATATATATTTTGGAGTTTGTCCCAAATGTCTTTTGTAGATGTGCAATGCATTACTTTAATATACATCGATTCTGTTAGATCATTCAAAATAACATTTCTAGATTTAACATTACTATCATAAAAAATTTTACATGCATTTTGTGTTGGAGTTAAGGATTTTGTATACCCAGTCCTTACAAATTTACAAACATCATATCCTTGTGCTTGCACATAATCTTTCCTCCTTCAACTCCAAAGAACATAGTTTTATCCATTAAATACTGGAACTTTGATTTTTGTGCACTCCATGATCTCTCTTCACAGGAGAAACACAAAACAAATTTTTAGGTGGAAACCCTTTCAAGATTAAAAACATCGAGCGCTTTTCTAATATTTTGTGAATACAAAAATGCTTTAACTCCAACTAAAAAGGAAGCCACAGCTCCCTAGTACACTAGAAAATCAATCAAGTTTATCAAGTAGCTCCAACTCCTTAAAAGATGCTCTTGCCCTAGTTTTATCATCTACAACTGATAGGATGTTCAAACACCTTGCAAGCTCCAACTTTCCCTGGCACCACCTTGACACCTTGAAGCATTTTTAGGCTACAACCTGAAATAGACTTCATTGTGCTGCTTTACACCACTGAACCACCATTAAAATATAAAAATTGAGAAACAATTTGTGGGATCCTGTACTAGGGACATTGACCCACTTACAAAGATATTCAATGAATCCCTCCTTACTAATATGAGCTTCAACTATGCAAACTTTTTCCAAACATCAAAACTGCTTCTAAATGATGTAGCGATAATGGCTTCTTTGATTGCAAAATTCTTGTAATCAAATAGCCAGTTTCATACTACAAATGAAATATGTACCACTGGTGTACCTTGATATGTCTATTGATGCAAGATGTCTTCAAATATAATGATGCCAAGAATATACGAGAGGATGTATTTTGGAACGTGTCACTACGTTATCTTTTGTTAGTACTATTTCTAATTCTAATTTCAAAAAAAACTTCAGATTCTTTGCTCCACAACTTCACATTATCTTACAATTGTCTCAAAATTGTAAACACTAATGCCCTTTTGCAAAACCCAAAACAGAAAAAATACACAAGTAAATAACACAGTGATGTGTCAACGATATTCTACTGTAGATCAAGTCAGAATTAGTTTCAGGGATCATATAGTCATCAATACAAGTTATGAAAGTGCCTCGAATACAATAAAGTTACTTATCCAATTAGGGCACGAATCTGCCTTCGAAAACAATAAAAAACACCAACAAAAACACAAGAAGGATGCTCCAATGAAAGCTTAATGTGCCAATAAGTTCAGCTTCAATGATGCCACAAGAATAAACTTCATAATCGGCCTTACCTCAGTTCAAACAAGTGCTACAGAATGGGTTAAATAGGTCTTTACCCAAATGTCAAGTGACTTTTATAATTAGACCAAATTTCACCTTGAATTTTATCAACAAAGCGATGAGAATGTTTATCATAAGAACTCGCACTAATGCTTGCAACAATCTCAGGTATGTTATATCGAAATACTATTAGTGGACAGTCTGCAAGATTCTTGGATGGATTCAAATTTAAGACGCGTTGTTCCATACCTTGAATAGGTCTCAACCAGTAAAAATGTGACCTCAATAGAACTTAGATAGAATAGAAAATAAGGAGGCCGAGTAGAGATTATAATAACCTCAGTCCTTAAGATGATGTAAGTAGCCCAAAACAATGATTTGAACTCCACTGAATATATTTAAACTTAGAGATTCGACCCACTTAAGATCTCAAGACTATACGATGCCACAATAAAACAGAGATATAACACTTAAATACTTGATTGATATTCAAGGAATCTCCGATAAATTTCTCCAAAGGACCTGTCACAATTTAGCTCAGACTTGCCCTATCACATAGGGCCGAAAATAGTGTTAAACATCCCTTACAACATCAACGAACTTACTTAGAAGATAAGCTCATATCTACCTCAAACAGGTCGAACGACCTTAGAAATTCCTTAAATCCTCAGCGAAGACCCCAAAAAAAAAAAATAGAAAGTATTTCACTCACTGATTGAAATTTATTCAAGCTTGGAGTGACTACTCCAAAGGTCACAGATAGACACATAGATGTTACGCTGAAAGCCTCAGATTTTCATTGCATTTGAGGATAAATTGGAATTTAATATATAGTGGTCGAGGTGTGTTCCAGTGGGCAAGCGGAAATGAATTTAAATTTCAAATTTGGAGCCAAAAATGGTTATGTTAGGACGGTGACCATGGGATAAATTTCGTTGAATTTTGAATTTAACTTGGAACCAAAAACCCCTACGAACAATACCACCAAATTAATTTTGAAAATATGTCTTTGAAAAGTATCCTTTCTTGACCTCAAAAATACTTAATTAAATCCTTGTATAAAAAAATTCATGCTTGACCTCATGATTTGAGAAATTTTCTAGAAAATGATGAGTTGCCACATCATCTCATTTAAGGGACTTTGACCACAAAAAGGGGGCTTCAATATTTGATTGAGCATATCTCCCAAACCTATATGAACCATGAGGCATTCCATATACCATTGGAATTGGCACGATGAGGAGAGTCAAATGATTATGGTATTTGGCTCAAGAAACTTGAGTTTCTTTTTCATTTTGATCAATGAAAGCGGGGATTATTTTGGCACCGCTTGGGTTGACATCAATGACAACCATGGTTCAACAATATCCCCCTTTGTCATTGATGTCAACAAGCATACTCCCCCTACGATCACTATTACCGTTGACTCCATGCTTCTGATCTTATTGCCTTTATTTCTCTCCCCTTTGACATCAATGGCAAAGGGTAACTCCCCCAAAGAGATATATGTCTTGCAAAATGTTTGCCTCCCCTTGTGTGCATGGATGGATGGAATGTATATCAATGTGAACCTGGTAGAATCCCATGCTTCTACCGAAGATACTCAAAGGTCTCTCGAGGTAGAGGTTTGGTGAAGATGTTCACTATATGTTTGTTTGTCCCAATGTACTCTACCTTGATATTTTTCTCTGCAACTTGTTCCCAAAGAAAGTGATATTTAATAGGGATATGTTTTTTCTTTGAATACATTACACGATACTTAGAGAGATTGATGGTGTTGGTGTTGTCACATAATAGTGGAATTGGCTCATCAAACTTTACTTGGAGATCCTGCAGGGTTTGCTTCATCTAAAGAACCTAAGTACAACATGCTATTGTTTCGATATATTATGCTTTTGTTGTGGACAAGGAGACTGAAGACTGCCTCTTGCTCAACCATTAAACAAGACAATCACCCAAATAAAAGGTTGTCCCACTGGTGCTTTTTTGTTCATCAATATTGTCCGCCAAATTTGCATTTGTATAAGCTATCAAGGTCAATTTATTGCCCTTCAAATACAATATTCCAAAATCCATTATTCCCTTGAAATATCTAGAGATCCTTTTAACTGCAACAAAATGGTATTCTTTTGGTTCTTCTTGGAATCTATCCACCCGCCCAACTTTCTGCATTACATTTGGTCTCAAAGTTTTCACATACAATGGACTGCCAATCATCGATCTATACAAACATTGATTTGCTTCCTCGAATATATCATCCTTGCTTTACTTTCAACCAATCACCATTGGAGTGTTAACTGGTTCGCAATCTTCCATTTGGAACCTATTCAAAATTAATTTCATGTACGTGGGTTGACAAATAACTATACCATCTTCCTAATATATGTAGAGTCCCAAGAAGAAAGTCAACTCACCAAGTAAGGACATCTAAAATTCACTCTGCATATCATTTGCAAACTTATTACTCAACATGTCATTATCGCTTCCAAATATAATATCTTGCTTCCTCCACATACACCTCAATGAAAGTAAAGTTGTCTTGTTCAACTTTTATATATAAGTTGCTATCGATATTTCCCCTTTTGAATCATTGTTTCCTAAAATACTTGTCAAAACATGCATACCATGCTCTAGGATATTGTTTGAGACCATACATTTTTTTCTTTAACAGCAAACATAATTTTTCTTGTCAATAAGCATAAATCCTTCGCAATGCTCTACATAGACTTCTTCTTCCAATTATCCATTCATAAAATTTGATTTAACGTCCATTGGATACACCTTGATATTTCTCAAACATGCATAGGCCAAGAACATGCTAACGACTTCCATCCTGGCCATTAGTGCAAATGTCTCTTTGAAATCCATTCCTTCACTTGTTTATGTCCTTTACAAACCAATATTGCTTTGTTCTTGTTTACCTATCCATCTCCATTCAACTTGTTCTTGAAGACCCATTTTGTTCCAATGACATTTTTGTCCTTCGACCTTGAAACCAATTCCCATGTATCATTTTTTTCAATTTGATCCAGTTCTTCATTCATGGATTTTATCCAGTGTTCATCATGTCTAGATTCCTCAAAGTTGTTAGGATCTAATGTGGATATTAAAGTGAGATGAATTTTCTCTGGTTTGCTTCTTTTGGTTCCTATTCTTGCATTTACATCACCAATAATATGATCCGGTGGGTGATTCTTCTGCTACCAATGTTTGCGAGCTTTAGATGGTGTGTGGTGATTGTTTCTTTATTGGTAGTTAACTCTTCTTTCTCTTCTACTTCTTCTTTCTTTACTTTTGCTTCTTGCTCTGTATCTTATGTTTCTTCCTTGAAGATGAGGATTTTTGCTTCGTCTTTGACTAATGGGTTTCATCAAAAGTTAATTGATGCTTTCCACTATCTTTTTGAGTCTCAAATTATAGAATTTATATGCATTGCTTTTGTGTTTGTACCCAACAAATATGCCCTCATTTACTCGAGAGTAAAATTTCCCAATCTTCTTACCTTTCCTCTTAAGGCGGCATTAGTTCCCGAAGATTATGAAGTGCTTGAAATTTTTTGGTCTTTCCTTCTATAGTCCATATGGGTTCTTGTCATTGTTGCTTCTAAGCATTCCTCTATTTTGAATGTGCATCAACATATCTATTGCCTGGATGCAAAACACATCACCTAATTTGGAATCATTCAACATGGTCCTAGCCATTTCTTCAACTATTTTGTTCTTTCATTCGACAACTCCATTTTGTTGTGGTGTCCTTACTACTAAAAATTGTCTCTTTCTTCCCTATTCGTCACATAAGTGTTAGAATTCCTTGGATGTGAACTCCCATTCATTATCATATCTTAGAAATTTGATTCTCTCATCGGTTTCATTCTCAATGATGTCCTTGTATATTATGAAGCATTCAAAGGCTTCAGACTTCTTCTTCAGAAATTTGATTGTTGTCATCCTAGTATAATCGTCAATGATTAGCATGAAGTATTGTTCGTCGTCCAATCCTTTGGTTCTCAATAGTCCACATAGGTCAATGTTTACCAAATATAATGGTTTTGAAGTATAATTTTCCTTGGTCTTGAATTCAACTCTTGTTTAGTTTCCATGCTTACAGTGCTTAAATGAGGTGCTATTTGGTTTTGAAATCTCTGACATTTCTCTCACAACTTCCTTTTTAATGCCTCTGACTAGGTTGTCGAAGTTCATATGTCCCATCCTTTTGTGCCATATCCAACTTTTATCCTCTTTATCCAATAAACAACCTTATTTTTCAATCTCATCCAAGTTATATATATCAATCACAGTTCTTGTTGTTATCACCACCAACCTACCCGATTTATCCTTTCTTATTTCAGATTTCTTTGAGTCAAATAGCAACACGTGCCCTTTATCACACGGTTCATTCACACTTAGCATAATGTGGTTTGAGTTTTCAGTGAGTAACACATCTTTGTTGTGGAATTATTTCTTCTGAGCTTAATTGTACCTTTTCCTATCACCTTTGTAGAGCCATCCTTTCCAAATGGGACTATTCCATCGCTATATTCATGCATATATACAATTTTTTTCTCATCCCCTATCATATTTGTTGAGCAACCACTATTGACATACCATACACTTTTATTTCTTTGTGATTTTAGAGAAATTTCACAACTTTCATTTTCCTCTTCCAAAATTTGAGGGGAGCCATTACAACATGATGTTGTTCCATTGGAGGAGTGGTTAACTTGCAATATTTAGCTAGATGACCATATTTTTTTCACTTTTACCAATCTACTTCATTACTCAAGTTTCCAAACGTGTTGTAACTTTGTAATCTTCTCGAGATTTTCTAGGATAATTATTCCTGGAGTAGCTTCCAAAGTCGATTATATTCCTAGCATAAGCCTTACAGTTTACAGTTGCTTATGTCCAAAATTGTTACAACAATAACATACACCAAGGAAGTTAGTTTTATATCTGAGAGGAGATCTTCTTTGTAGTATAGTTCTCTAAATACCTATAGATTGTTGATCTTGAAACTTTTATTTTCCAAGCATGTTTTCCTCTTCCTTGACGATATCTGCATAGGAATTTTGTTTAGCTTTTGTTGACAATGAGATTGAACCTTGAACAAACGTGAGCTTATATCATGATATTTTAGTGATGATCGTTTCATCCAACACTTTTGTTTTGTTTGTCAAATTCTTAAATGTAATCCTTTTATGTGCTTCCTTTTGTAGTGAGACTATATTTGCTTCTAAACTTTTGTTTTTCTGAGTGCTTTCCTCTAATTCCCTTTTGAGCGTTTCTTCAATTTTCTTGGCCTCCTCTAGCTACACTTTTAGATTGAAGATCATATTTTATGATTCTTAATATTTTCGGTTGAGAATTTTAGTGTGTTTCTTTAGTTCACTCAATTCAGCTTCCAATGTCTCGACATTCCTTCTGTCTACTTTTACATCCTTTAAGTTGTTAATAATTTCTCTTTCAATATCAACTTCACCTTCCTCTTCATCTTGTTCGAATTTTTTTTTCAGGAGATTCTTTTTAGTTTTCCCTTGCATGAACATTACCCTTCCTATATCATTTTCACCATCGTTATCACTTTCTCCATTAGATGAAGAACTGTCTTCCTTTGGGTAGAAGCTTTTCTTGAAGCCTTTATTTTTCCCTTGCTTATTGTATCATTAGGGGAATTTTGAGGTCTAAAATGGGCCACCTAAGGAAAATGTACAATCAAAATTCACTTTATGAGAACCAATCACATTTTAATGGATGGCATCATCCCTAATAGTTGAGGTGGCATTGATTGAGTTAAAGGTACTTACTTGTCACATTCTCAATGGTGGATAAAAGCTCATGGTTAACCATAGTAGTGCTCTAAGTACTTTTAAAGTCAAAGTAAAGTACTCATGATAAATGTCATTTCATACTTTTTGAATAAAAATATAT
Organism: Pinus albicaulis; assembly: GCA_034641835.2. NCBI lineage: Eukaryota > Viridiplantae > Streptophyta > Pinopsida > Pinales > Pinaceae > Pinus > Pinus albicaulis. The sequence continues at coordinate 534,340,189 of CM076582.1, read as the reverse complement.
TATTGTCATTTCATATTTCTTGAAATAAACAATGCATATCCCTATACATTTATTATGTTATATTATTTTTATATAGTATATTAATTACATGTTATTATACAATTTAAATAATTTAAATTTTAATTAATAGCATATAATAATTAAGAATTTATAAATTTATATTTATATTTTATTTTAAGTTATTTAAGTACAAAGGACAAATGCATTAGTTGTTCAATGATAATGAATTTTTCTTGAAAAACTTGTTCTTATTTATAGTCACATCAATACAATTTTTTTATTAATTATATTTTGGTACAACTTTTGAATTGAATTTAACTATGGTTACATGGATTGTGGTGAAATAAGTGAATTGCAAATTCATAAATATTATTTTATTGGTTTAGCTATTATTTTATTATTTCCTTAGGAGGCCCATTTTAGACCTCAAAATTTCCCTAATGCTTATTTTAGTCTTCTTTGATTTTCTAGGAGCTTATTCTTCATCATTAGAGTTATTTGCATAGGGACACTTTGAAGCAAAATTTCCAATTTCACCACAAGTGAAACAATTTAAAGGAAACTTACCTTTGTACTTGCATGTTCCTCATTTCAAATTTCTCACAAAGTTGGTTATTTCTTCACTTGAAATTTTGCTACAACTGCAACGAGGTCTTGGCTTTGGTTGTTGCTTGTCTTTCCCTGTTTTCTTGGATATTGTAAAAGTTGCTTCTCTCTTGGATGGTTCTTCTGCTTTGTTCTCATTTCATAGGATGTAAGTTTTACATGTTGCTCGTCCATGCTGACATTTTTTAAGTCAACTCTTTCTTCCAACACCAAGACTTTAGCATCAAATCTCATCAAAATTGATCTTAGTATATTTCAGACAATTACCTTATTTTCCATTGATTCTCCCAATCCTTGTTTAGAGTTTACGACTTCATCAACCGAGAGGAAATAAGCTACAACATTTTCATATTTATTCATTTTTATCTGCTCAAATTTTCCTGTGAAAATCTGAAGCTTCACCTCCTTGAACTTTTTGTCCCCTTCATATATTTTTTGGAGCTTTTCCCAAATATATTTTGCAGATGTGCAATGCATTACTTTAACATACACTAATTCAGTTAGACCATTCAAAATAGCATTTCTGGCTTTAGCATTACTATCATAAAGCTTTTTACTTGCATCATCTGTTGGCGGAGTTGAGGGTTTTGTATATCCAATCTTTACAAATTTCTAGACTTCATATTATTGTGCTTGCAAATATGCTTTCATCCTTCCATTCCAACGTGCATGGTTTTTTCCATTAACTATTAGAACTTCAATCTTTGTGTACTCCATGATCTTCCTTCTAATGGTTAGACTACTTGTGAAGGAACCTAGCTCTGATACCAATTGTTGGAAATACTGAGAGAGGGGTGAATCAATGTTTCACTTAAAATTATTTAATTATAAAATTTAGAGCATGAACAATAGAACAACAATAAACAACACATCACAAAATCATTACACAACAAATTTTAGGTGGAAACCCTTCCAAGAGAAAAAACACAATACTTTTCTAATATTTTGTGAGTACAAAAGTGATTCAGGTCCAACTAAAAATGAAGCCCCAAATCCCTAGTACTCTAGAAAATCATTCAAGTTTATAAGGTAGCTTCAACTCCTAAAAGGATGCTCATGCGCCCTAGTTTTACCAACTTCAACTGAAAAGACGCTCCAATGCCCTGGTTTTATCAGCTTTAACTGATAAGATGCCCCAACACCCTGCAAGCTCCAACTTGCCCTAGAAACACCCTACCACCATGAAGTATTTTCAAGCTACAACCTGACAGAGACTTCACTCTCCTACCTTGCACCACCTAACCACCCTTAAAATATAAAAAATGAGAAACAATTCGTGGGCTCCCGTACTAGAGAAAATGACCCACTTACAAAGATATTTAATTAAACTCTCTTTGCTAATTTGTGCTTCAAATATACAAACTATTTCAAAACTTCGGGATTTCTTCTAAATGATGCAACAATAATAGCTTCTCTTATTGAAAAATGGATTTAATTAAATATCCAATTTCATACTATTGATGCAAGATGTACCATTGTTGTACCTGGATATCTCTGTTGATGCAAGATGTCAAATCTAATGATGCCAAGAATATACCAGAGGATGTCTTATGCAACATTGGGCACTACCCGTATCTTTTGTTAGTACTATTTCTAATTTTGGTTACAAAACCAAACTTCACCTTTGTTGCGCCACAACTTTAGTCATCTTGCAATTACGTATCAGAACACCAAAAAAATAACAAGGATTCTCGAATGAAAGACTAATGTGGTAGTAAGTTCGGGTTCAAACTATGCCATGCAAATAAACTTCAAAACCAACCTTACCTTAGTCCACACAACTACTATAGAATGGGTCAAATAGGTCTTACCCAAATGTTGAGTTACCTTTGTAATTAGATTGAATTCCACCTTTAATTTTCTCAAGAAAGCGATGACATGTTCCTCAGAATAACTTGCACTGATTCTTGGAACAATCCTAGGTATGTTGTATTGGAATACTACTAGTGCACAATCTACAATATTCTCAGATGGATTCAAATTTAAGAAACTTTGTTACAGACCATGAATAGGTCTCAACCAGTACAAATGGGACCTAAACATAACTTGGACATAATAGAAAATAAGGAGGCCAAGTAGAGATTATAATAACATCATTCCTTAAGATGATGTGAGTAGCCCAGAACAATTATTTAACCTCCATCGAAGATATTCAAATTCGGATATTCAACCCACTTCAAATCTCAAGACTATGCAAGGTCACAATCAAATAAAGATATCACTTAAATACTTTATTTATCTTCAAGGATTTCCCCATAAAATACTCCAAAGGATCTCTCACAATTTGGCTCAAACTTTCCTTATCACAGAGGGCCAAAAATTGTGATAAAAATGCCTCATAACATCAACTTCCTTAGAAGATAAGCTTAGATCTCCCTCTAATAGGTCAAATGACCTCAAAAAATCCTTAAATCCCTAGCTAAGACCCAACAAACAAAAGATATAAAGTATTTCACCCATCGATTTACCTTTATTCAAGCTTGGCATGACTACTCCAAAAGTTAGCAATTTAGGATAGATTGGAATTTAATATATAGTCATCGAGGTGTGTTCTAGTGGGCAAGCCAACATGAATTTGAATTTAAAATTTAAAGCCAAAAAGGGTTATTTTAGGAGGTTGACTTTAGAATAAATTTCTTTGAATTTTGAATTTGACTTGGAACCAAAAACACCTACGAACAGTAGGGCCAAATTAATTTCGACAATATGCCTTTGAAAACGCTCCTTTCTTGACCTCAAAAATATTTAATTAAATCCTTCAATATAAAAATTCCTTCCTGACCTTACGATTTGAGAAATTTTCTAGAAAATGATGAGTTGCCACATCATCTCATTTTTGGGACTTCTACCACAAAAAGGGGGCTTCAATCTTTGAACAAGCATATCTCCCCAACCGAGACGAATTGCGAGGCATTCCATATACCATTGGAATTTGCATGATGAGGAGAATCAAATGATGATGTTATTTAACCTAGGAAACTTTATTTGCCTTGTTATTTTGATCAATGAAATTGGGGCTTCTTTTGGCATCACTTGGGTTGACATCAATGACAACCATGGTTCAACAATCTCCCCCTTTGTCATTTATGGCAATAAACGTACTCCCCCTATGATCACTTTTACTATTGACTCCATGCTTCTGAGCTTATTTCCTTGATTTCTCTCCCCCTTTGACATCAATGGAAAAGGGTAATTCCCCCTAACGAGATATATGTCCTGCAACATGCTTGTATCCCCTTGTCTGCTTGGCTGGATGGAATGTATATCAATGTGAACCTAGTAGAATCCCATGCTTTTGTCAAAGATACTCAAATGTCTCTTGAGGTAGAGGTTTGGTGAAGATTTTCACTATCTACTTGTTTGTCCCAATGTACTCTACCTCGATATTCTTCTCTACAACATGTTCTCGGGGAATGTGATATTAAATAGGAATATGTTTTGTCTTTGAATACATTACAGGATTCTTAAGGCGAATTATGGTGCTAGTTTTGTCACATAATAGTGGAATTAGCTCATCAAACTTTACTTGTAGATCCTGCAGGGTTTGCTTTATCCAAATAATTTGAGTACAACATGCTATTATTGTGATATATCCTACTCTTTATGTGGACAAGGATATCAAAGATTGTCTCTTGCTCAACCATGAAACAAGACAATCACCAAAATAAAATGTTGAGCCACTGGTGCTTTTGTGGTCATCAATACTGCCTTCCAATCTGTATTTGTCTAAGCTATCAAGGTCAATTTATTTCCCTTCAGATACAATAAGTCCAAAATCCATTGTTCATTTAGATATTTGAAAATCCTTTTCACAGCAAGAAAAATGGGATTCTTTTGGTGATGCTTGGAATTTAACTCACCAAACTTCATGCATTACATCTGATCTTGAAGTTGTCACATACAATAGAATTCCAATCATTGATCTATATAGTCATTGATCTGCTTCCTTGGATATATCATCCTTGCTTAACTTGCAACCAGTCACCATAGGAGTGTTAACTGGTTTGCAACCTTGCATTTGGAACCTCTTCAACATTTCATTCAAGTGTTTGGGTTGAAAAAATAACTATACCATTATCTTCCTGAGATATCTAGAGTCCCAAGAAGAAAGTCAACTCACCAAGTCAAGAAATCTAAAATTCACTTTACGTATCATTTGCAAACTTCTTACTCAACATGTCATCATCGCTTCCAAATATAATATCATCCACATACACCTCAATGAGAGTCAAGTTGTCTTGTTCAACTTTTATATATAATTTGTTATCGAGAATTCCCTTTTTGTATCCTTGTTTCCACAAATAATTTTCCAAACAGGCATCCCATGCTCTAGGAGACTGTTTGAGACCATACATTGTTTTATTTAACCTACAATGATAATATTTATTGTTAATAAGTATAAATCCTTCAAGCTACTCTATGTAGACTCCTTCTTCCAATTTGCCATTCAGAAAAGTTGATTTGACGTCCATCTGATACACCTTAATCTTTTTCGAACACGCACAGGCCAAGAACATCCTAACAGGTTCAATCCCGGCCATCGGTGAAAGTGTCTCTTCGATCTCTATTCCTTTACCTGTGCATATCCTTTACAAACCCATCTTTCTTTGTTCCTGTTTACCTATCCATCTTCATTCAACTTGTTCTTGAAGACCCATTTTGTGCCAATGACATTTTTGTCCTTCAACCTTGAAACTAATTCCCATGTGTCACTCTTGTCAATCCAACCCAGTTCTTCTTTCATGGATTTTATCCAGTGTTAATCATGACAAGCTTCCTCAAAGTTACTAGGATCAAATGTTGATATTAAATTGAGATGAATTTTCTATGGCCTGCTTCTTTGGGTTCCTATTCTTGTATTTGCATCACCAATAATATGAATTGATGGGTGATTCTTCTGGTACCAACGTTTGGAAGCTTTGAATGGTGTGTGTTGACTATTTCTTGATTGGTAGTTAGCTCTTCTTGCTCTTCTGCTTCTTCTTCCTTTACTTTTCCTTCTTGCTCTGGTTCTTTTGTTTCTTCCTTGAAGATGAGGATTCTTGCTTCGTTTTTTACTCATGGGTTCTTGTCACTGTTGCTTCTAAGAATTCCTCTATTTTGAATGTGCATCAATGTACCTATTTCCTGGACCCAAAACACATCACCTAATTTGGATTCAAAATGGTCCTAGCCATTTTCTTCAACTGCTCTATTCTTTCATTCGACGACTCCATTTTGTTGTGTTGTCCTTGCTACTGAAAATTGTCTCTTTGTTCCCTATTCCTCATAGAAGTGTTGGAATTCCTTATGTGAACTCCCCTTCGTTATCAGATCTCAGACATTTGATTCTCAAATCATTTTCATTCTCAACAATCTCCTTGTATATTTTGAAGCATGCAAAGGCTTTTGACTTCTTCTTCAGAAAAATGACGATTGAAATCCTAGTATAATCGTCAATCATTAGCATGAAATATTGTTCACCATCCAACCCTTTGGTTCTCATCAGTCCACATAGGTTGATGTGTACCAACTATAAAGGTTTTGAAGTAGAATGTTCCTTGGTCTTGAACTCAACTCTTGTATGTTTTCCATGCTTACAGTGCTTAGATGAGGTGCTCGTTGGTTTTGAAATCTTTGGCATTTCTCTCACAACTTCCTTTTTAATGATTCTAACTAGATTGTTGAAGTTCATGTGTCCCATCCTTCTCTGCCAAAGCCAACTTTCGTCCTCTTTATCTAAGAAACAACCTTCTTTTCCAATCTCTTCGAAGGTATATTTATCAATTGGAGTTCTTGTTGCTATCACGACCAACCTACATGATTTCTCCTTTCTTATTTCACATTTCTTTGAGTCAAATAGCAGCACGTTCCCTTTATCACACGTTTGATTCACTCTTAGCAAATTGTGGTTCAAGTTTCCAGTGAATAACACATATTTTGTTGTGGCATTCTTGCTTCCAAGCTTAATTGTACCTTTTCCTATCACCTTTGCAGAGCCATCCTTGCCAATTGAGACTCCATTGCTATCTTCCTACATATATACACTTTTTTTCTCATCCCCTATAATATTTGTTGAGTAGCCACTGTTGACATACCATAAACTTGTATTTCTTTGTGCTTTTAGAGAAATCGCACAACTTTCATTTTTATGCTTCCAAACTTTTGAGGGAGCCATTACAACATGATGTGGTTCCCTTGGAGAAGTGGTTGACCTACATTCTTTAGCTAGATGTACAAAGTTGTTTCATTTGTAGAGAGTTCTTTGGATAGGGACACTTTGAAGCAAAAAGACCAATTTCATCACAATTGAAACACTTTAAAGGAAGCTTACCCTTGTACTTGCTTGTTCCTCATTTCAACTTTCTCACAAAATTGGGTATTTCTTCACTTGAAATTTCGCTACAACTACAACTGGGTCTTAGCTTTTTCGGTTGTCTTTCCCTATTTTCTTGGATGTGGTAAAAGTTGCTTCTCTCTTGGATGGTTATCCCACTATGTTCTCATTTCATAAGATGTAAGTATTACATGCAGCTCATCCATGTTGACATTTTCTAATTTAGATATTTCTTCCAACACTAAGACTTTAGCATCAAATCTTATTGAAAGTGATGTTAGTATCTTCCGAACAATTACCTTATTTTCCATTGATTCTCCCAATCCTTGTTTAGATTTTATTACTTAATGAACCAGAAGGAGATAAACTGCAATATTTTCATCTTTATTCATTTTCATCTGGTCAAATTTTCTTGTGAAAGTCTAAAGCTGAGCCAGGTAGATATTTGTGGCCACCCATCTATTTCACTTGGGGCCCCACCATTGTTTCTTTCAATTTTTCAGTTTCCTTAATTGTAGCACAATTTACTATTTTTGGTAGTTTTTCGAGTCCTGAACTTCCGAAGCTGTTTTTTGGGAAAATCGGGACCAACATGGGTCCTTAGCCGATGTTGGTCACTCAAAAGTTGTATTCATCATATAGATCTTTCTAACAAGGTATTTTGTGTGTCAAACAGAGATCGTATGCCAAAGTTACGACCTCGTGAAGTTGATGTACCAATTTACCCAAACGGGGCCCATAGTTTTGGCGCTTCATCTCCTAGGGTTATGTTTTTGGATGTTCAGGGTTTTCCATTGATTCTCAATAATAAATAGGCCTTCGAGCTTCATTGTAACACAGTTAAAAGGCATGTAGCCGCCACATCTCTTCTTAGAGATAAGCTACAATCACCCGAGCTAGTTTATTTCCATTCTGTCTATAAGCTTATTTCAGTTATTTGATATTAATGAAATGAAGTATATTTTCTGTTGCATCTCTGTGTTTATGTTTATTTCTATATTTTATTTTGTTCTTGCATAAATCTAGATCAAAGGCTTCGCCTCCTTGACCTTTTTGTCCCCTTCATATATTTTTTGGAGCTTGTCCCAAATATCATTTGTGAATGCGCAAAGCATTACTTTAACATACACAAATTTTGTTAGACCATTCTAAATATCATTTCTAGCTTTAGCATTACTATCATAAAGTTTTTTACTTGCATCATTGGTTGGCAAAGTTGGGGATTATGTATATCCAGTTTTTACAAATTTCCATACGTGATATCATTGCGCTTGCACATACGCTTTCATCCTTCCATTCCAAAGTGCATAGTTTTGTCCATTACATATTAGAACTTCGATATATGTGTATTCCATGATCTTCCTTCTAGTGCTTGGACTACTTATGAAGGAACCGAGCTATGATACCGGTTGTTGGAAACACTGAGAGGGAGGTGAATCAGTGTTTCACCTACAATTAGTTATTTATAAAATTTAGAGCATGAACAATAGAACAGTATTCAACAACACATCATAAAAGAAGTACACAACAAATTTTTAGGTGAAACCCTTCCAAGAGAAAAATCACTGAACGGTTTTCTAATATTTTGTGAGTACAAAAATGCTTCAGCTCCAACTGAAAAGGAAGCCCCAACCTCCTAGTACTCTAGAAAAGCATTCAAGTTTATTGGGTAGCTCCAACTCCTAAAAGGATGCTTCCTGCACCCTAGCTTTACCAGCTTCAACTGGAAAGACTCTTCAATGCCCCAGTTTTATCAGCTACAACTGATAGGATGCTCCAGCGCCCTGCAAGGTCCAACTTGCCCTAGCACCACCTATCACCATGAAGTATTTTCAAGCTACAACCTGACAAAAACTTCACTCTCCTGCCTTGCAACACCCAACCAACCTTAAAATATAAAAATTGAGAAACAATTTGTGGGCTCTTGTACCAAGGACAATGACCCACTTCCAAAGATATTTAATGAAACTCTCTCTACTAATCTACACTTCAAATATGAATACTTTTTCTAAACTTCAAGATTGTTTCTAAATGATGTAACAATAATAGCTTCTCTACTTGCAAAATGCCTTTAATTAAATAGCCAATTTCATGCTACCATAGTTGTACCTTTGTTTGTTGATGCAGGATATCTTCAAATCTAATGATGCCAAAAATATATCACAGGATGTCTTCTAGAACATCAGTCACTGCCCTTATCTTTTGTTAGTACTATTTCTAATTTTTGTTACAAAACCAAACTTCACCTTTGTTGCGCCTTAAGTCATCTTGCAATTATGTCTCAGAACTGTGAACAATATTGCATCTTCTGCAAAACTCTAGACAATCATTAAGACTAAGAAAAACTCCACAAGTAAATAACACAATGATGTGTAAAATATATTCTACCACACATCAAGTTAGAAATAGTTTCAAGGGTCATATAGTCTTCAATACAAATTCTAAAAGTGCCTTCAATATAGTCAAGTTACTTCTCCAATTAGGACACGAATCTGCCTTTGAAAACAATAAAAAACACCAACAAAATAACAAGGATGCTTCATCAAAAGATTAATGTGCGAGTAAGTTCAGCTTCAAATGATGTCGCGAGAATAAACTTCAGAACCAACCTTACCTTAATCCACACGAGTACTAGAGAATGGGTCAAATAGGTCTTACCCAAATGTTGAGTTACCATTGTAATTAGACTAAATTTCACCTAGAATTTTCTCATGAAAGTGATGAGAATGTTCCTCATAAGAACTCGCAATTATGCTTGGAACAATCCCAAGTTTGTTGTATTGGAATACTATTAGTGAACAGTCTGCAAGATTCTCAGATGGGTTCAAATTTAAGACACTTTGTTCCAGACCATTAATAGGTTTCAACCAGCAAAAATGTGACCTCAATAGAACTTGGATATAATAGAAAATAAGGAGGCCAAGTAGAGATTATAATAACATCATTCCTTAAGATGATTCGAGTAGCCCAGAACAATTATTTGACCTTCATTGAAGATATTCAAACTCAGAGATTCGACCCACTTCAAATCTCAAGACTATACAAGGTCACAATGAAACAGAGATATCACTTACATGATTGATTTTCAAGTATTTTCCCATAAATTTCTTCAAAAGATCTGTCACAATTTGGCTCAGACTTGGTCTATCACAGAGGGTCGAAAACTGTGATAAAAATAACTCAAAACAACAACCAACTTCCTTAGAAGATAAGCTCAAATCTCCCTCAAACAAATCAAATGACCTCAAAAATTCTTTAAAGCCCCGGCGAAGAACCAAAAAAGAAAAGGTAGAAAGTATTTCACCCACAAATTGACTTGTCTTCAAGCTCGGGGTGACTACTCCAAAGGCCGGAAATAGACAGAGATATTAGTAATATCATATTACGTTGAACTAAACACAGTTCCACGATGCCATGAAGGTTGAAAGTAGTATTTGGAGTCACCCAAAAGAGCAGCATACCAATGGATGCTGTATGCTAGAGCATCCACACTCTTGGGATCCCTTATGAGATGTCCCTTGGCATGAAGCTAATTTCATACATCTTCCCGCCAAATCTTCCAGAATGCAAACACGGAATTAGCTTCATTAGCAAAAATACGCATACACCTTGGATTCTAGATAGAGAACACAACAACAATTCTGAGGCAACTCCACGATGCCATGAAGGTTGAAAGTAGGCCCATCTACAATTCATGATCCATTTGGTTTCCAAGTTTGAGGAGGTCTATAACAATCAACACTGGTGTCATTGTGTGTTTCTGGCAGAGCATGGATTCAAGTTTTATCATGGCATAGTTCAGGAGTGGCTTACCAAAGGACCAATGCCAATCTGTCCAGATAGGGCCTCGCATTTGAAAGTTCATTTTAAACAAATCTACTAAGGGAGCTATTTTCTGCAGATCCCAAATAGTGTCATTATATCTGAAAAAATGAGAACTTTGTCTGAGACTTCTCCCCAATATGTTTTTACTATGAGAAAAATCTTCCTCCAACGAACCATCCACTCTTTGCAAACCCAGGGACCTTTCTGAAGCAATATTTTTCTTTAAGAAATCAAAATAAACCTTAGAAGACTCATCCCTTTCCTGGATCCAATGGATATGTGCCCAGATCCGAGCTCCATCTACCATTCAATACTGGTACCATAGGGTGTTTTTGATGGAGCAAGGAGTAGAGATTCTCCATGGCCTAGCTCAGGTGCGACTTGCCAAAGAACCAACACCAATCTCTTCAAATAGGGCCTAGCATTTGAAAGTTCATCTTAAACAAATCCACCGAGTGGTAATCTTCTAGGGATCCCAAATAGTCATTCCATCTAGTGAAATAAGAGCTTTCTGATGAGATTTCTGAGAGTAGATATTCTGAAAATGGACCCCAAACATGTTTTTACTGAGAGAAATCTTCCTCCACAGAACCATCCACTCTTTGCGAATCCAGGGACCTTTCTGAAGCAATCTTTTTCTTTAGGACATCCTAATAGAAGCCTCATCCCTTTCATGGATCCACTGGATATATGCACAGAACCTGAAATCCCTAGCAGCTTGCTCCTATTCAATTCTGATCTTGGCTGCCTCCTGTAGCACCGAGTTGTGGAGATCTTCCTCCAAATCATTCTAATGCACTCTACTAATAATACTTATTTATGTCTCCTTCCAAACTGATATATCTCATGATTTTAAGTAGTGTCTGCATTATTGAAGAAATCCAATAATTATTGAGGGACTTCCCATACTTATGCTTGTGATTGACACCACTTTTGTCAGTAATTGTTGGAGACAATTGCATTTGCCTTAAATAACATAACTCCATGTGAATGACACCATGTTATCATACTTTTAGCACGACTGGCATTAACACAATACAAAATCAAAGAAAGCTTGAGCCCCTCACTGCCTCACGGGTCAGAAGTCTATTTAAGGGATGGCAACCACAAAAACTGTGAGACCTGAGATACATAATGAACAACTTATTGCCTCTCACTATGAAAATTTCCATGGAACTCCAATTACTTCTATTAAACATCTGGAAAACAAACAAAAGAATGGCAACTTGCAATCAAAAGGGCTTCTTACATTGAGAGCAGAGATATGAAGTACATATATTATAAATAAATTCAACCTTATCACTAAATATTTTCAGAAGCACCAGGTCTTCTAGTCTATCTGTTATGGATTGCATTACAAATTTCAAATAGTATTTCCATTCTAAAAAAGGGGACTCCCATATATGTTTTCAATAACAAACTGAGAATCGAAACAACAATTAAGTTGTGGTATAATCAACATGCTAAAAATAATGGCATCGTGATCTGAACAATTTGAACTTAAATAATGCCTGCTGTGTTTCATTAACTGGCAGCCAAAATTCAATTATTGAACAGGGTCATAGCTTTCCAACATGGAAAACATCAGTGTAAAATCTCACACACGAAACTACAACTCTTTCAGTGTGCAGCTCCCTTAAGAATATACAAATATTCAGCAGTATCAACGCATTTACCACCATCTATAATTGGTGAACAGTAGCTGCAAGCCTGCAACCATAATAATTTCCCATACTAGTTGCAAACTATGATAAATGCACAAAAGCCTTCTTGCGCTGTTATTGCAAATACAGTTGTCAAATTTATTTATTAACCAAGACCACTCTACATGCATTGTGACATGTAAGGAGTGACATGGAAGCTTCTCAGATGGTATAGAAAAAAAAAATGGCAATTAAAGTATCAGTATACACGAGCTTTTGGAGGAAAGCTCTCCACCTCCTCATCCAAAGTGTTCAAATGCACCGGCCTGTATGCCAGACAAACCTTCCCATTTTCCCAATACCTGCAGGAAAACAATCTCCATCACTCTGAGCACATTTATTTACTACATATAATATTTTTCATCATAATTTTTAAAATATTTTACAAATCCTATCCCAAACTACAAAATGAACTTGTATATTCAACATAAATAAATAAATAAAAAGTTGAACTAAAATTGCAGTGATGGTTCTTTCATAGTTATGGTTATAGTATAAAGAATCAGACATCTACGTTGCATGAAACACAGGTATGAGTTCTTGGAACTGTAGAAAGAATGGAAGATAAGGAGAAAGCATAGAGGTTTAGGGTTTTGGAGAAGGCAGGAAAAGACGAAGAGCTGGTCAACAATACAGCAGATCCAGCTTCCTATCTTCATTAAGGGATCTGGATGGTAAAGAAGCCAATGGTGTCAGGGTTGGCGCTCTAGTGAAGAAGGATCTTAGTGTAAGCTCTCTAAGGTTTTATTCAGCTATGCCTTCACACTTAACAAACATGTTAATTAAAAATGAGAAGACGAAGCTCCCAAGTATGAATGACAGGTCAGACAGATATAGGATCAATTTTAAAAGAATTAGATGGGGATATGACTACCTGTCAGGTGGAGTCAACAGACCTTGACAAAACATCAACAGAGGTGTTTGCGCTGTGGAATGAAGGAAGAGCCTGGAAGGATTGTTACCTTGGAGAACCTGTCTGTTCAGAAAACTGCAAAAAATGGTCAAGGGGCTGAACAGGAAGATAGTTTGAAGGCGAGTAATCCCATAGTCATTGAGGAAACTGGCCCACATTGTGGAGTAAAGGAAGGAGATAGCCCACAGTTCAGTCCAGGAAGGAAAGGAAAGAAGCATGTCAAGATGTTGAAAGTTAGAACCAATCTAGTCTCAAGGGGAGATATCACCATGCGACAGGTTGTGGACCAGTCTAGAAAAACTTAGACAGGTAGGTTTCATGAAAGACTCATTTCTGAGAAGAACCTAGCCAAATAAATTGAGAGTATGGAATCTTATGCTTGGTATCTGCCTAGTTTGCATACGCTAGTGGAGGATGGTTGGCATTTCATTTTAATACAGAGGAAGATGTAGCAGTTATCCTCAAGGCGAGATGGTTTGGGGGTCAGTAGTTTTAATCTTGAAGAAATGTGTGCCCAGATTTGACCCTAGATTGGAGAGGATTAGGATTTCCTTGCATCCAATGTGAGTAAATATGCTAGGATTACCATTAGAGCTTTGGTCTATGGATATTTTTATGGCCACTGAAAATAGCCTTGGGACTATTTTAGAAGTTGATGAACCGTCTAAAACTGATACCTCACATTTGGTGCCTGAATCCTGGTTGAGCTGGAATTTGGAATTGACAGAAGAACTGGCAGAGGATTTCAAAATCGACGTGGGGAGCAGGACACATGTAATGTTTGGATAATGCCATGCATCAAATACATAAATAATTTATACACACAATACAGACATGATAAACCATAGCATACTCTGCAAAAATAGGAGAAACTGCACCAAATAAACAAATACATTCATATATCCAAATCACATCTCCTCAATAATGACTATATGATCTCTATATATAGACCTATTCACTAATTGCACATGTGAACTCGATGACCATGTGAAGAAATAGAAACATAACTCTCTTGGTGATTAAAAGATCAATAGTTAAATAAGATCTATGTTGCTTTAATTTATTATATATCTCTATAATTATTATTATGATTTCTTTTGTAGTTTTCTATTATTATGCTGGCTTATCTTTTCATTTTTCATTTTTTTCGGATTTCAAATTTTTTTCCTATTTAGTTTATTAATGTGACAATATGGACACATCTGCCTCAGCTGTAGATGCACCTTGCTAATCTCGGTGCAATGAGAAAATCTACTTCTTAAGGAAGAAGAAAAACACAACTCTCAACAATTATTCTATGCCAAAATCACTTCACTACTATTTGCCTCTGTTTTTCAAATATTGCCTTGCAAATCCAAAATCAAGTAGAGGTGGGGATGGAGTTGGATCATATTCACAACTTAATCACTCTCAAGGAAGTGTTTTATACATGGCAAGCCATGCACCACTAGAGGAAGGGATCTCTAAAATGTTTCCAAATCAAAGCCAGTTCATAGATGACATCATGTCCTGGCCAATGGGTAAAAGAAAATGTTTTCCATTAGATCTACCTCCCCAACAAAAAATACCATTTAGAGACAACAACGAGCTCCAACATTGATGTTAACATATTACGTATAATGCAACTGATATACATCATGTAGCAAATAATGTTAAGGTTTGTTAGGCAGTTCAACCACCATAAACATCTTAGGGTAGTAATAAGTGTTAAAACCTTTGTTCCAGCAACCTGCGTAAATCAATTCCTTATGGTTTCCCTACCAAAAAATTAATTTATATTGAATTCCTCAGCTCATAAAATAAAATACACTTGATAGAAATTTAACTGGAAATATTTAACAAATAAAAAATTAATTAAAATAAAAAATAATAATAATAAAAAATAGAAACAATATAACAAATAAATAAACAGAAATTAAAAGAAATTTAAAAATAAAAATAAAATTAAAAATTAAAAAAAAATAAAAAATAAAAATAAAAAAAAAATTATCAAAAAATAAAAATAAAAAATAAAAAATAAAAATAAAAAAATAAAAAAATCAACAGAAGCTACAAGAAACCAATCTCCAAAATACATAGAAATTCTAGCCTTCAAATATCAGTTTTTTTATCAGAATTACTCCAAACTTACAAGGGCTCCTAAACTGGGAAAATAGCCGAGTAAGAAAACAAACAAAAAATGACAGCAAAACTTAGATGTTCTGATGCACCATACAACCTCTACAGCTTTGCCAAAACCTGTTGTAAAAACCCCCCTGTTGCTGTTGAAATATGTCCCAAAAATATGTACAGCTGCCCTTCTCTTTGGCTAAGGTAGTACGGCCTACTGAAGTTGCCTCTGCACCTGCTGTGTATGGCCCCTTCAATTTCTGAGAGCTGGGTTAATCTAATTTTGTCACTCACATTGTTTCCTCATTTCTCCTTTGGACTTGCACATTGAGTGAAAATTCTTAATCACTCTCTCACTTGTGTTTTTCTAACACTCTCTATGTATCACTCTCTCTGTCTTTTCCTTTCACATTGAACTAATGACCAATGTCTCATTGAACTAATTAATCACTCTCTCTATGTCCTTTTCTTTAATAGCATTGAACTAATGACCAAGTTTCCATAACCCTAATCTCTCAATGAGAATGACAATTGAAATTAAATGCCAGTCGACGGTGGAGATTACATCTAAATCACTAATGTAAATACTTTACATTTTATTAGACGCTAATCAACTTAAAAATAAAAGACTCTTCACTTTAATAATTAACTTTAATTAAAGTGAATTACAAAATAGAAAGGACCTTTTTGGATGGCTTCCACATGTTCGACACTAGACGTGTGTCGTAGTTCCTACCCGATGCTACAAACATCAACACTCCCTCTTAGTGAAGAGGGAACTTCTTGAAGAACCACTTTGGATTGGCTTTCCCTCTAGTATTGGCACAATGCCGCACCCATCATCCTTCACCATGGCATTCCTCCAAACCTGATAGTTTGTTGCTTCTTCAATGATGCTACTTATTAGTGCCATATAGTACGAAAACTTTTTGGAATGCTTGCTCCCCCTGACTATGCTCCTAGGACTTTCCACATGCTCCCGAACATCTCTCAATATTTGCATGAAGCATCAATGTCCCTTGACAGAACTAGAAGGAGCTGATCTCTCCTCATCTGAAGGTTGACTTCCTAAACTGGAAGTTGTTGATCTAGACTCAACCTTTCGAGCTTCCTACTCCTCACCCTCAATCATTGGTAGGGTCTCATGTGACTTCCTAGATGCAAGGTCCTCCCTGAACTTCACATCTTGGCTCACCACAGTCCTCCTCTATTTTGGAATGAAAATACTATAAGCCTCTGAAATCTCTTGGTACCCCATAAGCATGCCCTTTATGCTGGGGGGGTTCTATCTTGGTCCTCTTCTTCCAGTACATGTACATATACTAGACAAACAAAGATACGTAAGTGGCTAAGCTTTGGCTTCACACAAAAAAAATGCTTCCTCTAGTGTCTTAGTGAGGACCCTTGTTCTAGATGTAGATAGTCGTTTTGCATGCCTCAGCTCAAAGGAGCATGGGCAAATCTTGATCGTGGATCATGGTCTTAGCGACCCCTAAGATTGACCTATTCTTTCTCTCTACAACCCCATTTTTCTATGGGTTGTACGATATTGTCAACTCCCTCTTAATTCGTAGCTCCTTGCAAAAATCCTTGGAGTAATTAGAGGTATACTCACCCCCATTGTCTAACCTTAGAACCTTGATCTTATTGCTTGTCTGGTTCTCCACAAGAGTCTTGAACTTTTGAAACTAACTGAAGACCTCATCCTTGGTCTTCATGAAGTAGATCCATTTCTTCCTATAGAATCCATCGATAGAAGACACATAATACACGCCTTCCTGTCCTAATGCTACAAACATCGACCCACATACATCCAAATGTATCAGATCCTAAATCTCCTTGGATCTATACTCGTTGCTTGGGAAAACTGCCTTGGCGTGCCTGCTAAGTGCACAACCTTTGCACACCCCCTACTACCCAATACTGAAGTCTAGAAGACCAGTGACAATCTCCCTCAGATTTGGAAACACCCTGTAATTTAAGTCCCCCATTGTCCCACGCCACAACTCACATAGGTTGTCACTGCTATGAATCAAGGCTCAAATAAGCACACCCCGTAACTTGTACAAACTCCACTCTCTAACCCCAATAACCTGAGATCTAAGTCATTGGATTCATCCCCACCCCCCATGTGTCGCGAAGCGAGCGTGTCGAACACCATTTGCTATAGACACGTGCCTGATTTACTATCGATGCGTGTCTGAATCCGAATTTCGGGATTCGTGTCAGGAAGGAATTTGATTTGTGCCTAGAGAAAAACGGGATTTTTGGACACGTGCCCACCAAAAAGCGACCAATGGACTTGATAAAAGCCGAAAATGGTCTACATTTGTCCATTTTCATTCGTTGTTTAGCTGTTGTGGGACTGAGGGAGCTACCAACAAAGGAGATAGGATTGTTTTGGAGGTGATTCATGTGAAAAATTCAATTTACTGTTGAAATCCTATTGCAACAATTGGAATTAATTTTCCTAATTGTTAATTTATTTAACAATTTATTTGCTACGGCAAATACCAAATTAATAACACTGCAACCTTCACAATAAAATTGCGGAAAATAATAGCACTAGAATCTGAGAAAATGCTAGCACACACATAAAATGACATCGTTATTTTTGGACAAATGTGCCCGGAAAAACCCAACTTGGGAAAACCAGTGCAGCAATGAGGGTTTTTATTATTAAGCAGCAGTGACATCTGAGTACATAATATGGATGTCGACATCTAGCTATCCTGTAGCGAAAAATATTGGCAAAAATACTAGAGGGAAATTAGCCTCACTCCAGGCAAATTTCGGCAATGAACTACTTCTGAAAAGCAAGTCGTCCAACTGGACCAGCGCAGGCTTTGCGTCACTTTGGAGCTACATGGCACACGTTCTGCCTAGATCGTCTACAAATCAAGTCGTCCTGCCCGCTACTAACTGGGAAAATGCTTCTTCGACACTCTGGAACCTCTGCCTGACCTCTGGAACTGAAAACGTCTTCCTTCCCAATAAATCGTGTTGATTTTTGGGTAGCATCAGATGTGCTCTAGCTCCGAAACTTTGTGGAGGGGCTAGAACACATGAGATCTCCAAGACATAGAAATCGTTTGGAGAAATTCCACCAACAGCTTAAGTTATTCAAATAATTAATTATTTTAAAAGGAGCCTAAGTTAAAACTTAGGAAATTTAAATAATTAAAGCGAATTAATTTAACATGTGGGTGAGAATGTTATAAGTGACGAAGATCAAGTCTTTTCTAATCTTAGTCGTCGATTAGAGATTAGATCGCGGTCATTAATCCATCAACAGGAAAAGTATAAAGGAAGGCTTGAGGGTCAGTTGGAGAACACATACAGAATCTGAATCTAGAGATCCAATTCTTCTAACGAAGCACTGCTCGGACGAAGATCAGATCTGAGTGATTCAGTGCAACAGTGAGGGGTAGAAGCAGTTGTTGGTCGGAGGACCAAGAGTACATAGCACAGAGGCAGAGGAACCAACGCAGCCACCAGGATAGGTGGCACAGACCCCCAAAGAGGGTGACGAAGGCCCACGCAGGACTCACGCAATGACTCCAAGGGATAGTCTAGAAATTGCTGGAGATAGGGTTTTCTATGCCGACAGGGATGAAACTCGATTTCTGAGAGGCAGACCAGTGCAAAGAGAGGATGACGCAGTCTTCAACTAGACCCACGCAGGCCTACGCATCTACTGCGCAGAGGCAGCGCAAAGGCAACTAGGGTTTCACCAATTTCTGATCGGAATCAGCCAAGATTTGCAAAGTGAGGTATAAGTCACAATTTTCCTATCTGTCAATGATATTCTCTGTTGGGTGAGCCGGATTATGGCACCCTAGATGTACTCATATTACTGTTGCTTAATAATATAAACCCTCAGAATTGTTGCACTAGTTTTCCCGCATTGGGTTTTTCTGAGGACAATTGTCCGAAAATAAGTGTGTCCTTTGTCTGAATGCTTCATTTATTTTTTAGTGCATGATCTGTATAGTTGTGTAGGCTGCAGTGTATATACATTAATATTTTCTTGATGTATTAAGAAAATAACTTGTTAATGAAAACAAGTAGGTAATGTAAATCAAATTTTTTCACTAGGATTTCTGTAACTTAGATTCGGAAATTTTCACATGGTATCAGACTTGTTGCAGATCAAGTAGAGTTGCAGCCATCAGCGAAAGGAAGAAGAAAATTTGTTGCAAGAAGGCAGTTGTCCCGAGTGACAGCGTTAAACCAGAAAGAGGCAGAGGAAGGGTGACCCAGTCACCAGAGGGGCTCACGCCGAGCTTGTGTCAGCTAGCTAGGGTGATGTTGTAGCTGCAGGAGGCAGCACAGTGCTTGTTGGGCCAGTGCAGAGGTTTTGAGCCTCAAATTTTTCCGATTTCCGTGGTGTAGGAGCAATTCCATTTTCTTCCGAAGTTGTTGGTGGGGCATTGTTTCTGTTGGCGTAGAATAGTGTCTAGTGGGGCAGTGGCAAAGTAGAGGGAAGCAATTCCTCAGAAGACTTACTGCCAAGTAGTCTAGATCCAGTGTTGATCAGCAGAAAAGAGTGATCAGAGGGGAGTGTTTCGACATTAGTTGGCAGAAGGATTTTTGCAAAGGAAATCGATTTTCAGAGGGAGCTTGTTCCTTAGAGGGTAAACACAAATCCGAGTTTTGTTGGGGCAGCAACAAAAGAGGGAGAAGAGAACCAATTCGACATTTTCTTGATGAGCAGAGATGGCCACACAAGGACGGAGACATCAGAACAGGTTGGATGGAGCATCCAACTTTGACATCTGGAAGACCAGGATCCTGTCAATTTTGGATGAACATCGAATCAAGGATCATGTCTTCAATGCAATTGTTGTCCCTGTTGATGTTGATCTTATCAATAAGTACAAAGAGGCTCAAGCGAAGGCAAAACGCATGATCATGGACGAGGTAAAGGATCATGTAATCCCACATATTGTTGAGAAGAACACAGCAAGGGAAATGTGGACTTCCTTGACCACTATGTACCAGGGAACTTTCGTCCAGTGGAAGATGTTGCTTGAGAATCAGCTGAGATTGTTTCAGATGCAGAAGGGAGAAGAGATCGACCCCCTTCCTTATTAGATTGCAAGCGATCGGAGATCAGCTAGTTTTTGTAGGGGCTACACCAGATGATGGTCTTATGGTCAGCACTGCCCTAAATGCAGTCTCTGAAGACTAGGAGAACTTTGTCCAATGAATTTCGGGCGAGGTCGCTCTTCCAAACTGGGAGGAGATGTGGGCAGCTCAACGAGAGGAAGAGATCAGAAGGTTGACCAAAGCCAGAAGCAGCAAGACAAGGATCAAAATCAAGGAGGAAGAGGAACATGCGGCTCTCGCATCTAAGGGACAACATGGACAATAAGGAAGGAAGAAGAAAGACCTCTCGAAGATCAGATGCTTCAAGTGTGGAGAATTGGGACATTTCGCCACACAATGCCCTCTGAAGAAGAAGGGAAAAGAAGAATTTGACTCGAACTCTGTTGCAGCAAAGGATGATGATGGGGATGATGATGATTGTTCCATGAGTGCTCATGTGCCTCGAGAGAAGGCACATCGTTGAGGTGGCCAAACTCTTGGATCACATAAGGCTACAGGAGCCCTTAATGACAGTAGCAGAATGATGAGTGTCAGTTGGTGCGAGAGATGTCGGAGCGACAGTGGAAGAGCTAGAGTGTCGGAGTCTGAAGTAGTGCAGAGCAGACCCAGCATCAGCGCAGAGCAAATGCTGCAGCAGCGCAGTGCACGGAGGTACAACGGCGAGCAGATGTTGCAGCAGCGCATAGCACAGAGGTGCAGCGCAGTGCAAAGTAGCAACAGCACAATGGCATCAGAGGGTCAGCATAGATTGGCAACAGAGGTAGTTCAAGCATCGAGGAGTATCCAGAACTGACCAGTATATCAATGTTTGGGAGGGTTCAGTTGCTTAACTCTCAACCACTGAGTTGCAGTGCAGCAGTTAGCAGTGGCAGTGCTATGTGCAGCATGATCCAACATTTGAGAGGGAGTTGCAGTACAGATGAGGCAATCACAAGTGACATTGTCATGGGCAGCAGTACAGAAAGCAGCAGCGCAATGGATGAAGAGCAACAAGCCAAGCATTAGCAGCGCAGAGGACTGATGTCATTGATCAAGGTGATGCTTCTAGTATTGAAGTATTGCTAGAGCACTTTCCTCGCTAAGAGGGAGTGTTGATTTTTGGGTAGCATCGAATGTGCTCTAGGCTCCAAAACTTAATGGAGGGGCTAGAACACATTATATCTCCAAGACCCAGAAATCGTTTGAAGAAATTCCACCTGGAGCTTAAGTTATTCAAATAATTAAAGTATTTTAAATGGAGCCTAAGTTAAAACTTAGAAAATTTAAATAATTAAAGTGAATTAATTTAACATGTGGGTGAGTAAGTTCTAAGTGACGAAGATCAAGTCTTTTCTAATCTTAGCTGCCGATTAGAGATTAGATAATGGTCGTTGATCCATCAACAGGAAAAGTATAAAGGAAAGTTTGAGATTCAGTTGGAGAACACACACAGTCTGAATCTAGAGATCAAATTCTTCTAACGAAGCAGTGCTGGGATGAAGATGAGTGATGAGTGATTCAGTGCAGCAGTGAGGGGCAGACGCAGTTGTTGATCGGAGGACCAAGAGTACATAGCAGAGAGGCAACAGAGATGCAGAGGAACTAGCGCAACCACCAAGATAGGTGACGCAGACCCCAGAGAGGGTGACACAGGGCTCAAGCAAGGGCTGCGCAGTAGCTCCTAGGGACAGTCCGAAAATTGTTGGAGATTGGGGTTTCTATGTAGGCAAGGCTAAACTCAATTTCTGAGAGGCATATCAACACAAAGAGAGGGTGACACAGTCTTCAGCTAGACCCACGTAGGCCTATGCATCTACTGCGCAGAGGCAGTTGGGGTTTCACTAGTTTCTAATCCGGATCAGCGAGGACTTGTAGAGTGAGGTAAAACTCACAATTTTTCTGTCTGCTAAGGATATTCTCTGTTGGGTGAGTCAGATTATGGCACACTAGATGTACTCAGATTACTGCTGCTTACTAATATAAACCCTCAGAATTGTTGCACTGGTTTTCCCACATTTGGTTTTTCTGGGGAGATTTGTCCAAAAAGAAGTGTGTCCTTTGTATGAATGCTTCTTTTATTTTTCAGTACTTGATCTTTATAGTTGTGTAGGTTGCAGTGTATTTACATTAATATTTTCTTGATGTATTCAGAAAATAACTTGTTAAATTAATGAAAACAAGTAGGTAATGTAAATCAGATTTCTGCAGTAGGATTTATGTAACTTAGATTCAGAAATTTTCACAAATCGAACTGCCTAATGAAGCTATTGCATTGCCTTTGCGCAGCGTATTGCAGAAATTTCAGCCTCTCTGCAAATGCACTCATTGGATCTGGAATACTTCCTCCAACCTCCCTATCCTTGCCCCTCACTGCCTCTACTTCGATCTCTGACTCTCCGACAACTTTTGCTCTCTAGAAATCGATCTACCAAGGAAATTGAACTTCTGGTGTATCTGGTGTATCTTCTCCAAGTGTCAATCGACTTCCTCTTATAATCCACTATTGGAGCACCAACAGCCAAGATTAAAATTTAATCAATGGCTAGGATCATCTTGGAATTGATCTGTGTGAGTTTCTAGATGATTCGCACCTTGACTTAATTAATTATGATTAATTAACCATATTACCTAAGTTTAGACAAGAAATATTTAAAAATTGGTTAATAATCTAATTAAGTCATCTCTAGGTGGAATTTCCAGAAACGATTTCTGGGTTTTGGAGATCTCATGTATTGTAGCCTCCACCAAATTTCGTGGCTAGAACACATCCGATGCTACAGAAACTAACACTCCCTCTTAGCAAGGATTGTGTTATCTCTAGTGTTGCACATTCTTCCACAACACCCTGTCTCTGTATCACCTCCTATCACATTGTTGATGTCTATTCACTATGATTACCTGCCATTGCCCACAAACCACTGCGCAACTCTGATGTTGCATCTGAGTTGCTGTTGACCCTATTGTATTGTTTCCAACACTACAGCTCCCTCTCATCTGTTGATGTTGCAACTACAACAACTACAACTGAAACATATCTGAAATACTAAATCATTCATCACCAGAGTCATTAGTATGATGCATTTGTCACCAGAGTCTCTAACTGCTACTAGCCTTTGCATTGTCTCTAAAAAATTTGCATTGTTGCTAACTTTGCACTACACTCCCCTACAACTGTCACTCAGGGATCTGACTGCATCTCCTGACACTGATCCATCCTGCTATTGAATATTGTGGGCCCTCGTAGCTAAGGTAATGATCCATGAGGTGGACTCCTCAGTGAACCCCGCCCATCTGACACGCTGGAGTTTCATTCTCCTCCTCCTGGATCTGGTGCCCCACTATCTCCTTTCAAGCCTGGTCCCTCGCTAGGACCATTCCTTTCTTTGCAACTCGCACTTCCTCCGACACTTATTTCCAACAACTAGAAGTCGAACTGCTGCCCATATCTGCATTCTAGCTAACTCGCACACCTCCTCCGGCAATCTCGTACGGTCATCCCTACAAAGCTGTAAAATCTATGAAACGCAAAATCTTTACCATTGCTCAATTGTTGGATCTTCTACTCGCACTCCCTTCTGGAGTAAGAAGATCTACTTACAACTACTGTCAATCTGCAACTGGAAAAATTAGATCTCTAAATCTCGAGATCCCCTGAGAGAAATTTTCCCTCTGTGATTTTTTGTTCCACCCGACGTTGATTTTGTTGTTGCAAAACCCTTTGAGCCCAACCAAGGAAATTGCTCAGTGAAAATCTGAGTTGTTGCTCCCTCGGCCTGCTGGAATCATTGTCTTGGGAAATTCGAACTTTTTCTACCTCCTACAACTGAAAATCGAATTCTCCCCAACAATTTGTACTGTTGGATAGGTATTGCGCAGCACCAGAAAAGTTCGACCTAGTGCTCCCTCTAAACAACGAAATTTTCCTCTTCGCTTCTGAGCTTCCTAACTGATCAACCTGCCTTTGATACCATGTAAAAATTTCAACTTACTGCTGAAATCCTATTGCCGCAACTGCAATTAATTTTTTTAATTGTTAATTTACTTAACAATTTATTTGCTACGGCAAATACCAAATTAATCACACTGCAACCTTCACAAATAAAATTGCGAAAAATAATAGCGTTGGAATCTGAGAAAATACTAACACACATAAAAAGACACCGTTACTTTTGGACAAATGTCCCTGGAAAAACCCAACTTGGGAAAATCGGTGCAGCAGTGAGGGATTTTATTATTAAGCTGCAATGAAATCTGAGCACATAATTTGGATGTCAAAATTTGGCTATTGTGCAGAGAAAAATACTGGCAAAAATATTAGAGGGAAATTACCCTCACTCCAGGCAAATTTCGGCACTGAACTACTTCTGAAAAGCAAGCTGTCCAATTTGACCTGCGCAACCTCTGCATCACTTTAGAGCTGCCTACCACACATTATGCTCGAATCGTCT
The DNA here is from genome assembly GCA_034641835.2 of Pinus albicaulis. NCBI lineage: Eukaryota > Viridiplantae > Streptophyta > Pinopsida > Pinales > Pinaceae > Pinus > Pinus albicaulis. The sequence goes on along the minus strand of CM076582.1, from coordinate 534,315,178 downwards.
GCTAATCAAGTTGTCCTACCAACTAATGACTGGGAAAACGCTTCTTCGACACTCTGGAACCAGGCAGCCTCTGGAACTGAAAACGACTTCCTTCCCAACAAATGGAACTGCCTAAAAAAGCTTTTGCGCTGCCTTTGCGCAACTTCTTGGAGAAATTTCGGCCTCTCTACAAATGCACTCGCTGGATCTAGAACACTTCCACCAACCTCACTGTCCATGCGCCTCACTGTCTCTGCTTCGATCTCTGGTTCTCCGGCAACTGTTGCTGCACTCTGGAAATCGAACTTCTAGTGTATCTTCTCCAAGTGCACATCAACTTCTTCTTATAACCGACTGTTGGAGCACCAACAACCAAGATTAAAACTTAATCAATGGCTAGGATTGTCTTGGAATCGATCTGTGTGAGTTTCTAGATGATTCGCACCTTGACTTAATTAATTCTGATCAATTAAAAACTAGAAAATAATCTAATTAAGTCAACTCTCGGTGGAATTTCCATAAACGATTTATGGGTTTTGGAGATCTCATGTATTCTATCATCTCCACCAAATTATGCGGCTACAATATATTTGATGCTACAAAAACTAACAATTCAAGCTACAAGTAGATTTCCCTTCCATTTTTTTCTAGTTTTGCTACAACTGTCTACTTGTCCATTTTCTTTACATGCACAACCTACAACAATGCATTTTTTCTTTATTTTTACAGCATCCATGGCTCAACCAAGGGCAACAGGGAAGGGGCAAAAGAAAAGGAAAAATGTCCCTATTGGTAATGCACCCCACCCCCATTCCAATTTTATCAGAGTCTACCAATCCAAGGAAGAGACATTGCACACCAACCTTCGTCTTATTTACAGGCAAAGGGAGGAGTGGTTGAAGGGAAAGACAAAGATGTCACTTTTGATGATGGTGATGTTGAGGTTTTGTGTATTCAGGGTAGCATCAGTTGTGCTCTACGTCCCAAATTTTGTGGAGGGACTAGCATACACTTGATCTACAAGACCCAGAAATGGATTTGATAAATTTCAAGTTGTGTTGAAGTTATTCAAATAATTAATTATTTTTAATGGATTTCCTAAGTCTAACTTAGGAAAATAAAATAATTAAGCGAATTAATTAACACATGTGCTAAAATTGTCTTAAGTCACATGGATCAAGCAGTCTTTTAATCTCAACCGTCGATGGATGATTTAATCTCGGTCGTTGAAGGGTTCAATGAAAAAAGTATAAGAGAAAGGCTTGAGGGTCAGTTGAAGACACAATTTCTGTAGAATTGAGGAATAGATCTTGAATTCTAGGGCGGCTTTGCTAAGAATTTCTAGTGGAATTTCCTGCAGTGAGGGGTAGTATTGCTTGAGAAAATGATCTGATTCCAAAAGCCAAGAGACAGTAAGAGGCAAGAGGAGCAGCGACAAGGACAGCGCAGAGAGGCTTTAGAGCCACGCAGAGCAGCAGGGACAGCACAGATACAGCGCAGAGGCAAATAGGGCCACGTCGGGCTGATGCTAGCCAAGTAGAGGCAGCGCAGGGGCAGCGTAGACCCTCCTAGGGTGACGCGAACCCTCCTAGAACCACACAGAGGCTAACACAGTCCCTCCAGGGGCAGTGCTGAGGGTTTCTAGAGTCAGATCCGGCTTTGTCCTGTAAATCCTGTTTCATGGTGTGGACCAGTCATATATTTGGCACTAGATCTTCAGGTTAGCTGCAAATTTTATATATTTTATTCTTTGTCGGGTTTTCCAAGGTTGGAACGCAGATTTGTTGTACTCAGAACTACTTAATAATAAAACCCTCATATATGTTGAACCGGTTTTCCCGCTTTGGGTTTTTCCGGGGACTTATGTCCAAAAATCCATGTGTCACTTTGTTGCATGAGTGAATTTTTCAGTAAATGATTTGCATATGTAGGTTGTAGTTGTGTTTACTATCGCTATTTTTCTGAATCTAATTTCTAAAAATAACTTGTATCAATTAAATCAAGTAGGAGAAAATAAACCAATACACTGCAGTAGAATTTTCACATGGTATCAGAGTGATAGCAGATCAAGCTGAATCTCCAGTAATCAGCTGAAGAATTATTTTTCTACAGGGTGGTAGAAGAAGCAGCAGATCCGGAAAGGGCATCTTGACAACAAGAGAAAGCAGATCCAGAAGACAACGTTGAAGCTGCAGAAGGTTTGTGGGCTTACGTAGACCCTTCCCAGGCAGCATAAGGACTACATCACCCAGTCTAGGGTTACGTAGTCCACTTCTGAGCCACGCTGCGGCTGCGCTGGGCCAGCCAGGAGGATGTTGTCAAGTCACTTCTCTTGTTGCAGAAGAATTCAGCCAAGTTCTGGAAGCATTGCTTCAAATCTTCAGCAGTGCTGGTGGGGTAGAGATTCTGCAGGTGCAGAATTGTGCCTAGCTAAGGCAACAAAGGCGGGAGGAAGACAGTTATTCAGCAGATCTAAGCCAAACAGATCTAAGATTCGATCAGAAGGATCGGAGAATACTATCCATTTGAAATTTTGTGGAAGACTTCTAGGAGGGAAGTCAGTTTATTCAGATCTGAGCAAAGATGGCTCGATATGGACTGAGGGATCAAGACAGATTGGATGGCATGTCCAACTATGTCATCTGGAAGGCCAGAATCCTCTCAGTTCTAGATAAGTATGGTCTCAATGATCATGCAAAGCAGACACTTGTTGTACCAACTGATGCAGATCCACTCAAGAAGTATGAAGAAAATCAAGCACGAACAAAGCGGTTGATCATAGACTGAGTCAAGGACCACGTGATTTCGCATATTGCTGATAAGAAAACAACAAATGCTATGTGGAAAGCTTTGGAAATGATGTACCAAGGAGGCTCTGTGCAAGAATAATGCTTCTTGAGAATCAGATGCGGATGTTCCAAATGGTGAAGGGCGAAGAGATAGATCCATTTCTCTTCAGACTTCAAGCTATCCATGACCAGCTGATTAGCATGGGTGCTACTCCAGATGAAGGGCTCCTAGTGAGGACGGCCCTAAATGTTGTCTCTGAAGAATGGGAAACGTTTGTCTAGAGCATTCTGGGAAGGGCAGCATTACCATCATGGGCAGATATGTAGGCTATTCTCCGCCAAGAGAAGATCAGGAGGATCACCAAGAAACAGTCGATCAGTGGAGGAAGCGGATCAGCCAAAGTGAAGAAAGAAGAGGAGGAGGATGCAGCCCTTGCATCAAGGGAAGAAGAAGAAGGACCTCTCCAAGGTCCGGTGCTTGAACTGTGGTGATCTTGGTCATTTCGCCAACAGTTGTCCTAAGAAGAAGGACAAAGGAGCTTCTGATTCCAAGGCTGCAACAACAAATGACGATGGCTCTGATGATGATGCAGCCATGAGTGCTCATGCACCTCGAGAGAAGAGGTGGGGTGACATGGATATCTATAGTATCCATATTTGGTGGTGGGATCCTTAAGTCAGCCCTACTCTTGGATCACATATGAGCTATAGGAGCCTTAAGACGGTAGTGGGATGAGTCGGGAGATGGTTGCAGATGACCCCATTAAAGAGCAAGAGGGAGCTGAAGAGTGAGAAGTGTGATGAGGAGGCAGCAGCGCAGAGAGGCTGATGGGACTTCAACAGCGCAGAGAAGTTGGGCTCATGCAGTGCAGAGTTGCAGCATGACAATGTCTCCAAGAGAACAGTGTGATTCAGCATCCAGGGAGCTTCAGTGGTGGAGGGAAACCTGACTTGTCTGCCAAACAGTTGGGCAGAATCTTTCAGTTGCTTACTTCTTAGCAACTGAGTTGTAGTGCAGCATTTAGTAGTGGCAGTGCTATGGGCAACATGATGCAGCAAATTGAGAGGGAGCTGCAGTACAGATGTAGCAGTGTCAGTGGAAGTGGCATGGGCAGCAATACAGAGAGCAGCAATGCAATAGATGGAGGGCAGCAAGCCAAGCATCAACAGCACAAACCAAGTACTCAAAATCTCGTAATGCATGGTGTGATATATTGCTAGAGCACACTTTTGATGCTAAGAGGGAGTGTTAAGATTTTGTGTATTTGGGGTAGCATCAGTTGTGCTCTAGGTCCCATATTTTGTGGAGGGACTAGAATACACCTGATCTACAAGACCCAGAAATGGATTTGAGAAATTTCAAGTTGTGTTGAAGTTATTCAAATAATTAATTATTTTTAATGGACTTCCTAAGTCTAACTTAGGAAAATAAAATAATTAAAGTGAATTAATTAACACGTGTTGAAATTGTCTTAAGTCACATGGATCAATCAGTCTTTTAATCTCAGCCATTGATGGATGATTTAATCTCGTCCGTTGAAGGGTACAACGAAAAATTATAAGAGAAAGGCTTGACGGTCAGTTGAAGACACACAATTTTTGTAGAACTGAGGAATAGATCTGGAATTCTAGGGCGGGTTTGCTAAGAATTTCTAGTGGAATTTCCAGTAGTGAAGGGTAGTATTGGCTGAGGGAACGATCTGATTCCAAGAGCCAAGAGACAACAAGAGGCAAGAGAAGCAACCACAAGGACAGCGCAGAGAGGCTTCAGAGCCACGTAGAGAAACAGGGACAACGCAGAGGCAGCTAGGGCCACGTTGGGCTAACGTTGGCCAAGTAGAGGCAGCGCAGGGGCAACGTAGACCCTCCTAAGGTGACGTTGGATCTCCTAGAGCCACGCAAAGGATGACGCAATCACTCCGGGGCAACGTTGAGGCTTTAGAAGCAGCGCTGAGGGTTTCTATTGTCGGATCCGGGCTAAGTCCTGTAAATCCCATTTGAGGGTGTGGATCAGTCAGATATTTGGCACTAGATCTTCAGGTTAGCTGCAGATTTTATGTCTTTTATTCTCTGTCGGGTTTTCCAAGGTTGGAACGCAGATTTGTTGTACTCAGAACTACTTAATAATAAAACCCCCATATCTGTTGAACCGGTTTTCCCACTTTGGGTTTTTCCGAGGACTTATGTCCAAAAATCCATGTGTCACTTTGTTGCATGAGTGAATTATTCAGTAAATGATCTGCATGTGTAGGTTGTAGTTGTGTTTATTTTCGATATTTTCTGAATCTAATTTCTTAAAATAACTTGTATAAATTAAATCAAGTACGAGAAAATAAACCAATACACTGCAGTAGAATTTTCACAGGCGATACTCTTGGGGGGTCATCCTCCACACCAGCAGAAGCAGAGATTACAATGATATAGAGAAGGAAGATGCAGAAGAGAGCAGTGGTGGTACTGATGTTGATGAGCTATAGGCATACCTAGCCTATTGGCAGCAGCCCATGAGATTCTTCCTTCATGTTCTACGGTTTCAAGTTCTAGTGTCTACCTCGTTTTGTATTTGTTATTTTCCATTGGCATTCTTAGTCAAGCGTTCTCAGGACTCAGTAACTATGTAATACATTTTGATTTTGATGACTTAACGAGAAGATTGCAATTTATTTAATGACATGTGTCATGTATGTCATGTTTTGAGGGGTGACTATGTCCCGTGTCGGACTCTCGTATTTGTGTGTCCTGTGTGTCTCGTTTTCTCGTGTGAGGTGACTTAGCATGAGATCCTTTCAGTCTCATACGTGCTTTCCATTTACGGTACTCCACAACAAAGCACTTATCTTCCATGACCAAGACTACAAGTAGGTTCCCCCTCAACCCTGAAACATACAACACATCCTTCACTTCCAACAAGCTACTTGACTCGAGCTGAAACGAAATTGTCCTGACTCCTTTTATTGCATGCATGGCATCATTTCCAAGCTCCACATGTACTCCTGAGTCCTACTTTGTCAAACTAGTAAACAAATTCTACAGCAGTGTGATATGGCGAGATGCACCACTGTCCACATACCATGCACTCTTAGAAAATATGTTGGTAGGAAAGTAGGAAACGAATGAGATATCATTTTCAAATTTCATAGCAAACGTGTTTATCCGAGTTTATGTTGAGGTTGTTATTGCCTGTCGTTATGAATTCCCTTCACCCTTCTTCCTCTTTGGACATCATGATGCATAGTGACCATGCTTGTGACATATGAAACACATGATTTTACTCAAGTCTTTCTTCCCCAACTGTGAGTCGCACTCCTCACTCTTTCCTTCACTGGAACCCCTTCCTTTGTCCTTCCTTGTCTAACTAACAAGGGCCAAGTTCTCTTCACCTTCCCACCTATTGGCTTTAGACTCCTCCCGAATCTCTTCCTAGACACAATTGCCCCAAATCCTCTCAAAAGTGGCCAGGTTCTACCCTACACAGAAAACCTTGACAAATGGTTCCTAAGGCTTTGAGAATCCATTAGATGTTGTATTTACCAATTTTGCATCAAACACCACCTCCTCAACTGCTATAAGTCAATCTTGGACCTGATTGATTTTCACGAGGTAATTGATAGTTGAATTTAATGTAGCTTTGCTAACAATCTCCCAAATTTATTTTCCTTCAAAAGCAAAGAAACTCTTACTTTCCAAAGAAAGAAGTTTGAAGCTCCAACCAATTTGTCTTCAAACCTGAGACTAGTTGCTGCCATATTCCAAATAAACAAAACTGCCATACAAATGTGCTTATTCCTTCAAGCACCCAATAAAAATAACTGTTTGTCCCCAAATCTGCTAGATCTGTCTATTCTATACGAAGATCTGCACTAGATTTGTCTGTTGGCCACTCAAATCTGCAAGACCTCCCTGTTGTGCACTAGATCTATTTGTTGGTCACCCAAATTTGCAAGATCTACTAGTATAACCAGATCTACACAAGATTTGTTTGTTGGTCACTCAGATCTGCAAGCTTTGCTTGTTGTATACTCAGATCAACACTAGATCTGTCTGTTGGCCACTCAAATCTCCAAGATCTGATTTCTGTATACCCAGATATGTACTAGATTTGTCTCTGTTGGAAACTCGGATCTGCAACTATAGCCTTTAGCTCTATTGTTGTAACCTTCAGATTTATTGTTGTAGCTACTTGGAAATCCACTTCTCCCAAAAATCAGATTTTGGTACCATGTTAAAACCTCTATTCCAGCAACCTAAGCAAATTAATTCTTTATGATTTCCTTGAAAAATTAATTTAGATTGTTTTATTAGCTCGTAGAATAAAATACACTTCATAGAAATTCAACTGGAAATATAAAATCAACAGAAGCTATAGGACACCAATCTCCAAAATACACAAAAAAAATTGCCCCCCAAATATCAGCTTTTCATTAAAATTACTCTAAGCTTACAAGGGCTCCCAAACTGGGAAAATAGCCCACTGAAAAAACCAGTAAAAATTCCAGCAAAACCTGGCTATTTTGGTTCACCATACAACCTGTATGGCCCTGCCAAAAACTGTTGTAGAAACCCTCTTGTTACTGCTGAAATTTGTCCCAAAAATTTGTACAGTTTCCCTTCTCTTTTTTTGGGTTATACAGCTTCTTGCAATTGCCTCTGCACCTCCTATGTACAGCCCCTTCAAATTCTGAGAGTTGGGTTAATCTTTGTTGCTCACATTGTTTCCTCTTTTCTCCTTTGGACATACACACTGAGTGAAAATACTATATTACTCTCTCACTTGTGTTTTTCTAACATTGTCGATGTATCACATTCTATTTCTTGTCCTTTCATTTTTTCTTTATTTTATAACGTTGAATATAACCAAGTCTCCATAGCCCTAATATTTCAATGAGATTGACAATTGAGATTAAATCCATTCGAAAACGGTGATTATATCTAAATCACTAATGTAAATACTTTACATTTTATTAAACACTAATCTACTCCCCCTAATAAAAGACTCTTCACTTTCACAATTAGCTTTAATCAAAGTGAATTACAAAATTGAAAAGACTTGTTGCCACATAATGTAACAGGCCTTGCAGAGGGAAACCTTACAAGTTATAAACTAGACAAAGGGATAACAATGGGGTAGTATCCCACTATCACCACAGCCCAAACTCTTTATTCTTTACGGACTTTCACCGATAGGAGGAGTCCCAGTAGGAAGGAAATCAGATATAATAGATGCTCTAGGGTTAATGGGTGAAATTATCTCACTAGGAGCTCTTCAAATAGGAAACAATTTAGGTTCAACGCTTCAAAAGGAGGCAATTCGCTCTCTTTGTAAGGGGCCTAGAAAAGAGGGCACAAGGCCTAGGGTTTGACAGATTGGATGAGTGTTGGAGCATCCAAAGGTCAAGTCCAAAAGAAATGTTTCTTACAATATATATTAGCTATGCCAGGGTTCATGAAACCTTCAAAAAATCCCTCAAGTTAAGAAAAGGAAAACTAGGGTTTCCCTCTTAAGCAAACAACTAGGGCAAGAAAGATTATAGATGAACTTGAAAAAGAATAGATTTTGTGACCAAGACTATCATCTTGATGTTTAGGCTCTCCAACCACCAAAACATCCACTCCCTAGGTATTCGCACCAAGCCCTAGTTTCCAGCCATGGTCTTTAAAGGGCCAAACTGGGAGAGAGAAAGTATGGATAAGATTTGAGTATGATCACCAAACAAGTTGACTAGTCCCTCGCCCCTTGGGAATATGGAGTCTAGGATGAGATAGATTAGCCAAAAATGTTCCTAAGGAGGCCAAAATTTGATGCCCTAACAACAATATTTCAAGCATTTAACTATGCAATGGAAAAATGGATTTTCATGGGAAAGCTTCAAGGAATTCACCACTAGGACCAATCATTACATGTTATATACGAGTAATGCATCCTATATTTATTTATATAGCAATTCAATTAATCTTCAAAAAATTAGGGCACAATTTAGCATAACCTAGAACCAATAATTCCATACATTAGACATTAAGAAATAGATAACACGCAAGATTTCCATCCATTAGACCAAAAAATTCCTCTAATGAGTTCGAAATTCCAAGAAGTGATGATCATGAGAGATCAAATGAATGATCTCTAATATATATGTGTCCTACTAATTCTTATTTAGACTACAAGCCCCTCAAATCATAAAATAATGGGCAAACTACAAGCAAGGTCATAGGCCGACATTGTAGCTTTTGCAAAAACACATAGATATCTCCACACTTGTGAGCCGAAGTGGACAAAAGGTTTACGTCATGTTGTGGTTTCCCTTCTAGGCCATGCGTTGGACTTCCCAGGTGCCAAGACAAGTGTAGAGGGCCTCTAAAATCAAGGTCTAGGGGTTGGCCCCTAGATCTCCGTCAAAATCATCTTATAGAACCCAAAAGTGGGTTCGGGGCACAAATTAGGTCTCATGGGTATCCAAGTGGTGTAAATTTGTCTATGCTCCAATGTTGAGGGATCCAAAGATGGTGCTAATTCTCCCATGTCTCAATGTGTGAGACAAACCTCATCTAGGCCCTGGATCAACTTCCAAACCATGTGATCACTGTTAAGCTAGCTAGGTGCATGTTGGTCCAGGTGCAGCATCCCATGAATAATATAGGGCAAAGTGCAAAAGATTTGTGGTGTTAAAGGTGCCCATGTATACAAGTGATGCTCTACAACTATCAAGAGACCCATGGCTCTCAATGCATCACTTGTGGATGGTAATATGCTCCTCTGGTGGACTTAGGCCCCAGTTAAGTTGCCCGACCCATGATGAAACCACCTATCAATCACAAACAATATCCAGTGTTGCAACATCTAAGTGAACCAAGCTTGCAAGTAATGGGCAATTTGATATTCCTACAAGGTTTCTCGTCCAAATTCGGGGTGTTGAGCTCACAAAAGTGTTACCTCCCTAGGTAGGAGTGGCTAAGAGATAACCCTATTAGGTGCTTCCAGCCCCTAAGGGGAAGTGGCATATCCTTTGTCCACCCTTCAATCAATAGGTGTCAGTCAATAATGATGGTATGGAGGGGAGAAGACTTCATGGCCAAGTGCCTTGGTCAATGGAACCAACAATGATGGGGAATTCCACATCCTGAGTGCATAGGTGTGAGAAGGGAGCAATTGTGGATGCATGGGTTACCAACTCGGCCTTTCTTTTTCCACCACTCTTATTGCCTTTTAAATTTTCATGATTCTTTCCTTTTATTATTACTGCTAGCTCAAGGTTTTTGGAGCATGCTTTGAATGATGTACAACAGTGGTTACCCCCTTATGAATGGGGCAGTTCATCGCCATCAGGGGTTGGGGCATGCAAGGGTTCCTTGTCTTCAATGAGACAGGGCAACATTGGCCCAAGAACCGGGCGATGGCCATATGAGTGAGGTAGAGCCCATGCTTGGCATTTGCTCACATGTTAATTTTAATGTCCCAGCCATCTTTTGCATTTTAATATTTCATTTCTTTTCTTTTGTGGCCATCATATGCTCTTTATTTTTCTTTTAGCTACATCAAAACCTCCCGAGCAAATTTCCAGGCCCAACTCAAGTATGTGGATAGGAGAGGGGAGTGCCAAATCCTAGAGGACCCATGGACAGTGGAACCCGAAGAATGGAGGTGGAATAGGGGCTTATGATGTGAGATGGAAAGTGATAAGTATGGAATCGGGAGAGATGGGACTACGCTATATCAATTGGGGTTTCCCAAGTAGTGACCCTCTTAAAGCCATTGAGCCATTAGGGTTGGTCCCACTAGACTAGGGTTGAAGTTAACCCTCCATTTAAGGTGAGGGAACAAGATTACGGTCAAATATTTCCTCCTTCCATGTTATCTCATAGCCCATGCCAAATGCCCAAAATACAAACAAGCATAAGCACCCGAATGCAAAATGAATAAAGTACCTTTTGAGCAAAAGCCCACCTTCCAACATGTGTTTTTGACAAATGGGCGAGGAACATATGCCTAATGTAGGTGGCAGAGATATGAATAGCACATCACATCGACTACTCAATGGTTGTCAAGGCTTGTTGGTTGCTGGCTAGAAGAGATGGAGAAAATTTTCTCCTAAAGGGTCACCCAATTTGGTGGGTGACAATTTCAAAACCCATCAATTCATGATTTAGGATAATCTAGTTCAAAATGCATTATCATAGGTTAAGGATAATCCTATTCAAATAACATCGACAAATTCAGTGTGAGAAGCTAATCGACAGCTGTCTAGTTGTTGAGATTTTTATTGGACATGTTGTAAAAAGAAAGATACTGGAGTAAACACTGGTTACATATGGCTCTAACTAGGACATGAACTCACCGTAGAGTGCGTGATCCATGTACTCAAACATGGAGTTCATGAGAACTCTAACAATCTCCTGGGACGTAAACCTATAACATGCACACTATAATACAACTATTTGGGAACATGTGCATTGAGCGTACTATAATCGCTCGTGTTTTTCATAACAATAATAATCCATACAAAAAAGTAAATATACGCTAAGTGCAAATCTAATCTACATGCATACTATACTAGCATGAGAACATAATATGACGATGTTAGCTATGCAAAGCACCTACACACTACCATGCAATGCTATCACACTATGCATGAGCTAGGTATAATCATATACCCAATGTAACCAACATATTATTAGATCAATATCACTCATTTTATCCCTATGATCAATCATGAGATAGAACCAAAAATAAGCATAATAACCACAACAATCACATGTCAGATCACAAGGGTGGGAGACAAGAAAATAAGACGATCCAAAATCATGTAAAAAAGTCATGGAAAAGAAAGGAGAACATGACTCAAACCCACACCATTGGGTCATTCTTTCCACTCTAAATATGGAGAACTCAATGATCAAGCTTATGAACTTTCGATGGAAGGCCAACCTCAGGCATATCATCCCCATTGGTGTCTTCCGAGACATGCAAAGAGTGATATGATGAGGGGGGCGAACAAAAGATAGAATCATCATCAGTGTCATATATTGGATCATTGTCAAACGATGACCAATAATCCCACTTTCCTTTTTCAATATGTAGAAACTCATCAATAATAACCTTATGCAATTCCCAAGGAGCCATTGCCTTTATCATCGCATGACAACCAAACAGAAGTCACCCAGGTGAACCTTAAGATGCCTTGAGAGATGCTTGCTTCACCCTACAAGCATTTAATATAAAGTTCAATGAACGGCAAGGGCCTCGTTCTTCTAATGGAATCGCCAAATAAAGATTTATATTGTCATATGGGAACAAGAAACACGTCTTGTGTCCCCAGAAACGGCGCAAGAAATGTTGTTGCATAATCTAGCAGGCCTGGGAGACGGAAACCCTACAAGGTATAAACAAGACAATAGGACAACAATCAAGTAGTAGCCCACTGTCACCACAGCCAAAATCCCTTGCTGTTTAGGGACTTTCACCAATGGGAGGATTCTCGATAGGAGGGAGATCACTTATAATAGATGCTCTAGGTTTAATGTGTGAAATGATCTCGCTAGGAGCTCTTCAAAAAATACAAAATTTAAGCTCAATGCTTCACAAGGAGGCACTTCGCTTTCTTTGAAGGGACCTAGAAAAGAGGGCACAAGACCTAGGTTTTGATAAATTGGATGAGTGTTGAAGTACACAAAGGTCAAGGTCAATATAAAGGTTTCTTACAATGTATATTAGCTAAGCCAAGGTTCATGAAACCTTTAGGAAAGCCCTTAAGTTGAAACAAGGAAAACTAGGGTTTTCCTCTTAGGTAAACAACTAGGACAAGAAAGTTTATGGATGAAATTTGAAGTGGGTGCCCACCAAAAGGATAGATTTTGTGACTAAGACTATCCTCTTGATGTTTAGGCTCTCCAACCACCAAAACCTCCATTTCCTAAGGATTTGCACCAAGACCTAGTTTCCAAGCTTGGCCTTGAAAGGGCCGAATTGGGAGAGAAAATATGGATAATATTTGAGTATAATCACCAAACAACTTGACTAGTCCCTTGTCCCTTTGGAATATGGAGTCTAGGATGAGATAGATTAGCAAAAAATGTTCCTAAGGAGGATGAAATTTGACGCCCTAGCAACAAGATTTCAAACATTTATGTATGCAATGGAAAAATAGATTTTCATGGGAGAGCTTTAAGGAGTTCACCACTAGGACCAATCATATACAGTATGAGTAATGCATGCAATATTTGTATACATAGCAATTCAACTAATCTTCAACAAATTAGGGCACAATTTAGCATAACCTAGAATGAATAATTCCATACATTAGACATTAAGAAATAGATGTTCGAAACACAATTAGAAAGGAGAATGGAGAGCGCGGGCGATTTTTCCTTCGACCTAGGTTTTCTTGCTACCAACGCTGCCGCCGCTAGCCGGAACTCGCTGCACAGGGGGTGCTTCCATGGATTTGAGCTCTGGGGGTCCTCTGTCGTCCCTCGCGGTGATGTTTCTATGGGGCGTGGGAACCAATTTTTTCCTTTGCGCGGCCTGGCGACGGATGGGTTGATATTTGGGGCCCCCTGCAGACCTCACTGGCGGACGGTGCGCTCGCTCTTGATCTCACACTTGAACGATGCACCCTTATTACTATCTGTCCGAGATCTCCGTGCTGGTGCGCGCATTGGGTGGTCTGGTGGGCGTGGTGTCCTCCCGCCAACGGCGATGTTGTGCTTTTCCCCACACACCCATCTGCCATATTTGCTACCATATGGCGGGTGTGGGAATGACGCTCGGGTTTACACTCTGGTGGGATGCGTTGGGATTACTATATCCATTGGCCTTCGTGCTCTGCACCTGCGCACCTTCTGCGCTATTTCTCAATGGTCTATACCTCTTTGTGCTGGTCCTCGAGGGTGGGCTGTGCTTGGAATACCGACCGTCACTGTATATGCAGGGATATCAGAACCTGATTGGCCACCACAAAAGCAGGCGATTCAGGAAGAGCCAGCGGCTGAAACCAACATCACTGCTACAGAAAATCAGACACAGGTTTGTGCACTCACCATGAACGATGTACCAAAGGGCAGCCAGCATATCCGCAATTTCGACCTTCAGGTAGGCTCGGATCCATATCAAATATTTATTAAGCCTCCCGCAGGAAATAGTATTATTATATGGATTCGGAACACAGACTCGATTCTATATCTGAAGGAAGAAATCCAGTCTATTGCGGGGTACCCATTTCATTTATAGTCATTGATTTTTGGGGGGAAAGCATTAGTTGATCACTGCACTCTGAAAGAATATGCCATTGCTACTGGGTCTTCTATTTGCCTCAACCTTAGACTGCGGGGTGGAATGATGGGCCAAAACAGAGCACATGGAACCCCCATGGGAGCAAGTGCATCCAAAACAGTAAACTCAAAAGGTACATTCAGGAATGTTTTACAGGGGGACAAAAACAAAACTACTGTACCTGATGCCCCTGCAGAAAGCTCTCCCAAGCCATACATTGTGGAACTGCAGGACAGTGTGCCTGAAATAAATATAGACAGTCTAGATATTGATGTGCATAGAAATGCCTACGAATCCCAAGCAATAATAGGCAGATTCAACTGCTTCTGGCCCAAACCAATGGAGCTGTTCCATTGGATTTTTACTAACTGGACCATGGAATGTGAAATACACCTATGTTCTAAGGGGTTCTTCATTGTCAAATTCTCATCTACTGAGGCCAGAGATTCCATTCTTAGCCAGGGACCATGGTTCTGGGCTCCACGGGACTCTTCATCACACCATGGTTCCCAAATTTTGATGCCAACACTATGGAGGTGACCAAAATGCCGGTCTGGGTTAGGCTCTACAATCTCCTGCTACATTTTTGGAATGAAAATGTTCTTGGCTACATTGGAAACACCCTTGGCAGATACATTAAAACAGATACTCAATGCCTGGAGGAGCGCATTTTCACATTTGCACGAATCTGTGTGGAGGTTGACTTGAGCAAAGGTCTCCCAGAGTGCATTATGTTGAATAATAAACAACAAAGATGGACACAGCATTTAGATTATGAGAACACAGCCTTCAGATGCCGGATATGCAGGAGCACAGGACACTTACAAAACTCATGCCCGGCAGCAAAAAAGGATAACAGAAAAAAGAAGAAATCAGGCAAAGCTGCTAAAGGTTGGCAATTTCCCTCTGAAGAGCCAGAACTACAGGAAGAAGAGGAGGAACCCTCACCACATGAGAATCAACAAACAGATACCTCCTTGGGCAGACAAGAACAGGAAATGCAAGATCCACTCGACACCACCACAAAGACTCAGCAGGATATGGTACCTGGAGCACCAGACAGTGGGGGACATAAAAGAACATATACTTCAGACACATCAAACTTTGATAAGGACAATGGAGCACAAGCGGAAGAAAATCAGGTTGTCCTTATCGAGACCACGCCAACACAAGGTGCTTGGTGTAAGGTTGAAAAGAAAAAAGGGAGAAAATCCTAAGTGTTTTTCCTTTGTATTTTTATCTGCGGCAATTTGTACGTCTTTGGACTATTACTAGCTCATGTAATATGTAATTTTGTTTTCTCATAAATAAAATTACGAATTTTTCCTTTGTGAAAAAAAAGAAATGGATGTTCAACATTAGAGTGCACCTACAAGATAACATGCAAGATTTCCATCCATTAGACCAAAGAATAGCTCCAAACAATATCCAAGATCAGCTACAAATACCAAAATGCATCCAACGATCTCCAAACATCCACAAGAGAACAGGTCTCATCTCCTCTAATGAGACTGAAATTCCAAGAAGTAAGAAGTGATGATCATGAGAGATCAAATGAATGATCTCTAATATATATGTGTCCTACTAACTACTATTTAGCCTACAAGCCCCTCAAATCATAAAATAATGGGCAAACTACAAGCAAGGTCACAAGTCAACCTTGAAGCTTTTGCAAAAACACATATATAAAGGGCAAAGTGGAATAAAGACCAAAGTGGAAAAATGTTCATCGGCAAAAGATATGTGGGACAAACTTCAAGATCTTCACTCAAAAGGAGCATTGACCATGACCTCTAATCAAGAAGAAGATGGAAAGCAAGAAGGAAATCTTGAACCTATTAAGGAAGCTGAAAACAAGAGTAAAGACTTCAAGGCCAAGGAAGACCTAGAAGATGAATAAAATGAAGAAGATCTCAAAGAAAATCTCAAGGTAAAACTCACAATTGCCCTAGAAGAGATAAGCAGTTTGAAAAAGGAAAATGAGGAGCTCAAGAAGCAATCACAAGATGGTGACCATGACTTGGACAAGGCAAGGAAGGAAGTTGACCTATTCAATCTTCAAGTACAAGAAAGAGATAAGGAGCTCACCAAGCTTAAGGAGGAATTCCATCAAAACAAGAAAAGGCATCATGAAGAAGTCATATCCATGACAAATCAATTGGATAAAGCAAAGAAAATGGAAGACACTTTGTCAAGCCATCTTGAACAAAGACACGAGGACTTGAACAAACTTGAAGCAAAAATTAATCAATATAAGGAAGAGGTATCCTCCCTTAAATCTCAACTAGAAGAAGCAAAGAAACAAGCACAAGGAGTTGAAAAGGTGCTGCAAGTTTTGACCCTCCTAGAAGGACAAGTCGATGAAGCAGAAAAGGAAAGAAATGCCATGACATGCCAACTAGAAGAAAAGGATGTAGAGATCTTTAGATTAAAATCAGATATCACCTCTCTCAAGGCCCAATCATGTGAAGCAACAAGAATGAAGGATGAAATGGAGAATCATCTAGCAAAGAAGGATGAAGAATGCAAGATGATGAAAGAAGAAATTGATCTCCTAAGGAAAGAAGTTGATCATCTGAACAAGAGTCTAAAGAGCTCTCAAACCCTAGATGACATCCTAAGTCATCAGAGATCTCCTCTTGATAAATCAGGTCTTGGGTATGCAGGTGAACCCTCAAACAAGAATGATGCAAACCCTAATGCTTCAAACAACAAGGATGTGAAGAAGCTTGGAAGAAATATCGATGCTTCTAGTTCCAACAAAAGCAAGGAGATTAATCAAACTAACCTTAAAGGAAACTCGACTCCAAGAAGGTATGCAGAAAGTGTCAAGGATGCAAGAGGCAATGGATATCAACACGGGATCCCAAGACAGAATGACATCAGAAGTACATCAAGGAAATTGCCATCCTCTAGGCACCAAAGCATATTTTTTGGTTATTGCGTGCACAAATTTTGGGCACATGGCGAAAGATTGTAGGGCATACCACAAGGACAAATATAATGGTCCCCATCAGTCTCCTAGAAGCAACTTTGCAAGAAGAAATCATGCCTCGTCATATATGAACAGAATGGAATGCTTTAACTACCATAAAATTGGACATATGGCTCGTGAATGTAAATTGACTTGGATTCCTAAACAAGATAAAACCATGACTACCAAGCATGAAAGGAAAGTTTCACAAGTATGGAGAAGGAAGCAAATTGGATCAAAAAGTCTCTTGAACGCTCAAGACTTCAACTCATTTTTGTTCTAATAAGTACATCTCTGGCAAATATGATATTGCAAGTTTTGATGATGAAATTCTACCAAAAAGGAGACCATGCATACTGTTAGGGGGAGCTTGTGTTTCATGACTATTCTAGCAGAAGCTATCCGTGAAGAGCCCTATGAAACCCTTGATGAGTCACACATGGACAATCATCTCTTCATGGATCATCTCTCAAGAGTAATTTTATTGAATAAAATCATGATATTGTGTCCTCACTACACATCCATTGTTGAAGATGTTTTCCACTTGATCACAAGGCAACAATATTTCTTAAGCAAAAAAAGGAGCTAGAGGAGTTTATGTAGGCAGGGGGAGTTGGTTGATCATCTACCTCATCCATTTCCATGGAAGCATGTAAAGGCTTAGGGGGAGCAAGTCCATTAAAGAAAAGCATAATGACAGAGGGAGTTGCAAAGAGCAAAATAACAAGAAGAAGCATTATGACAGGGGGAGCAGCATGTCAAGAAGCAGCTTCATAAGGGGAGTACTTTGACACCCCATTTGCCATTTATGTCAAAGGGGGAGAGAACGTTGGTCAAAGTTGGCATTGATGTCAATATAGCATCGCTGGAGATGACAAATGTCCTAACCCTTTTGTGATGTTGCCCTAACCTCATTGAAGGCTCTCTTTAAGCATACCCTAAGGGAGAAAACCCTAATCCCTTGTTGATCCCTTTCTAATGCAAACCCTAGCTATATTTATATCTGTATCTATATGATGACAAGCTGTAATCTTCCCAATTAGCTTTGCTAATTGGAATATTTCATTTTTGTTTAATTTTGCCGCTTTAGCTAGAAGTAATAAATAAAGTGAGAAATAAGAGGGGTCACCTCACTTTATAAATAAAGTGTTCTTTTCCTAGTTGATTGACGTTATAACTTAGAGAGGGGGGCTTGGGGGTCCACATGAGTATGATGGGGAGGCATCAGGCTGACCCAAGGTTAACTGCGCAGGCCAAGGAGAGTGAAGGACGCAGTTAAGGTTTTGGAGGGAGTTTAGCATTATAAAAGGTGGGGTTCTCACCTCATTTGGACATGCTTGATTTGATATTGATATTGAGAGCCAGACTTTTGTCTGCTTTAGCACGCCGGTTGTTTAGTCGGTCTGCAGCACTGTTTAGTGCAACCGAGTGTCTCCGTTCGGAGATCTCACCCTTAGCCTCGGGGGACTTCGAGTGCCTGCCCTGGTAAGGTTATTTTCTGTATCACCCTTAGCTTCGGGGGACTTCGAGTGCCTGCCCTAGTAAGGTAATTTTCTTAGTAACATCCTTCAGTTTCAGTGGTAGTCAGCAGCAGTTTCTTGGTGGAGATTTGGAGAGAAGGAAGCCCTTCTTGAGACTGCGCAGATCCAGGAGGGAGGACGCTGGTCTAGAGAAGGAAGGACGCAGATCCAGTTGGCTAAGGCAGGAAGGACGCAGATCTGGGGAGGCATTGGCAGAACCAGTCTTGGAGGACGCAGATCTGAGAGATTCGGCCTTGGAGAGTGCAGATCTGGAGGGATAGCATCAGATCCAGCCTTGGAGGATACAGATCTGAGGAGATATTGGCAGATCTAGCCTCGGAGAGTGCAGATCTGGAGAGATAGCATCAGATCCAGCCTTGGAGGATACAGATCTGAGGAGATATTGTCAGATCCAGCCTAGATCTGAAGAAATAGCAGCAGATCTGGCCTTAGAGGGCGCTGATCTGGAGTGATAGGATACAGATCTGGAAAGGAGGATTCAGATCTAGCAGATCTGAACGAGATCCGGCCCGGGAGGGACGGTCGATGAGCGAGTGCGGTGTGTGAGGGTGGCGAGGCGTTTTCGGTGGTCCCGACCTTGAGGAGCTGATCATTTCATCTGGAGGTTTTGTGGCCAGCATTTCATCTGTCTTCTGCGCTGTCACTAGCAGAGACAGCGTTTTTATTGGTGAGGGTTTGGAGGATTGAGATCAGCCATCTTCTAGTCTTCAGTTCACAGTTCCATTGCATTCCAGCAGCAGCTCTTCATAGCCGATCTTCAGCCAGCTAGGACGTTGTCCTTATTTGCAGCCATTATCTGTTCTGAGAGGGTCTCCACTTGCCTAGGGCAAGGATAGGTGCACTCATTCTGATTATTTTGTACTCCTCTCTATGTATTCCCAGATTAATAAAATGGCTTAGTTTTCTGGCATTCTATATGTACTTGTTCCATGATTTGGTTCCATCATTGTATTTCCTATATCTGTCTGGTATATTTCTGTGTATTACTGGTTATTTCCCTTTGGGGATACTACAGTGGTATCAGAGCATAGATCTGGCTCAGCCTGTGGTGCTAGCAGTCTATGACGCCCGGGGATAACCCCTACATCTACCGGAAGGAACGTAGAGAAGCTGAGGATAGGTGGAAGTTTCCTTTCGGGGGAAGTGATTCTGATCAGGAGCCACCTGAGACAGATTCAGAGGCAGAGCAGCCTGAGAGGGGCCCAGAACAGCGTAATCCAATGGCAAATGATGATGTGAGGTTTAAAGAGGCGGTCCTCCGTCAATTGCAGGAGACGTCGCAGATAGTGCAGGATACGTCACGGAGGCTCTCGGCTATAGAGATCAGCCAGAGAGAACTCCCTAGAGTTCTTCAGATCGGAGAGGGTTCGAGTATGTCTCGCCACATACCAGTGCACGATGCTATCCCCATTGTGACGGCTCAGCGATCCACTATGCCCACATTCTTGCCAGGAGACGCGGGGACAGGAGTGCGGGGATGTGCACAGAGGGATAATCCAGCACCCACACGTCCTACCATGCCTACCTTCCTGGTAGAGGACGAGGGGTCGACAGCACCGAGAGAGTTGAGTCCAGCTCGATGGGCAGCCGCTTTTGCAGAATGGCGGGCCTTAGGACAGGAGTTCATGGATACTCTCCCCTTCGAGCGCTATCTCCAGTTCCAGTACGGCATCAAACCCCATGATCAGCACCAGCACAAGGGGCATGGATACCACCGTGATGACCACCGTGCGGCCAGTAGATTCCATTTGCCTATGTTCGATGGTTCATCAAAGACTACGGCAAAGTCTTGGGTGGAGAAGCTGGACATCTATTTCCAGCTTAATCAGATGTCGGAGACGGATGCCATTAAGATGGCTACATTGCATTTAGAGGGTGAGGCTCAGGATTGGTGGGTTCATGGGATGGCGACGCTCGGGCATTCCACAGTGACGACATATGCCGAGTTTACCAGGAGGGTGGTAGAGCGTTTTGACAGGAGGGATCCGGAGCAGCATTTTGTTGAGCTGACCAAGCTCAAACAGACTGGGAGTGCCGAAGCATACATCTCAGATTTCTTGAGGGTTTCGGTGATGGTACCTGACTTATCGACAGCTCGGATGGTCTATATGTTTGTGGAGGGGCTGTCAGAGCCACTTCGTGGCCTAGTCCGGTCAAACAAACCGGCTACACTGCAGGATGCTATCAGTAGGACTCGAGACTTACAGGATGTCTTGCCCAGGACTCGGCCACCTTATCCCCAGAGACAGGCTTTCCAGCCTAAGGGTAAGGACACGAGGGCTCCGCCTCCCAAGGCGAATCCGGGACGAGGGCAGATGGATGATGAGGCCAGGAGAGAGCTGAGACGGAAGCGATTATGCTTCACTTGCCAGGAGCCGTGGGCACCAGGACACAAATGTACGGCTGGGAAGGCACATTTCATAGAGGTCTTCTCCGAGAGCAGCGAGGAAGAGGATGAGGAGGATGATGAGGAGGCAGGAGGATGTTACGCAGCGCAGAGTACCTTACCACCTCCACCACCCGATGCAGGTGGGGCATCATTCGCACCTACTGGGGGAGCTCTAGCAGCATTGCGAGGAGTCCCCAAGTATCTGACATTGCGCGTACGGGGGACAGTGCGCGGACAGCGGGTTTCGGTCTTAGTCGATAGTGGGGCCACCCACAACTTCATTGATGCCCGGATGGTTGAGCGGAGAGGCATACCGACGGAGGGCTTTGATGGGTTTTCTGTTTTGGTACCAGGAGATCAGACCATGGCATGTGCTCGATATGTACCCGAATTATCAGTGACGATGGGCACCTATACATTGACCGATCACTTCTTTGTGGTGGACATCCCAGACACCAATGTGATATTGGGGGTTCAGTGGCTTATTACTCTGGGGAAGGTCACAACGGATTGGAAGGCCTTAGAGATGGAGTGGGATGATCCCAAGACGGGGAAGCATGAGAAGATACGAGGGCAGAACACATATCCACCCCAGACAGTATCGGCACACAGCATGGAGGCGACATTCCGCAAGGGAGATATAGAGTGGGCGGTAGAGTTGCGGGCTTCGGAGGCAGTAGATACAGGACGGACGGTGCACCCTGATCTACAGACTATTCTCGACAGATATGCAGTAGTTTTTGGAGACATTCCGCCAGGACAGCCACCGGATCGGGGGTTTGAGCACACGATCGAGCTGGAGCAGGGGATACAGGCGGTGATTACCACACCGTATAGGCATCCCAAGGCCTATCGGGATGAGATAGAGCGGGCCATTCAGGAGTTGCTGGCCCTTGGGCACATCCGACCCAGCACCAGTCTTTTTGCATCTTCAGTAGTGCTGGTGAAGAAGAAGGACGGCACATTACGCATGTGCATTGATTACAGGGCTCTGAACAAAAAGACCCTGAAGAACAGGTACCCCATTCCCAGGATCGACGAGCTGATGGATGAGTTGAGGGGAGCACGGTTCTTCTCAAAGATTGATTTGAGATCCGGGTACCATCAGATACGCATGAGGGAACAGGACATTCCCAAGACTGCTTTCAGGTGTCATTATGGGCACTTTGAGTTTCTGGTCATGCCATTTGGGTTGACCAATGCACCTGCTACTTTCCAGTCTTGTATGAACCACATTTTCAGGGATCATCTGAGGAAGTTTGTGCTGGTTTTATTTGATGATATCCTTATATACAGCAGGACTTGGGAGGAGCATCTCCAGCACATTGAGACGGTCTTGCACATTTTGGAGGAGCAGCAGTTCTTTGCCAAGCTCTCCAAGTGTGAGTTCGGGTTGACGGAGATGCTGTATCTGGGACACATTATAGGAGTGGACGGGGTGAGAGTCCACGAGGAGAAGATCAGGGCTATCAGGGACTGGCCAGAGCCACGGAATGTAACAGAACTTCGAGGGTTTATTGGTATCTGCACCAATAAACATGTGCCTTGGATCAACTACCAAACCATGTGATCATTGCTAAGTCCGGGAGGGGGCATGTTGGTCCAGGTGCATCATCACATGAATAATATAGGGCAAACTATAGAATTTATGTGGTGTTGAAGGTTCCCCTGGATACAAGTGATGCTCTACCACTGTCTAGAGACCCATGGCTCTCATCGCATCACCTATAGATACCAATATGCTCCTCTAGTGGCCTTGTACCCTAGTTACGTTGTCCAGCGCATGATGAAACCACCTACCAATCACACACAATATCCAGTGTTGCAACTTATATCATCAAGTACATTTAATCATTTTTGCATCTAAGTGAACCAAGCTTGCAAGTAATGGGCAATTTGAAATTCCTATAAGGTTTCCCTTCCAAATTCGAGGCCTTGAGCTCGCAAAAGTGTTACCTCCTTAGATAGGAGTGGCTAAGAGACAGCCCTATTAGGTACTTCCAGCCCCTAAGGGAAAGTGACATGTCCTTGGTCCACCCTTAAATCAATAGGTGTCAGTGAATAATGATGGTATGGAGGGGAGAAGACTTCATGGCCAAGTGTCATGGTCAATGGGACCAAAAATGATAGGTATTCCACACCCTGAGTGTATAGATGTGAGAAGGGAGCAATCGTAGATGCATGGGTTACCAACTTGGCCTTTGTTTTTCCACCCCTCTTATGGCCTTTTACTTTTTCTTGATTCTTTCCTTGTATTACTACTCGTAGCTCAAGGTTTTTGGAGCTTGCTTTGAATGATGTATAGTAGTGGTTACCCCTTATGGATAGGGAAGTTCATCGCCCTCAGGGGTTCAGGCATGCGAGGGTTTCTTGTCTTCTATGAGGTCTGACAACATTGGCCCAGGAATCGGGGTATGGCCATATGAGTGAAATAGAGCCCATGTTTGGCTTTTGCCCACATGCTAATTTTAATGTCTTGACAATCTTTTGCATTTTAATATTTCATTTATTTTCTTTTGTGGCCATCATATGTTCTTTTCTTTTAGCTACATCAACCTTTTGGGGAA
The DNA here is from genome assembly GCA_034641835.2 of Pinus albicaulis. Lineage (NCBI taxonomy): Eukaryota > Viridiplantae > Streptophyta > Pinopsida > Pinales > Pinaceae > Pinus > Pinus albicaulis. Next base: position 534,291,676 of record CM076582.1, on the reverse strand, counting down.
AATTTCCAAGCCCGACCGAGGTATGTGGACCCATGGTCAGTTGAACCCGAAGAACAGAGGTGCAATAGGGGCTTATGAGGTGAGATGGAAAGTGGTAAGTAAGGAATAGGGAGAGATGGGACTATGCTATATCAATCAGAGTTTCCCAAGCGGTGCCCCTCCTAAATCCATTGGGCCATTAGGGGTGGTCCCACTAGACTAGGGTTGAAAATTAACCCCCCATTTTAGGTGAGGGAACAAGATTGTCGTCAAACCCTACCTTCTTCCAAGTTACACCATAATCCATGCCAAATGCACAAAATACAAACAAGCATAAGCACCCGAAATCAAAATGAATAAAGTATCTTTCAACTAGATGCCCACCTTCCAACTTGTGTTCTTGACAGATGGCAATGAACATATGACTAATGAAGGTGGCAGAGATATGAATGGAATATTACATCGGCTACTCGGTGGCTATCACGGGCTGCTAGCTACCAGTTGGAAGAGATGATGGAGAAAAATTTCTCCTATATGGTCGCCCACTTTTGGTGGGTAACAAAACCTTTTCGGACAACTTCCCCATATTCAACACTAAACCTATGCAGACAGTTCCTGTCCAATGCTAAAAACATCAACATAAAGAATGTAATGTGGGATGGTACACGTGAAAAAACAATACGTGTATTTTGTTCATGAATACCTCAAGCTAACCTTGGTGCAATTGTTACATCATTATTGACAATACCCAACATATATTATTAATTTATTATCCATATCCTATTTTTATTATGTGTATATGCATTTGTAAAATCTTATATAGTCTCAGAGCTTACTTTTGAGAATCATGTTTGGGCGATGACAAGTATGCTTGGAGCAATTGTGAAGAGATCATAACACTAGCATGATAATAAGATATTAAGAGATGAGAATTTTATTAGTCCAACAAATGACCACAAAAGTAGGTCAGTTGGACTAAAGGATACATTCAGTGTGGGAGTGTGAAAGTACCTCCTATAGAATAAATAAGAGAAAAAAAAACAAAGTCAAAAGGGTGCAGCACAAATAAGTGTCTATCTAAGCTAATTGCTAACTTTAACCAAAAGAAACATGTTATAGGTGTAGTGATTGAAAGGGAGAGTCCAAGATTGGATATCTGGATAACTCTGTGCTGAGCAAGAGAGGGAAAAGGAGATAATGTCTAGGCCCCCTCGTCATAATGACCAAATGGGGGGGGTTAACCAGGATGCTAGCTCGTCATCAGTTACCAGGCACTCTGAGGGGAATTGACTATATGAGTGAGGAAGCCCTGCCCTCCTACCATCCAAGGTTAAAGGAAAGAAACTCTGGATAGAAACCTGGTTGCTCTGCTGGATGTACGGGATAATTCAACGGGCAGTAGGCAACTTACTCAAGACCCATGTGGAGCTGGTCTGTCTGTCACTCTGTTGACGTGCGTTTTGTAGCCTGGTATGGCAGCTATGAACAGGCAGGCCTCAAAGAGGTCAGTCAGCCACTCAGGGGGTGAGGGAGGTTGAGAGGAGACCCGAGGTCTCACTATTCTGTGACCTGAGATACTCAGAAGATTTGCTGGCGCTTGTTGCTTGGGAGAAATGTTAGTCGGTCATATGGGTGACACGAGTGTGACGAAGATGACAACTGTGATTGAACACTGGCAATCTCAGCTGATACAACTGATCTCAACTTGCCTTGATCTCTGCTTGATCTCAGCCCTCCAGCACGCAACTGTTCCCCTGCTGAATAGTCTTGACTTGCCCTGCCTCTTGCCTGATCCCAGCTCCTATTTCCTTTCTCACTGGAGCCCCAATTTCCTTGCGCACTTCTCTTATTTCCTAGCACACAAGAGGCCCCTATTTCCTACCGCAAGAGGTTTTCATGCACGAGTTTTGGAATTGAAAGCGGCTAAAAAGATCCCAGTGAACGTATCAGATTTCCGTCGAAAATGAGTCTGGTTTATTAGCATTTATTGTAGTATTGAGCCTAATGATGGCTCAAGGATTTTGGTGTTGGGTGTTAAATTTCCATGAAACTCTGGAAACTGCAAACTGAAACAAAATTTACTTTCACCAAGAGATAGAGCTTCTTAACAATTTATAAGCAGCGGAAAATAATCGAGATAAAAACACATGCACACAAATTGACATGCTTGTTTACCCACGAAACCCAAGAGGGAAAACCTGCTTTGTTTGTTGTGGTATTTTATTGATTCTTCTTGAGCAATTGGATCTATTACAAAGCAATATGTCTCTGAGAAAGCATTCTGCATCTTCTCACTAATCTCAGCTGATACAACTGATCTCAGCCTGCCTTGATCACTGCTTGATCTCAGCCCTCCAGCATGCAACTGTTCCCCTGATGAATAATCTTGACTTGCCCTGCCTCTTGCCTGATCCCAGCTCCTATTTCCTTGCGCACTAGAGCCCCAATTTCCTTGCACACTTCTCTTATTTCCTAGCACACAAGAGGCCCCTATTTCCTACCGCAAGAGGTTTTCATGCACGAGTTTTGGAATTGAAAACGGCTAAAAAGATCCCAGTGAACGTATCAGATTTCCGTCGAAAAAGAGTCTGGTTTATTAGCATTTATTGTAGTATTGAGCCTAATGATGGCTCAAGGATTTTGGTGTTGGGTGTTAAATTTCCATGAAACTCTGGAAACTGCAAACTGAAACCAAATTTACTTTCACCAAGAGATAGAGCTTCTTAACAATTTATAAGCAGTGGAAAATAATCGAGATAAAAACACATGCACACAAATTGACACGCTTGTTTACCCAAGAAACCCAAAAGGGAAAACCTGCTTTGTTTGTTGTTGTATTTTATTGATTCTTCTAGAGCAACTTGATCTATTACAAAGCAATATGTCTCTGAGAAAGCATTCCGCTTCTTCTCACTAATCTCAGCCTATACAACTGATATCGGCCTGCCTTGATCGCTGCTTGATCTCAGCCCTCCAGCAGGCAACTGTTCCCCAGCTGAATAGTCTTGACTTGCCCTGCCTCTTGCCTGATCCCAGCTCCTATTTCCTTGCGCACTGGAGCCCCGATTTCCTTGCGCACTTCTCTTATTTCCTAGAACACAAGAGGCCCCTATTTCCAACCGCAAATCTGCTCCTATTTCCTAGCGCAGATATGCTCCTATTCTTTAGCGCACCATCTCCTAAATCCTTGCACACAATTGATGCTCAATTCTATGCTCTCCAAAATCAAAGATGATCTCACAAACTTATGGTTTTTTTGTGGCTTTGTCCTCCTCTTTATAGACCCAATTCGTTCTAATAGCGAGTTAACTAAGAGTGATACTCTTTCTCTCTCCAATCAACACTTGGAGTCTTAACTCGTTCTTCCTTCAATGAAGACTGAAGACTAACTCGCTCTAACTGAACTTGTAACTGCCACCTCGTTCTGTACTCAAACTGATGAAGGCTACACTTAACTGAATTTCCAACTCTACGCATGCCATCTTGATGATCATTCCAGTAAACTGGAAATAAACTCATCCTAACTGACGTCTAACTCATCAGCTCGGACTCATGTTGGAGAAAGACAAATCGAGGTCTTCACACGCATGTTGGAGAAAGACAAATCGAGGTCTTCACTGGCTAAGGCACGAGCCAAAAGACCTTCACTCACTACATTTTCAACATTGGTCCTGACAATTTCAACACTAGGCAAGGAATGTTGAGGACCAGACATCACACTCTAAGAAACTATATTTGGTCACCTCTTTCAACTAGTTATCAGGCCATGTCAGGTTTCAAGGAATCCAATTCAAATTTCAAAACCCGTGAATTCATGATTTAGGATAATCCAGTTCAAAATGCATTATCGTAGGTTTAGAATAATCGTGTTCAAATAACATCAACAAATTCAGGGTGAGAAGCTGATCAACAGTTGTCTGGTTGTTGAGATCTTTATGGGACCTGTGGTAAGAAGAAAGATACTGGAGTAAACAGCGAGGTCCAATGTTAATGTTAATACTAAATAATAAAAACATCATTGAGTATGTAACCATGATAGAACATTAAGTTGTAATAAATAGTAAGTATGTCATCGAGTATGTAACCATGATAGAACATGTAAGTTCTAACAAGTAATGTTAAGGTTACATAGGGGTGCTCAACCACCATAACAAGCTTAGGTTACTGTAAAATATATAATGTGCGATGATATACATGTTAGAGAGTGGTACATGTATCTGGTGCCTACCTCAGGCTAAGCAGGTAGTGTAACTGTTGCAGTATTATTAATATTACTCCAATTTGGCATATATTATTTTCTTGAGCTCTCATGCTTATTATGTGTGTGCATATATAAAATCTTATACACTAGGCAATAAAGGCATACCATCTTGCATGTAAGCCACAGCATGATAAATGTTCTATGTTGAACATAGCCATCTAAGAGTCCAAACATAACGAGGGGGAAATGGAACCTTCCAGTTGGGATTACTACAACTTTCAAGCTGATAAAGGATGGACAATACACTGACTGTAAGCACATCTAAGATTAATCATGGAAAGTACCCCAAGGTTTTGTCACTGGTGCTCTTACCGATATTTCGTTAAACTGTTGTGACTGGCTGGCCCTTTAAGGGCCATTATTTTCCAAATATTTTGGATCATCACCTGAGTGATATCTATTCCAATTACTAAAGATGGGTTTCACTGGGAAAGCAGTCAATTTTACAGAAAAAAAGTGCCTGGGACCATTTATTCATGCGAGAGACTTAACATATTTCTAGGAATTTCATTTTTTTTAATTTCTTAGTTGTGCTATAGAAATTAGAAATAGAACCAGATCATAATATATTTCGACATATAACTGGGGTTGTAGACAGTTTGTCATTGCAAAAGACTGTCTTAATGACTATAGTAGTCCATAAATTTGTCAGATACTAACCCAAGTGTGTGCCTCATCCAGTTTGCATCCTCTCTTGTCTGCACAAAAATCACCATCAGATTTCAGATATATATCAATATAAGAAATTAGGAACTACAGTAACAACTGGAAAAACTCTATGAAGTGAAAAGTGTATATTACTGTAAAGTCTTCACGAGCATGTGCTCCTCTACTCTCTTTCCTAGCCTCTGCTGAGTGCATTGTAATTGAAGCACTTATTAGAAGGTTTTCCAGTTCAATTGTCTCAATTAAATCTGAATTCCTGCAAGACATTCAAAAACATTAATTACAAGGTTTCAGGCCAAATAAAAGATTTCAGACGTCTTTCCAAGAACACTATTCTTGAATATATCCTGTCTGCTGCCTGATAATAATCATTTGTGCAGACTTCCATATCTAACTCTGTGAGTCCTATTCGTAATTTTCTTTATTTGAAATTTGCTTACATACCATATCAGACTTCTGTCAGTTACTTTGACATCAGCAAAGCTCTTCCAAGTTTCATCGATCAGGGTACATCCTGAAACATTAAGGCTCAAATAAGCTTAAGTTAATAGATAAAAATCTTCCACAAAAGCAAACCAATAGTGTTAAGTTAATAGATAACACTGATTGTACTCTCTAATCCCATTTACCTATAGTATTTAGTCAAACCTATATGATTCCTAGTGAAATTAAATTGACATCAAAGTATTTAACCAAACCTATCTGATTCCTAGTGAAATTAAATTGACATCAAAGTTTCGACAGGCTGTAAACAAAAAGCCATTCTGTTTTTTGCTTGATAAGTGAAACGATAGGCAACAAAGAATAAATGTTCAAAGCTAAAGAAACTTTGTTTCTGCATTGGCTTTTGAAGTTTGGTCAAAAAACACACATATCTTAATGTTTGATCTCCCAAGGGGTGCATAATTCTGCTCATAGGGCAAGTAAACATAGTCCATCCTGAGGCATTGCTCATTCACTTTGCCTCTGCAAGTTGTGCTGATAGATGGTAATCAAGAAATCTCAAAGTTCCCAACAAAGCGTCACACTATTTCCATATACTGAACAGAAACACTTTGACCCTCCTAAAAATAAGCACCCTATCTCTCTAGAAAAGGCTACCTACCTTCAATGTCCTTCATGTCAACCTCACTGGCCAAATTCTTCTCACACCATATTATGAGTTGTTCAAGGAGTTGTTCAAGGCTCCTATAATACTAAAATCATCTACATAAATGACCAAGACAAGTGGATCAGAACCAAAGGTAAATCTGAACAAACATTAGAAAAGCCCAACATATGTAACAACTTATCGATCTGAAATCCCAACCATGTTGTACATTCATCAGCCCAATCTGCGCATTCTTCAATCTGCGATAATGAGTATCTTGACCGTGTACCTTAAAACCTCTAACTATGAAGCAAAATCCTTTGCAAGCTCAATTCTCTCTTCTTGAAACAATCTTCAAACAAAACTATCCTAGTACTCTACAATACTTGAATCAATTGCCTATATGGAATCAACCACTGATTCCACATATACCTACTCTCTGTGCACCTCCTCATAGCTAGATGGATACTCTTCCACAAAGTTGCATGATATGGGGAAACAGAAACGTTTATATGAAACAAAGAATGTTGGAAACGTGACCCTGCAAGGGAAATAGGAAAATGTGATAGGCGATAAATGTTGATGTTTCTATAGTTTGTAGCATTGGGCATACATTCTCCCACAGGGTCGTGTTGATTTGACTAGGGGGGGGAATGATACATTCACCCATGGGGCCATCCTGATTTGGCTAGGGGGGAAAATTCAACATTCTTGAACAAGAGAGATGTCCAAGTCAGGGAACTCTGGATCCACATCTCATTTTTTAGAAGGCTCACTACTATATTCTAGAGCCATATGAGATGCAAGTCAAAGTTTGGAATGCACATAAACAAGGTACTTAAGCTTCTGTGAACCCAACCTATTGCACTTTCAGTGAATGAATAAAACCACAGGTACTCAATTTCCTTTTGTTGATGAGGAGATTGCCACCTATGAAAGAATACAAATGGAAAGACCTTGAAAATATACACCATTTGCTCCATGACAAATCCACCATCTAATTGGACTCAAGGTGCTCCTCTCATCCAAAGTTGATATGTTCGAATATTCATCCAAACCAGCAGAAAAACTAGCACATTCTTCCTTCAACTCCCAAGGTTTTTTTTAACTCCATTTTCCATGTCCCTATTCTTATGTGGTTCCTTCCTCTTCCCATTACTTTGAATAATAAGGTATTCAACATAATATCGTGGGTTTAAGGTTGTGGGCTGAAATGTGCAAAGGAGTATTGAACTAGTTCCACCCCTCAAAAATGATTTTTTTCACTATATCGTCAAAATGAACATCAACAAATAAAACTTGAGGAGATTCTTGTGCAATGATTTCCATATTTATTTCAACCATGGTACCCATACCATTGTAAACTTCTCCCAAAAAAGGTTTGTCTATGTCGACAATCTAGAGAAGCTCAATCCAGGGGATCCGAACTTGAGCAAGAAATCTATCTTGCTCCACAATTCTTCATCAAGAAACAATCTGCACACCATAGTTTCCCGCTCTAAATCTCCCTATCTCCACTCAACCCAAAGTTGACACACCACCATAGCAATAAATGGTCACTTAACCTCAACAAGGTGACCCAACATGTCAAAGTTTGAAGCATATCTTGTTGTAGGAACTTCAAACAACTCCAATTTGGAGTATTCTCGAAAAATTCCCTGCGACTAGTGGTGGTTGGTGATGAATTTGATTATCTCCCTTGCTTGTTCTATGAGTTCCTTCATCCATGGAACTTTAGTGTCAATCTCTTCTAAGATCAAATTCAAGTTATGGACAAGGCAAGGAGTCCAAAAAATGTGATCATATTTGCTCTCAACAATCAAACCTAAAGCTTTGCAAAATGGTGCATTATCCGAGATAACTTGCACAACCATAACAGGACCTATTTGCTCAATGACTTTGATTAAAATATGAGTAATGAACTGAACATCCTTTACCTCCCCTGACCAATTTTCAACCTTCAAAAACATTGGTCCTTTTGGTGAAGTCACAATAATATTAATCAATGGCCTAGGTCTAGTGTTTTTCCATCCTTTCGAGACAATAATAACCCCAAAGATAGTCCATGAAGCACAAATAGGTGTCAAAATATCCTCAACAAGCTCCTCCTTTATGAACAGTTTGGTTCAAACTTTTTCATAGCTAGGCCCCTTGAACCCTTAAGAAGTTGTCTTAATTTCCCTCAACATGTCTTGCCAATGAGGAGACAAAATCACATTAAAAGGGATACCCAACCTTAGATGTGTAGAGAATTTAGAGCGCTGGTGTTTAATTTAAATTCTCTTCTTGATAATTACTTGTGAGTTTACTTGAGTTACTTATGTCTTCTCTTCTTTAGCTTATTTAGTCTTTCATCAAGTCAATTATCAAACTACACAAGACACAAAAATTAGGCTCCTAGAGCCAAGGCAAAACCTCTCCCTCTTGGAGAGGAAAACCCACGATAAATTCTTCTTATAGATTTTCAAATGACAAGTACCATGACCAAGACTCAGACCCTTAATCTATTAATGCATCCAAGACCTTGCCACTTCTTCTTTGATAATCTCAAACTTGATTCTTCTATTCTTCACCAATATGCACTGATCTGCACTAGTACTAGAGAACTTGATCTCTAAGTTTTACTTCTTATTGCTTAGTCAACTATTGGAGACTGAATCATCTTCACTTTGCATACACTTGTAACTTTATTCCTTGAATTGTAGTTAGGAAGGTAAATCTGTGATTTACCTTCCTCACTTTTCCACACCTTTAAGACTGCTTTGATCTTTAGGTCACTGTCTCAACTTCATGTACTGTAGGTGTATACTGGTCTACAACCTAACCTCAGGACAATTAGCAAATCCTACTTCAAAGAGCTCTGCACTTATAGTACTTGTACACTGCCCTTAACTTCACTTATGTTTCAGGACCTTTGCTCTGCTTGGTGTCACAAAACAGTATGCAATACTTGTGTTATTTCTGCAGGTTCTTCCTCATATAAGGTCCAAAAACAAGTGTTGCGATACCTCAGACAAATCCGCACCATAACCTTGTACAAGACCTCAAAAATCCACACTTATATACTCTGTAAAATCTCAGAGGAATCCGCGATGTTTCAGAGAAATCCGCACCTTTTTCCTGTCCTGAGATCCTGCAACTCTCTCCGAAAAACTCAGACCAATCGAATTTGTGTCACTGTCTTTTTGCACAGTATATTGGGGTATATATAGATGTTCTTGTCTATAAATGAGCCGACTTTACAGCCAGCTAGTAAGTCGACTTCATCACTGTGTATTAGGCTGACATGTAGTGCAATTATTCCAACGCTGAATATGTGTTGTCTTGAGGGTTGTTATGAGCCATTCTTCCACAAGGTCTTGGAGCATTTTGGATGACTATACTCTTCATATTTATGACCCTTAATTATATTTATGACTAGAAGACACAACCTAATAGACATCAAGAAGAAGTCTATTGACCTATAATAAAACTTTGCTCATGAAACCCATGAAGCAAGCATAACAAAAATACATTTTATTATCTTTGACTTCTATCTTACATAAATATATAATTACATAGTCAATATGAAGACCGATCCTAGTTACACTTTTCAACACTCCCTCTTAACTAGGGAGGTATTCATACAGGTACATGGTCACTTTCAGGCTGAAGAATCGGATTGGTAATCGCATCTATATAGGCATCATATCAACCAGCATTGTCCTAGTGCAAAGCCTTGACTAACAGCCCCATCTCTCAATGAGACAATGGGCTACAATGTTGGCGAGACACGTGACTTATAGACACCATAGTCATTGTCTGTCCAAGGTACATACTCCACCCAAGTGTTCACAAAGTATGACCTTCTTGGACTATTCTTCTCTTGGGTAGCTAGCCGTCAAAGAATATTGGTCCCCGACTACTCTTATCTTGAATGCCCCATCACATTCTCGAAGAGTATCGAATGCCAGATGATTACCCAATCCTCCAATCTGTCTTCCCAAGTGAAGACCAGAATGATGTGTCTATCTCTCCCTCTCAGCCAGGGTGGATGTATTCCACAAGGGAATGTACTCATTCCCATATAAGGAATGTACCTAAGCTCATTCTTAGGAATTACTAAGTTTCTTCCAAGTAAGAAACTTATCATCGGGCTCCCTCTTAACCAGGGACCTGCAGCAGCAATGGTGAGACACCCAGCGCTGCTCATGAAGAATTCATGCCCTCGATGTCATGGATTTCAATTTTGAGGAATCTTCAACTTTAGCTCCATAGGGCACAGATCATCCATCACTTTCATCCATGAGTCATGTCATCTACCAGAAAGTGATTCATCATACTTTCTCATCTGGTCCACCTTTATGCCATGTTGCTTTACTTCGTACCATCTCCAAGGATCTTACATCCTTTCACATGACTAGCAGCCCTGCATAAATTCATCCAAATAAACATATCTATATGAATTTTCAAATCAAAAGTTACCTTAGTGATGATCTTTCACCATGACATCTTCCTGTAGGCATTGGCATCCTTTATTTAGATTGACACATCTCCTAATAATATGTTTTGTCAAGGGTCTTCTTCTTTACCAGACTTCTATCAGAGTCTACATATCCTCCTAGGAGATATTCTAGTCACATCTTCTTGGCTTCCGGATGATAACTGCCTCTTGACATGGTTGCACTTCATGATCTCTTCCTTTCTGCATATCTTTATTCCCAGGAACTTCCAATTTCCAGTTCCCTGTTCATATACAATCACCTCATAGTCCATATGAGGATATATTATGTTGATTTCATCTATCAGTGCACTGTGAGAGATCCTCCTCCATAGATCATACTTCTAAATATAGAAGTCTATTACCTGCAACCATATGACATGACTTCACAACATCCAGTGTCAGCATATAAATATATATACCTCATACCTTTTTCCTTTGAGTCATCCTGTAGCAGTTTTACTAGAATGAGGAACTTCATTCCATTGACCTGCTTCATCAATATGTCATCACATTCTAATCCTAGAATTTTGTAGCATGGAATTCTTTGATGACACCTTTCTGCTTTCTTTCTAACCAGTGAATTCATAGAGAATTCCATTAGAAAATGTCAGCACATGTTTCCATGATGACCCTTGATCTTGATGACCGCCTTCCATCATTGTTGTTATCAGTGAGATTTTCTAGGAGCTGATTCACCAAGAGCTCCTACCATGCTTCTAACATGATGCTATTAATATACATTGCTTCCTATCATACTAACCAACAGAAATCACTTAAAGAAGAAGATGATCTCAATCATAAGAGATCCCTCGCTTCCTCTTTCTTAGATTTCTTTGCATCAGCTTCTTCCCTTTTCCTCCTGTCCTTTTCAGATTTAGGACAATCTCTTTTATAATGACCAAGTTCATTACATCCAAAGCATCGTACTTTGTCCATATTTCTTCTTTTATTCGGAGGACCAAATTTTCTGAATCTTCCTTTCTTCCTGGATATGGCTGCAAAGGCTTGATTCCTTTCATTTGATCATGTATCAGCTTTGACTTTCATTCTTGTTTCCTCTATTTTACATAGAGACCATAAATCATGGAATGGTGTTGCTTCTTTCTTCCCGAATAAATTTGAAGTGAAGTTTCCCCATTCTTCTGGTAGAGCATTCAGCACCACTGTAGTCATCTCAGTGTCAGACATTACTTCTCCCAGTTCATACAGTTGATCTCTTATTTCAGAAATCCTCATAAAGTATGGAGTGATTTCTTCTTCTCTTGACAATTTTATTTTGTATAGTTCGTGTCTCAGAGAGATTGTTTCTCTTGCAGTGCTCCAAGAATAGCTCCACCAGTTTCTCATATATTTCTTTTGCAGGCTATAGTTTTGATACATAGGGAATGAGTGAGTCATTAATAGAATCCTTTGGGCTCTGATTTCTCCCTTCATGTACTTCGCATGAGCTGGAGCATCTTCTTTTGGGGGTTGAATTGTAGATCCTTCAATGTAGTTCATAACTTCGTCTTCAATTGAATTCAAATTTGTCCTCTTCTTCCATGCACTAAAGTATGATGACCCAACCAACTTGTTGCTCTCTTTGCAATAAGTCATCTAGACAGATTTAAGTAAGGTCATAGATACTTACTTGAGAACAGTGGCTTGCAACTTCCTTGATGATGATGAAGATGAAGTCAAGAGTTTCTTCTAAGATTGAAATCTCCAATGTAGGTGTTCTTGAATCCTTGATGATAAATGATATCTTCAAAAGATGATGTCTTCTTCTAACAACGTCTTGAATGTAAGTCTTTGATGGCAAAGATTACTTTTTTGAATGAGTTGATCCTTTGGATGAGATAGAAAATCTTTCTTGAAATAACTTCAGAGTCTTCCTTGCAAACTAATTTGTCTTTTCAACGCAAACTTTAACCTTGACTTTGATTCGTTTCTTTTAGCACCTTGTCTTTTAGCACCTTAGCTCTGATTCCATGTTGAGAATTTAGAGGGCGGGTGTTTAATTCAAATTCTCTTCTTGATAATTACTTGTGAGTTTACTTGAGTTACTTATGTCTTCTCATTTTTAGCTTATTTAGTCTTTCATCAAGTCAATTATCAAACTACACGAGACACAAAAATTAGGCTCCTAGAGCCAGGGCAAAACCTCTCCCTCTTGGAGAAGAAAACCCACGATAAATTCTTCTTACAGATTTTCAAATGACAAGTACCATGACCAAGACTCAAACCCTTAACCTATTAATGCATCCAAGACCTTGCCACTTCTTCTTTGATGATCTCAAACTTGATTCTTCTATTCTTCACCACTTTGCACTAAACTGCACTAGTACTAGAGAACTCGGTCTCTAAGTTTTACTTCTTATTGCTTAGTCAACTATTGGAGACTGAATCATCTTCACTTTGCATACACTTGTAACTTTATTCCTTGAACTGTAGTTAGGAAGGTAAATCACAGATTTACCTTCCTCACTTTTCCACACCTTTAAGATTGTGTTCTTCTTTAAGCCATTGTCTCAACTTCATGTACTGTAGGTGTATACTGATCCGCAATCTAACCTCGGGACAATTAGCAAATCCTTCTTTAAACAGATCCGCACTTATAGTACTTGTAAACTGCCCTTAACTTCGCTTATGTTTCAGGTACTTTTCTCTGCTTGGTGTCACAAAACAATATGCAATACTTTTGTGTTATATCCGCATGTTCTTCCTCATATAAGGTCCGAAAACAAGTGTTGTGATACCTCAGACAAATCTGCACTATAACCCTGTACAAGACCTCAGAAATCCGCACTTATATACTCTGTAAAATCTCAGAGGAATCTGCATTGTTTCAGAGGAATCCGCACCTTTTTCCTATCCTGAGATCTTGCAACTCTGTTCGAAAAACTCAGACCAATCGAATTTGTGTCACTGTCTTTCTGCGCAGTACACTGGGGTATATATAGTTGTTCCTGTCCATAAATGGGCCGACTTTACAACCAACTAGTAAGCTGACTTCATCACTGTGTATTAGGCCGACATGTAGTGCAATTATTCCAGCATTGAATATGGGTTGCCTTGAGGGTTGTTATGAGCCATTCTTCCACAAGGTCTTGGCGCATTTTGGATGACTAGACTCTTCATATTTATGACCCTTAATTATATTTATGACTAAAACACAACCTAATAGACATCAAGAAGACGTCTATTGACCTATAGTAAAACTTTGCTCATGAAACCCATGAAGCAAGCATAACAAAAATACATTTTATTATCTTTGACTTCTATTTTACATAAATACATAATTAGTAATTACATAGTCAATATGAAGACCGATCCTAGTTATACTTTTCAACAAGATGGCCCTTGTCACTCTTTTTTAGCTTCTTCTCTCCCTTGAACATTCACCATCTAATTTGTTTGGCTCTATTGAATTGAAAAAGATGGACTTCTAGCACTTTTTGATGCTAGCTATTGTTGTTGAGCTACTCTCCTCTTCCTTGCTTCATGCACAATCCTTGGCTCAATGTTTGGAGCCTAAGGAGAAATTTCTCCTCCCGTGATATAAATTTAAAGAGCATCCTCACATGCTCCTCAAATAGCAGCCTTTCAAATGCCTCTCACTCATCGTTGGTCAGTTGATTCACTTGATCAGCATACCCATCCATCAAACATGAGTCAACAACCATGAGGTACTTTAGCCATTGCCTCATATAAAATGCCTACACTTCGTGTTTTAGGCATTTAAGTAAGGATCATGGATTGAAGTCAAATAATGGATCATGATGCTTGTAAGTTATGCTTGTTGCCATATTTCACCATGGTGGTCATCATTTCCTTCCAGTAAAGTGCAACCACCCCTGGGATTTTCTTTCACTATACAAGATGAGCATGAATAGGAGGCCTTGATAGAGATAGTGTATCCATATCCTTCCATACTTAGCACTTTCCATTTATCCCTTTCTCTATTATCCTTTCTTTTGGATTAGTTGTTGTCATTCACTCATAATGGTTCCCTATTTGCCTCATCCTATGAGAAGATGGGGCTTGGAAACGCTTAGAGGTTGATGTTGAAAGAAAGAAAGAATAAAAGAGCAAATGCCAAAATGTCAAAATACAAAATAAAGGCAAGGGATGAATTTAAAATCAAAAGCCTGTATAGTTTTAACTCAAAACCTTCATATAAGGTCATCACCCCTAGACCCATGCATATCATGCCTATCAAAGTAAAAGGAAAAAGGAAACATCCCAACCCCTAAGAGCAATGAATAGCCCATTGCAAAAGGGGATTTAAATTAAACTAATGAAAGCCCACTCAACAACCAAATCAAAGTGAAGTAAAAGGATAAGGGGTGGAAAAAAAAAGATTAATGAAATGGTAACTCAAGTACAAAGCGCTACCTCTACAAAGGCGCTCATGAATGATGGTCTTGCATAACCCATGTATAATGTTGATGTGAGTGGTAGCATCGGACGGTCTTTTACATAGGCTTGGTGTCTTAGAATGTGGAAGACAATATTTGCCTCTTCTAGTGATTTATGTCTTCTTTACAAAGTCCAACTATGGAAAAGTACAACAATTAAAGTAAGTTAATTATTATGGACTATTGAGTTCTTTTCTAAAGATAAATAATTTAATTATTCAAGTGAGTTAGAAATAATCTCAACCTTTGATCTCCAAAATCGTTCAAGAAAGGAGAGTAGGGTTAGGGATTTAGACTCAATGTAGATTATAAAAGGAAGATTAGTGAAGGAGGTGAAGGCACATGAAGAGCACGAATTGTGTGAGTTGGTCATCATTTAGAGAAAGCAATTTTCTCTAAGTCTGAGTGGCTCAGTAGACTAGTGCGTAGAGAAGGAAGAAGTGCGAGTGGGCTTTTGTGAATCTAAGGGGGTCGAGTAGGAGGAGATTGCAAGGCCGAGTTGTCGAAGGGAGATCAAATTCTCATATGTTGGAGGTCGAGTTACTAGAGGGTTGACTTATCCCTAGTGGACATTAGTGGCAAGGCACAAATCAAGTTGTTGAAGGGCACAAATTAGGTTACTGGGGGCCAAGTTCTTCAAGCCAATTTCATTCAAAGGTTGATTTCCTTAAGGTCGATTTCCCTGGGCCAAATTCATTTTGAGGGAGTCGGGTTGCTGCTTCCAGATTTTTATTTTTCCTTGTATCTTTATGGGTCAAAAAACCAAATTTTCCCGATAATGAAATGATGGAGAATTGTTGTGGGTAATTTTATTTTGCAATGTGTGACTGATATCTCTGGTTTATTTATGTTGCATATATTTAATTCCAGAAGTTAAAAATACCAGTGATTTTATTTTTCAATGATTCAATAATTATTTCAGTAAGTACATAAATTGTTGGGGATAAATTTAATTGTTATGAGAAAACAAATTTGGTTGGTATTAGAAATTTAAAATATAAGACTATGACACCTCTCATGAAGTCCACCCTCGACCATATCACTTATCGCTTGCAACTATTTACTAAAAAGTTGGCCTAGAAATTGTTTCCCCCCCTAGGGCTATTTCTTCCACTGTCATTTGGGAGCACCTAATAGGGGTAAATAAGGACCCTCCCATACCTAAATCTGGCAACTTGTATAAGGTCTTAAACTAGTGTGGCATTTGAAGAAGATATAGTTACATAGCTTTAACATTAAATATGGTTCACTCTTTATGCTTCAATAACTATTATATGCATGTTCGTCTTACTTGAATCCCTGAGCCTATGTTTGATGTGTTGTATGCATGTTGGACATACTTGAATCCCTGAGCCTATGCTTGTGATGTTTGTAGCTCAAGCATGTATTTCTACACAGGCCTGAGTGTCTAGGCGTGCAAAAGTTACCTAAAGTATCCTTAGTACACTTTCTCAAGTGTGAGCAAGTTGCTATTATACCTTAGACTAAGTCTAACTTAGGAAAAGCACATAATTAATTATGTTGGCTACGGAGCTAAAGAACTTAGGAAAAGTAAAGTAATTACTTTGGTGATTTTGTTTCATTCTCGAATCGCAACTGTTGATTTCAAGTGAGGTGAGATCTAATCTCGACCATCAATCACTTTAGAGGTTAGAATTAGGGATTTAACTCAATGTAACGTTATAAAATCAAGGCTAAGGAGAGGAGAAAGACACACCATACATCAGTACTAGACATTGAGAGAGCCATTTTAGAGGTGAGTGGAGGAATTCCATTCTAGTGTGTCGGGTCCAAGGAAAGTGCAAACTTGCAGCATAGGAGATCTAGATTGGCTAAGAAGATCGAGGACAGATCCAGGGCTTGATCTATTGGATCAGATCCAGGGTATGTTTTCATTGTATTTTCTTTGCTTGGGCCACTATCCCAAGAAGGCTCTAAGACATTTATTGAAGAATTGTGACTGGGCAACATATGTTTGTGTCACTTGTGATTGAGATTGGTGTAATATTGCTTCCGCTAATTATGTAAAGAACTTAGATGTGCATTTATTTAGTAGATAAGTAATATGCTATAGTAATAAAGTGTCGAGTACTATGTTCAATGAAAATTAACACGGTAACTGTTACACACCACCTCTTGGTAGTATGCATGGCAGATAATAAATAAATAAAAATTCCTAGATGGTCCTCAGTCGGCATCCAACAGCCCCTTGCAACCACCAGATAGCTTGATATGCCATTATCTCTGCCACCTGGGCCAGCCATGTGGTCCCTCGCCCATCTATTAAGATTGCATGTTTGAAGGTGAGCCTTCCGACCCTGAAGATATGGCTTTTCATTGGTATAGTTGAGTAATTTTCCTTACTTGTCATGGGCACTTTTGGACATGGATTGGTGGAGGGATTCAGTGGAAAGAGTGGGCTAGGTTTGTACTCTTGTCTCCACTCCCCGATTTCGTGGTTAGCATTGTATCCTAGTCTCGTGGAATCTTATTTACTGGTCATGGCACTACATGGCAAATCCTGATTTTGGTTGCATGGTCTCGCTTCCCGACACCATATACATCACTCCCCTCCGCTCATTTTAGCCCCATTCATCTCTTTTCCCATCTGGGTCCACATAGGGTTAGCCTCCCCCTCCCCTTATCCACACATTGGGTTGACCCTGGAACGATGCCCCGGAGGTTGATGCAGCTAAAAAGAAAATAAAAGCATAATTTGGCCACTCTTAATAGGAAATGTACCACAAAATGGAAAATATGGTCGAGACATACAAATTTAGCATGTGGGAAAAAGCCAAACATGAGCTCTACCTCTTATCTATGGCCATAACCCTGGTTCCTATGGGCCCTAGATGAGCCCCCTCCACATTAAGCAACCCATGATAGTCCCAACCCCTGGTGGGAAATGAACAACCCCACCTCAAAAGGGGTATCCACTGCTATACCCTACACTTCACGCTCTCATCCCCTGGAGCCCCAAGCAGTTATAAAGAAAAACCAATCAAAGGCAAGCCGCAAAAGGCATATGAAGAAGGGTGGAAAAACAAAGGTTGGGGTAACTCGTACCATGATTTGCTCCCTCCTACACTCATATACCCAAGTGTGGGCTTCCCTTATCATAGCTACCCTTGTGCCATGACATGTGGCCTAGAGCATCCTTTGATCCCCACTTTGGTCCATCATTATATCACATGCCACCTACCACTTCATGGATGTACCATGGGCATGTTCACCCCTTTAAAGGTTGAAACCACCTAATAGGGTCCTCAGTTAACCACTTATTGAGCTCGAAGACACTTGTACATGCCAAAGCCCACTTGGAAGGGCATGCCACCATGAAGTGCCCCATTGATTCCATGACTTCTAAGCTCTTTTACTTCATTATTCTATTGATTTGTTGTATTGGAGGATAAAGGGATCCATTGGATCTTATGCAATATTGCAAGTGGGTCTCCATTTGGGGATTGGTCTCCCTGTACAGGATCCAAGCCCTCCAAAAGGCCACACTGGCACTTGTAGGGTGAGCGTTGAGAGCCATGGGCCTCCACTATAGCAAAGAGTACTTCATGGATCCCCAACACTTCTTAGTGATTGCAGATGTTCCACCTTTTGGATGAGGATGATGCACCTGGTTCACCATGCTTAATCGGCTCGACACGTGCACCATACACTAGGCAAATATTTCAGGGTCCAAATGAGGATGTGTCTCTCTGCAGGAGACAAAGGGAGGGCTTATGTCATCATCCTAGCCCTTACAGATGGTTTACAAGCATTATCGATCCACTTGAAGACCCATGAGGATGCCCTTATGCCCACACACCCACTTGGGAGCACCACAGAGATTTGCTTGGAAAACAAGGGGCCAACCCCTTGTCCACTATGTTTGGAGTCCATTCTCTCACCATGGCACACTTTGGACTTCATTAGGCCTTCTCAATGGCCCACCTATGAAATTTTCAAGAAGGAAAATATTACTGCAATACTTGGTTTATTTCTCCTACTTATGAGATAAGTTATTTACAAATGCTGCAGTAAATTTTGAAATAAACACATTTGCAAATCTTCACTTTAATCAAGAACATAAGAATAGAAAGATAAATTACATGAGTAGCACAATAGAAACAACCATATGAACACAGTTATTTTTGGACAATTGTCCCCGAGAAAACCCAAGGTGGGAAAATCAGTGCAGCAGATGAGGGTTTTGTATTTATCTTCAAAAATGGAAAGTACATTTACAGGAGTCTGATGATAAGTTAGCACACCTGGCTGAATTTTCTGGAACCTCCAGACAAATTTCAGACCCTCGAGGTGACCTCCTTCACCCTCTGTGTCATCCAGCGTGAGGGCTCTGCGCAGTCTCTCCCTGGACTGCGTAACTCTGCGTGGAGGGGGTCTTGTTGCTGAATGTGTACGTGACTGTGTATGTGATCGTCAAACCTGACTCACAAGTTAGTTAACCAAAAGAATTGAAATATGAAGTTATACATTGAAGATTAAAATATATTATATTGAATAATGTATGAAATAATTGATATGGTTTTGTTACAAATGAGGGCCTTGTATAAATACTAGGCAAGAGTGCCCTTTCATAAAACATTACATATTTTCATAGAGACGTGTCCTTTCACATGTCCCTTCATTAATTACTACTACTATTGTTATTATGTTCATCGCATTGCCTTCCACTTTAGAAATGTCTTTTCCACAAAGCATATTGATGAAAAGGCATGTCATTTCCTCCTTCTGCTTCTGCAATCCTGCCTCTACAATCTCACCCACTAAAATCGAATTCTCTTGCTTCAGAATCGATTTCATCCAGGTATTGGGAGTGTTCCCGGCTTAATTTCCAAATGGCCCTCAAGTCTCCTCTTATAGTCTTCTCATTGATGAATCAACGGCCAAGATTATATCGTTAATCAATGGCTCGGATTAAAAGGTGACTTGATCTTCGTTTTCTAGAAGATTCACACTCTGCTCTATTAATACCCTTCAATTATTTAATTTCACTAAGTTTAAACTTAGGGTCTGCATTAAAATAATTAATTATTTTAATAAAGTCATATCCAAGTGGAATTTCCACAAACGATTTATGGGTTCTCTGGATAACTACTCTCCAAGCCTCTCTACCAAAAAAGAGACTTAGAACACTTCCCGATGCTATAGAAATCAATACTCCCTCTTAGCGAGGAAAGTGTTTAAGCAAGATACCATTGCACTGCTCTGATTCTATAACACCTGCTGCGCTGATGTTGTCTTGGATGTTGCCCCTCATCTCTGCATTGTTGCCCACTGTACTGCTGACTTGTGACACTGCCTTTGCCACTGTCGCATCCGTACTGCAGCTCCCACTGTTTCTAAAGACCACCCTTTCCTCTAATGTAAAGGATTCTCGACCATCCCCATCTTCTCTCTGAAGTAAGTGAATTTGATCTTACTCAGAGCCTTTGTGAGGATATTTGCTACCTTTTCTTCTGTAGGAGTGTAACGCAACTGTACTCTCCTCTTTGGACATAGTCCCTAATGAAGTGGCACCGAAGGTTAATGTGTTTCGACCGGTCATGAAACACAAGATTTTCAGAGAGCTTAATGCAACTTTGATTATCGCACATAATCCCGGTCGGTTCTATCTGGTTCTTGAGTAGGTTCAAGGGTAACTTGCGAAGCCATATGGCCTCGCACAAAGCGGTGCTTGCTGCCATGTACTCTTCCTCAGCTAAACTTAGTGCTACGAATTTCTATTTCCTGCTGCACCTGGAGGTCATTCCTGATCCGAGACTGAAATAGTACCCACTGGTACTTTTCCGATCCATTGTGCTTCCAGCCCAATCTGCATTTGTGAACCCACTCAATTGGACCTCATTGCCCTTGGTGTACTTCAACCCATACTTGATTGTCCCTCTCAGATATCTGAGAATATGTTTGGCTGCTGCCCAGTGAGCCCTCCTTGGTTCCACTATGAACTGACTGAGGGTATTCACTGCATAACAGATGTCTGGTCTAGTATCGACCAAATACATCAATGATCCGATGACCTGGTTGTACAAGGTGGGATCAGTCTCATCATCCTCCATTGTGTCTATCTTCTTCCAGTTAGTATCCATTGGCGTGGCCATGGCTCTACACTCTTCCATCTGAAATCTTTTCAGGATTTTTGTAGTGCATCTTCCTTGCCCTAGGAAGATTTCTCCTTTCTGTTGCCAGACTCTAATCCAAGAAAATAGTGCATCTGCCCCAGGTCCTTCATGTCGAATTATGTAGCCAGATTCTCCTTGCAGTCTTTGGTGAGCTTGGATGATCCGTTCAAGAACAGATCATCCACATAAAGTACCAGAATAAGCGACTCATCTCCTACTCTTAAGTAGTAGAAGTTGGGGTCTGCGTCACTCTTGACAAACCCCATCTTCTGCAAGTAGCTACCAATCCGCCGATACCATGCCCTGGGCTTGTTTTAAACCATATAAGGCTTTCTTAAGCCTACAAACATGAGTCTTCTGCTCGTGTGTCTCGAAGCCCTCTGGCTGTTCTATGTACACTTCCTCCTTTATCACCCCGTTCAAGAACGTTGTCTTGACATCCATCTAGTGAATCTCCCATCCCATTTGTGCAACCAGAGAGATGACGTATCTGATAGAAGTGTAGCGAGCTATTGGGCCGAAGGTTTCCTCATAATCAATGCCTTCCTTCTTTATATACCCCTTAGCCACAAATCTTGCCTTGAATTTCTCTATGCTGCCATCTTCAACATATTTGATCTTGTAGATCCACCTGGATCCTACAACTGATCTGTCCTGTGGTCTAGGGACTACTTCCCAGACATCATTTGTCATGATGGAACTATACTCCTCCACCATGGCATCCAGCCACACTTGATGTTGAGCTGCTTCCCGAAAGGTGGACGGTTCACCAACCTGAGCTACCAGTGCTTGATATCTATCTAGATGCTTCCTTATCCTCTTTCCTTCTCTAGGGGCTCCAACAAATTCTTCTACATCTTTAAGAAATTGTTGAAGTTCTCTGCTCAATCTCCCATGACTGGTGGGCGGTCTTACCTGCTCTCCTTCTTGTTCTTCTTCGGAGGAGCTCTCCTCAGAATCCTTGTGCCTTGGAGAGGCACTTGATTCATCCTCTGTAGGTCGTTGAGGTTGTACTAGTGGATCCTCCTCAATCCGCGTATTTGTGGCCATTTCCCGAGATTTCCAGCAATTTTACATCCCTTCTAACCACGATTTTCCTGCTCTTTGGAATATAGATGCGATATGCTTTCGCATTCTCATTATAGCCCATAAGAAAACCCTTTTCTGCAGTCTGATCCAACTTCTTCCTCTTTTCATCTAGAACGTGGCAGTACACCATGCTGCCAAATACCCCTAATGTGGCTCACCTCTGGCTTGCTGCCTATGAACACACTCTCGGGAGTCACCTTCCCCAAGGCTCTATGGGGAACTCTGTTCTGGATATATACTGTTGTATTGCAAGCCTCTGCCCATAAGAACTTGGGCATATCTTGATCGTACAGCATTGCCTTGGCAGCTTCTATTAGGGTCCGATTCTTCCGTTCTGCAACTCCATTTTGCTCTGGATTGTATGGAGTTGTCCATTCTCTCTTGATGCCTTCCCTTGCACAACAATTGGTGAAGTCCTTATCGATATATTCTCCACCGTTATCTGACCGCAGTTTCTTGATCTTCTTTCCCGTAGAGTTTTCCACCATTGCTTTGAAATCTTTGAATTGATCAAAGACTTCATCTTTGGTTTTCAGAAAATAGATCCAAGTTTTCCTGGAATGATCATCAATGAAGGTGGCAAAATACTTTGCACCACTGAGAGTCATTGTGGACATTGGACCGCAAATGTCCGAGTGTATTAACTCCAATACACCCTTGGTTTTGTTGTTGCTTCTTGGAAACGCTGCCTTAGCGTACTTCCCTAGTATGCACCCCTGCAAACTTCGCCTTTCTTTGTGTTGAGTTCAAGAGCCCCTATAACAGTATTTTTGAGAATTCCCAAGGCTCCATGATGTACATGCCCCATCCATCTGTGCCATAACTCATTTAGATCTCTGTCGTCTGTACTGCCAATCAGGGCCACCGGAGACTCAAGCTAGAGTTTATATAGCTTGTGACTCCTTACTCCAATTTGTGCCTTTTTGCTCCAACTAGGGTGTTTGACATACACCTTATCTCTAATAAAGTATACGTCAGAGCCCTTGTTCTATAGCTAAGACACTAAGAGTAAATTCATCCCCAACCCTGGTACATGCAGAACATTCATGGCTCGAATCTTGTTGCCATCTTCGGTCTGAAATGTTATGGTACCTCTCCCAATGGGGGTACATTTTCCCTTGCTTCCCATAGTTATCTGGAATTTCATATGTTCTTCTTGGTAGCTCGAAAAACATTCTCGAACCCCCGTCATTTGAGCAGATGCTCCACTGAAACACCTAGAGGAGTTGTGCTCGACACACAAGAAAGATCCTCCTCTAGTTTGGATGCCAGCACTTTCATGTCGTGTTCCCTCTGCATTTCTGCGTGCTCTGGAGGACTGCGTGAGTCCCTTTGACTGCGTGAACCCTTTCGAATGATGAATCTCTAGTCTGGTAGATCCTCCCTTTCTGTCTTTCGTTGTTTGCTCTGATACCATGTGAAATTTTTAAGAAGGAAAATATTACTGCAATACTTGGTTTATTTCTCCCACTTATGAGATAAGTTATTTACAGATGCTTCAATAAATTCTGAAATAAACACATTTGCAAATCTTCACTTTAATCAAGAACATAGGACCAGAAAGATAAATTACATGAGTAGCACAATAGAAACAACCATATGAACACAGTTATTTTTGGACAATTGTCCCCGGCAAAACCCAATGTCGGACAACCGGTGCAGCAAATGAGGGTTTTGTATTTATCTTCCGAAATGGAAAGTACATTTACAGGAGTCTGATGAGCAGAGCAAAATTAGGAAACAGTTGGTTGAATTTTCTGGAACCTCCAAACAAATTTCAAACCCTTGGGGTGACCTCCTTCACCCTCTGCATCATCCAACATGAGGGCTTTGTGTA
Organism: Pinus albicaulis; assembly: GCA_034641835.2. Classification (NCBI taxonomy): domain Eukaryota; kingdom Viridiplantae; phylum Streptophyta; class Pinopsida; order Pinales; family Pinaceae; genus Pinus; species Pinus albicaulis. Next base: position 534,267,734 of record CM076582.1, on the reverse strand, counting down.
GTCTCTCCCTGGACTGCGTAACTCTGCGTGGAGAGGATCTTGCTGCTGATCATCTCACCCTTCCCTTCATCCTCCAGACTTCTGCTTCTCGATAGCTGACTCCTCCCTCCTCCTCCTACTTCTGCAACCCTGCCTCTACAATCTCACCCACTGAAATCGAATTCTCTTGCTTCAGAATCGATTTCCTTTGGGTACTGAGAGTGTCCCCAGTTTAATTTCCAAATGGCCCTCAAGTCTCCTCTTATAGTCTTCTCATTGATGAATCAACGGCTAAGATTGTATCGTTGATCAATGGCTCAGATTAAAAGGTGACTTGATCTTCGTTTTCTAGAAGATTCACACTCTGCTCTATTAATACCCTTTAATTATTTAATTTCCCCAAGTTTAAACTTGGGATCTGCATTAAAATAATTAATTATTTTAATAAAGTCATATCCGAGTGGAATTTCCACAAACGATTTATGGGTTCTCTGGATAATTGTTGTCCAAGCCTCTCTACCAAAAATGAGACTTAGAACACTTCGCGATGCTCTAGAAATCGACACCAACGACTCATCATATTGATCATTTTACCTTCTTGAGAGGCTTATTTTTATGTTATTGAGCTACCTTGGTGGGCATGTCACCAAGGGATGTTATTATTGCATATTATTTTATTATTTAGGGCTTAATTAGGCCAATTAGGCAAAACAAACTCATTAGAGATGATATAATTTGATGAGAGGTGATTCATTTCTCTCATCATGAGTTGGATCGGATTAGTATCTCTTGAGAGATTTTCGCACTTTTTGTTGGGATTACTTTTTGGAGCTTCCTTGATGCACTATGATATTTGGATTGTCGTTATTATCTTTGGAGCTTCTTTCTAATGCAAAATTGATGAATGGATATACTCTCTCTCTCTCATGTAAGTTGAATTTTGATGTTATTCTTGTTATCTTACTTATCAAATGCATGTATTGTAGAAATTTCTGAATCCTTACACTTTATGCAGAAATTATTAATGTTAATCTAGTTATGCTCCTCCTACTTAGACAAGTTATTAACTAAATAAATTCAAGTTAAAATCAAAGCAAAACACATAACAGATCTCTACCAATCTAGATCTAGAACAAGTTCATGCACACATAGACAAAGTGACAGCTATTTATGGACAAATAATCCCCGGAAAAACCCACTGCGGGAAAACTAGTCTCTGGCTGCTAGAGGGCTTTATTATTAAGAATATTTATGAATACACAAATCTTGGTTCCAGATCTGGAAACCCCGACAGAGAATATACTAGATCTACAGCTCACTGGCTGATCTAGGGCCAAAATAATGATTGATCCACACCCTCAAACGAGATTTACAGAACTCAGCCAAGATTAGGGCCTAGAAACCCTAGCGCTGCCCCTGAAAGCCTCTGTGTCAGCCTCTGAAGCCCCTCAAACCCCCAACGTTGCTCCGGAAGAGACTATGTTACCCCAGACTGGGTGACGCAGACACTACGTTGCCCCTGAAGGGTCTCTGTGTAACCCCTGAGGGTTTCCTGCTAAAAATCACGTTGTCCTTGGAGGGACTGCGCTGTCCTTGTTGCTGTTGCTACTCTCCTCTTCTGCGTTGTCCTTGAGCTGATCTCTGCCTCTTGTGTATTCTAGACCCCGGGATCAGATCATCCCCTTGGCCTAAATTTCCCTCTCTGCAACTGAAACACTTCTGAGTATTCTTAGCAAACTCTGCCCTAGAATCTCAGCTTAGCTTCAGTGCTCTGCCTCTGTATGTGTTTACAAATGACACCAAGCCTTTCATTTATGCTTTTCTCGTTGGGAAACCAACGGCCATGATCACATCTTGACTCAATGGTTAAGATTAAAAAAAAGCTTGATCTGTGTAACTTAAGACAATTTCATCACATGTTTAATTAAATTCACTTTAATTATTTAAGTTCCCTAAGTTTTAACTTAGGAAATACACTTAAAATAATTAATTAATTTAATATCTCCTAAACCAGATGAAATTTCTCAAATCCATTTCAGGTCTTGTAGATCAACTATACTCTAGTCCTTCCTCAAAATTTGGGACCTAGAGCACAACTGATGCTACCCCAAATACACAAAATCTCAAAATGTATCTTGTTATCATTATTTCTTGTATGGGTTAGTCTAATACGAAATTCTTCAGGGACCTTGAATAAGTGATTAAATGCATGTGTTGATCTTTGAGGGATTTGGTGAATGTTCCTAGAGGCACCTCTTAGGTTGAAGACCTCAAAAATTTGTCTCTTTCACAAATTTGAGGTAAAAATCCCTATTGACCTAGTTGTTTCCCTTTGAGAGGCTAGCAAAGATCAATTAGGGCTCCCTAGCTCACGAAAACTTTGGATCTATGTGTATCTTGACTCCATTAAGCCCAAGCAATAAGGCATTGATCCTCGTATCCCTTTGGTGGTGAAATTTTCCTCTCTTTTCTTCATTTTTCCAAATTCTAAGCCTAACCCTAGAGGGCCACCTAGAAGATCAAGCGAAATTCATTCTAGCCATTCAAAACCCTTGAGTTTTGGTCCATTTCAAGCAATTTTGAATGTGAAATCCCGAGATATAGCAAGCCCTAGCCCCAAGACCAATTCTCGCCCTAGGTTGATTTTGGGTTAGTGTCCTCATTGGGATCATTGCATTCCCTACCCTATTTAGGTCAAGCCCTTCATTGGGTGATCAACTCCATACCCTAGACTTACTTTTGGGTCCACTTGGCTCTGTGTGTTCCCGTAATTTTGTAACTCCAATTCTACAAGGATTACATAGAAGCCTCGTATCCATAAGGATCCTTAGGTCTAGGAAGCCCCTTGTTAAAGCACATCCTTCCAAACCTAGGCTCGAGAATCCTCTTAGCCCTTCCTAGAGAGCCCATCACCTTGCTTTGAAGCAAGCAAGCTATCTAATTAAGCCTCTCTTGTGAATAGGCCTTAGGAATCACTTCTAATCCTCGTATTGATCCATTCATCTAGTGATTACCCTTTAGACCAAGTCTCTTACCATCGGTGAAAGTTCGTAAAGAGCAGGGAGCCTTAGCTCAGGTGACAGTAGGCTATCAGTCCGTTGTTGCCCCTTGACCTAGTAGTTGCTCTATAGGATCCCCTCCTAGGACCCCTACTAGTTTGAAAGGTAATCATACCAAATCTCAAACTATAAGAAACTATCTCTAAATGATATAGGGTGTCAGATTCATACAAGCATTGCAGGGACTAGGTTCGACCACAACCGTACTTGGTAAAAAAGGAATTTTTGCAACACCACAGAGAATATACAGTGGTATGGATTAAAGACTAAGAAAGAGAGTAAAACAAAAAAAAGTGTACTATGCAAAAGTTAATATAAAAATAAATAAATAGGGTGAGTTGCGTCATTGTGATTTGAAGTATAAATCCCTATTGACCTAGTTGTTTCCCTTCGAGAGGCTAGCAAAGATCAATTAGGGCTAGCTCACAAAAACTTTGGATCTATGTGTATCTTGACTCCATTAAGCCCAAGCAATAAGGCATTGATCCTCGTATCCCTTTGGTGGTGAAATTTTCCTCACTTTTCTTCATTTTTCCAAATTCTAAACCTAACCCTAGAGGGCCACCTAGAAGATCAAGCGAAATTCATTCTAGTCATTCAAAACCCTTGCGTTTTGGTCCATTTCAAGCAATTCTGAATGTGAAATCCTGAGATATTGCAAACCCTAGCCCCAAGACCAATTCTTGCCCTATGTTGATTTTGGGTTAGTGTCCTCATTGGGATCATTGCATTCCCTACCCTAATTAGGTCAAGCCCCTCATTAGGTGATCAACTCCATACCCTAGACTTACTTTTGGGTCCACTTGGCTCTGTGTGTTCCCGTAATTTTGTAACTCCAATTCTACAAGGATTACATAGAAGCCTCGCATCCATAAGGATCCTTAGGTCTAGGAAGCCCCTTGTTAAATCACATCCTTCCAAACCTAGGCTCGAGAATCCTCTTATCCCTTCCTAGAGAGCCCATCACCTTGCTTTGAAGCAAGCAAGCTATCTAATTGAGCCTCTCTTGAGAATAGGCCTTAGGAATCACACCTAATCCTTGTATTGATCCATTCATCTAGTGATTCCCCTTAGACCGGGTCTCCTACCATCGGTGAAAGTTTGTAAAGGGCAAGGAGCCTTTGCTAAGGTGACAGTGGGCTATCAGTCTGTTGTTGCCCCTTGACCTAGTAGTTGCTCTATAGGATCCCCTTCTAGGACCCCTGCCAGTTTGAGCGGTAATCATACCAAATCTCAAACTATAAGAACCTATCTCTAAATCACATAGGGTTCCAGATTCATACAAGCATTGCAGGGACTAGGTTAGACCACAACCGTACTTGGCAAAAAAGGAATTTTTGTAGGACCACAGAGATTATACAGTGGTACGGAGTAAAGACTAAGAAAGACAGTGAAACAAAAAAAGGTGTACTATGCAATAGTTAATATAAATATAACTAAATAGGGTGAGTTGTGTGACTGTGTATGTGATCGCCAAACCTGGCTCACGAATTAGTTAACCAAAAGAATTGAAATATGAAGTTATACATTGAAGATTAAAATATATTATATTGAATAATGTATGCAATAATTGATATGGTTTTGTTACAAATGAGGGCCTCGTATAAATACTAGGCAAGGGTGCCCTTTCATAAGACATCACATATTTTCATAGAGACATGTCCTTTCACATGTCCCTTCATTAACTACTACTACTATTGTTATTATGTTCATCGCATTGCCTTCCACTTTAGAAATGTCTTTTCCTCAAAGGATATTGATGAAAAGGCATGTTTATCTTTTTCTTTGTCTTGTAATTTATTCGCAATTTTCTAATTTCTTGAAGCTTTGACGAAGATACAATGATAGAAAATTCTAAGTGAGTTTGTCCAATGAGTAGAAAAGTGGATAATTCAAGAGACTTTCTATACAGAGAGTGAGAGAGAGAGAGAGATCTAACAATGAAGCCAACAGCATCAAGTTCTCACGAGTTTGATGGCCAAGGGCAAGGGGAGCGAGTTGGGCACTAGCTCACTGTTGAAGTCCTCTAGAACCATTAGCAATTCCAGTTGTATGATCCTAGGGAGGATGTACAAGCAACATAATCACAGATACTCCTAGCATCTAAGGTCGAAAGAAAGAAACTCCAAATTGATCTTTGGCTTCTCCTCTACCCTTGGAAGTAGTCTAATGGGCTGAGGAGAAACCTGAGGTCTCACCAATCTACTATTTGATACACTTTGGAACTCTATCTATTGTTTCTTTCTCGAATATGTGAGATGATCATTTTGATCATCCCAAGGCAAGGCATGGCATGCAAGAGCTAAGATATGTGTCGAAAGATCTTCTTGATGAAAAGAACTAAGCATCTCTAACCCTACTATCGAAAGAAAATAGAGAGGGGGCCCCCTTAGTCCCTATAGAGGCAATGACAGCATCTTTGTATCTCATGGTTTAGGGGGCACCTAAAAATGAGGTGCATCTTTGTCTCTTGCTCCCGTAGATAACGCACCTGGCAAATCTTATCAGATCATGGTATGTGGTTGTCATCTCTATCCAAAGTCGATGAAAGTCAACTAGAAGTTGTCCCAAAGAGATATTGATAGAGTGCATCCAATGCCTACGTGTAAAAGAGGGATAAACAATGATGCCATCCTGTAGCTCGAAATGGTTCTCTAGGTAAAAGGACATCTTCGAGCCCAAGCTTGTCGAAGGTGAGGTCTAAATGACCTAATTTTACAATATGTGGACATCTTTGTAATAGATTAATTCAATACCTTTCTAGTCTGCAATAGATGGTTTGATGAATCAAAGGAGATCTTGAGGGGGGCACTCTAGAGAGATAGTCATCGACTAGAGAAGCCAAAACACCTCCGCAAACCAGCCTCAGGCACAACTTGAGGGAGAATCCAAATCGAGAGCCTTAATGGAACAAAGTGCAAGGTAGGGGTAACTCTCTCTCCCTATGGTAATGTCTCAGAGAAACTTGACTCTATGAAGGAAAGATACCAAGTTGAAAATGACCGACCTTGAGGAGGAATCGGCAGATGCCAAGCCCTGTTTGAATGATGAGTTGTGGAACTGTTCACTTACAAATGGTGATGCACTTGAGAAGCAAGGTTTGGACTCTCTACATCCAGGCCCAGTATGTTTGTAACAAGCTCGACCCCCAAATCTCAAACCCATAGAGAACTGTAGGTATTATAATTACCTCCATGAGGTGGAGTTTGTTAGAGAGCTCTCAATCTCAACCTTTGTCCTCCGGTAGTAGAAATGTAAGTTTGTAACAAATCACTTCAGTGCATTGAAGATCAAAACATTGGTTTTAACCAAGTTAACAAAACCATGTCTCTGCATCATCCTCCATACAGATGGTTGATGTTTGGCCACTATGACTGCCTGCCACTGGCCACCAACCACTGCACAACTCTGATGTTGTGTTGTTGCTGCCAAATCTGCAGCTACACTGCAACTCCCTCTCAATTGTTGTTGTTGCTACTTACGACTGCAACTGAGAAGTATCTAAAATATTGAATCAACTGTCTTCGTGCCTCCTGAGCATTTGATTGCTACTAGCTTCTGCACTATTCACTGGGGAATCTGCGTTGCTACTGACTCTGCTACAGAGACTCCTGCTCTGTTGTCAACACAGGTTTGCGCTCCTCAGCACCTGATTGCAACTAGTCTGCAACTATCACCTTGGAATCTGACTACATCAACTGATATTGATCCATCCTGCTATTGAATATTGTGGGCCCTTGTAGCAAGGTAATGATCCATGAGGAAGACACCTCAATGGACCCTCCACAAATATATGCAACTCTAGGACTATAACTCCATATCGCCCCACCTCACTCTTGGAGGTATGGTTGCAAACATGGAGAAGTCTTCTTCCAACTTGGAGGACAATTTGTCTATCTCTGCGAATGTTGCCACTTGGTCCTGCTTCTCCTACTTGTCCTTCTTCCTTTGAGGACATTGAATACTATAGTGGCCAAACTTGACACACCTAACTGGAACCCTTTGATGCAAGGGCCACATTATCTCCCTCCTTCTCACCCTTTGAACCCTCAATGTTGCTTCCACTGATGGAGATCTTCATAAGTGCTCGCCTCATCTCCTCCTGCTGCAAGTTTGACCACATCCTGTCCCACCTAGGTAGAGTATCTTGTCCCAAGATGCCTTAGATGAAGATCTCCTAGTCCTTTGAGACATTGTTCAATGCTAAACATACAAGCTCTGTGCTCTATGTCCTATAAGATAAATTCCCTGTGTGTGCACTTTCTCTTCCACATAACATTGATTTTGCTCTAACAACTGCAAAACCCTTATGCGCCCAAACAAGGAATCTGCTCAGCGAAAATACTGATCTACTCTACCAGAATTGCTTCTCGACTTTACTACTGCCGGTTGGAACTGCTACCGAGCTCTGAGAATTTTTACTGCCACTTGCACTAGAAAAATCGAACCCTCTGCCCAGTAATTCGAACTGCCAAGCCAACCTCCACATAAATCTGGAAATTGAACTACCAAATCGAACTTTGCCTCTGAAGCTTCTGCGCTAGCCCTACACAACCTCACTAAGGAAACTCAGCCCTCCTGTAGCTGACTCTCTAGAACAACCTCACTAAGGAAACTCAGCCCTCCTGTAGCTGACTCTCCAGAACTAGAAGTCTTCCTCCAGACTCACTGTCTCTGCCCCTCTCTGTCTCTGCATCCACTCTCTAGCTCGAACTCTTCCAGCAGAATGATGCTGCTCTATAGAAAATCGAACTGCCCAATGAAATCGATCTCAAGTGTCCTCCTCCATCTACCCATTGACCTTTTCTTATAATCTTCAATTGGGACACCAACAGCGAAGACTAAATCTTAATCAATGGCTGAGATCATTACCTAGTTAATCCGTGTGAGTTTCTATAGAAATCTCACATTCCTTAATTAATTGTTGTTAATTAATCATTTTCCCTAACTTAGACTTAGGAAAATTTAATTACTCATTAATTAACTTAATTAAGGCATTTCTAGGTGGATTTTCCTGAAACCATTTCTAGGTTCTGGAGTCCTAGTGTTTCTTAGCCTCTCTGACAGCTGTCGAGACTAGAACACCATCCGATGCTACAAAAACTAACATAGAGGCCAACAAGACCAAGTCGTCAACATATAGAAGCAAGGAAATCAACCTATGATGTAGAAGACAACCACCTCCCTCTTGGGTATGCTCATGGAAAAAAAATCCAGCTCATCAATATCAATCCCAAAGAGGATCAATGAGAGGGAGCACCCCTGTTTTACCCTCTTCACAAACGTACAATGATTGAAAGGCCATGTGCCACCTTGAGGTGTCTCAAAGCTGACTCATACAATCTTATGATGGCTGCCAGGAGGGTCTCAGATATGCTAATGTCGCAGAGTCTCTTGAATAATGCCTCCCTTGAAATTATGTCAAATGCTTTCCGGAAGTCTACAAAGCAACTGTAAACCTTCAAAGAGCAATAATGGGCCACCTCAATAATGGCTCAAACAGATTAGCCAAAGACCATCCCTTACCCTTGTCACCTTATAGCCCTGCTAGAGGGTGGAATCTGCAGGACATGTGTACTGCTGGGTAGAAAATCACTACTCTCTGACAACCATTTTGAATGTTTAGTTTTGCAAAAATATGTTTTCTTTTATTGTTTTCATGAGATGGTTAACTATGATGGCTGAAATTGACTGTTTAATAAATTACTTACAGATGTGTTGATATATGAGCACCTGAAAAGTGATTTTTGTTCTCTACTAAAATAAAAGATGTGTTATTTTGTCTTGGAAAACAAATTACCTTGAAGTTTTATAATTTATCTCCTAGAAGAATTTTGTAAGTTATCAGAGAGGTTCAAAGCTCAATCTGTTGAAGCATTGGCAATGGGTGTACTTTCTGTCTGTTAATCAGACTAAAGTCAGAAGCAGTTAGGTTGTTTCAGCTGCCCCCTATCCCCCACTCTATATGTAACAGCCATCAAAACTGTGATATATTTGCAATTGAGATTGTCAAGAATTAATTAGAGCATCCCCCTGCCCGACCCTGCTGTTAGGCAGTTGGTCAATGGTCAATGGTCAATGGTTGATAATTCCTTCCTTACTATTCTTGAAGATCAGTAATCATAAGTAATAAGAAGTGAATTGCCTCAAATAAAGAGGGAAACAAGTATAAGTAGAGTGTTATAAGAAGACATGATTGGGAAAGAGGCCACGACACAAATTTACAGACCGTTAACAGAGTCTGCAAAATTACAATGAGGATTCACAGTTAGAGGCAAGTGACAAGCTGGAAAAATAATAATAAGAACACTTAAATAATTACCTTCCTCCAAAGTTTCTTGAGTACGGAAGACAGCCGCATTGTTCTGCATCACTCTCTGCATGTTAAGACGTATCTTTGATGTAGGTAAGCTACCATTTGCATTCCTTAATTTATCCAGCCAAGCAATTGTCCTTTCTCCAGCATTGCCAGGCAAGGGTTTCTGTTTTTCACCTGCTCCATAACACCAAAATCTCATACTTTTTCCATCTTTAGGTATTATGAAAAATTGTAGTTCAAAATTTAATGAAGTCAAATCTCATTAAAATGCAAGGCATTAAACATCTTTAATCTGTGTGCAAGACACCGAATCAAAAGGGAAACTTAGCAAGTCGATAGTGCTTGAATAACAGGAAAATATGTTTCCCATCATTTCAAATTTAAGTATTTAGAGTTTCAACATAACTGAACAAATGTATGTTGTTAGCAATATTTAGAAAATTTGACATTGGCGGACTACATATAATATGTTTGACTTTAGTTAGTTGGGTTTACTTTATGTTTACATTCTGAAAGTTAGAGAAACAAAAATCTGCGAGGGCTTCGTATATTTAGAAAATGCAACTATATTTAATATTATAGTGAAACCTGCCCATACATGTCAGGCCTATACAAGGAAATGTCAAAGACTCACCGGGTCTGTATAGGTCAGCAACCCTGTTGGCGCAAGCTCGACCAAACACTACAATGTCAAGAAGGGAGTTCGCACCAAGTCGATTAGCACCATGAACTGATGCACATGATGCCTCTCCAGCAGCGAATAATCCAGGTATAACAGCATCAGGGTTATCACCTATGATATTCACAACCTACAAAACAAAAATGAGTTCAGTAATTTCATGATTATATTAAAATATAGTGTAGCAAAAACCAATTTCACAGAACAAGGAGAACATCTTTCAAGCCAAAAGAAAGTTTGTTAAAGTCTGATTTGAAGTGAATAGCTCACTTTTGAACATGAAAACATTATCTCTACCAAAAATACATGTAATAAACAGGATATTTCTAGATAAACAATACTACCTCCCCAAGATGGTTTGTTGGAATGCCACCCATGTTATAATGGACAGTCGGTAAAACAGGTATAGGTTCCTTGGTAACATCAACCCCTGCAAAGATTGCTGCAGTTTCTGAAATACCAGGAAGCCTCTCTTTCAAGACCTCTGGGGGCAAGTGATTTAAATGGAGATATATGTGATCTTTCAAGGGTCCTGCAACAGAGAAAAATATTTTAGCAGCTATAAACAACTTTATGAACAGAAACAGTTCACATAAGAGAATATCAAAATCCAACTAAAACTAAGGAAGCATGTTATTGCTGGAGCCTGTAATACAACATACAATTCACATGATCACACCTTCTACTCATTTTTTCCAAAAGAACAAAAGATTTTTGTACAATCATACCAACACCACGGCCTTCACGAATTTCCATAGTCATGGACCTGGACACGACATCTCTAGAAGCCAGATCCTTTGCAGTTGGAGCATATCTCTCCATAAATCTCTCACCTTCACTGTTACGCAAAATCCCTCCTTCACCACGGGATCCTATTTTTTTGAACAACCATAGCCATAAAGTCAATGTGAATATTAAACAGAAATTACTGCAACTAGGTTTTGAAAAATCACTGCATCCCTTTGTGGCACACAGTACAATAAAATTATACTCTCCTTTTTGGGGTAAACAAAAGGATATTTCTTTAATATACAGGAAGTAATACAAATTTTAAAAAAGATGTCCACTGGGAGTTTTTTTATTTGATCTAGGTTCCAATTCACAATGGACAGGAAGAATTATAGGGAAGTCCATGTCTTTATTTTATCAAACAGTAAACTCAGATTCTAAAAAAATTTGAAACTAAATTTAAGCTACTCAATTCTAGCAAGATTTATACTATTGATTTGGCTAAGGTTGCACGAAGTGTGAGCGTTTTTGAGAAGCAAAGCATCGGGAGCATCATTTTCCAAAAATCCTCGGAAGCGAAGCGCCCCAGAAGCGTCTATTTTATGTGTGTGTATTACACTTATATTCAAAAAAGCATACAGATTGCCAAATTGGCTGCAAAATATATGAAAGCATGCATATTTGCACATAAATCAAGATAGAAAAGGCATCCATACTACATTAATGATTAGTTATTTGAGCATCTAGCAATTACAAACAAACATCAAATTTTTATGCATATAATAGAAAGTTGACCATTAAAACATTGAAATAATTTATCTAGCAACTGTCAGCATGACCAAACAGTAATGTTTACAAAATGTCCAAATTTAAAAAAACTTAGTCTAATCTATCATCTAAGGACTATGACAGTAGTGAATCTATTTTAATTTTGTCTCCCCCTTACACCACCACGACCATTGTGTAGGTGTCCACGTGGTGGTAGTGAAGTAGATGGTGGACATAGAACTGAAGATGAAGGCTCTGTTGTTGCTACTAAAGTCTTGGAAATGGGATCCATGGCACTGGAAAGGGATGGCATCTCAAAATGATCATCACCATCCTAGATAATCCTCCAATTGCTCTAAATACGTATTAGAGAAATTTTGAGGTCTAAAATGGGCCTCCTAAGAAAAATGTACAACCAAAATAAACTTTATAAGAACCAATAGGGTTCAAGATGATGATGTCAACCATGGGGGATTATTCACCATTTTTGGAGTAAAAAATAAAAAAGATTAAAAAATAATAAAATAATAAACAACTTTTTCAACTTGTATTTTATCCTTAGCTCCCTAAAGTTTTACTCAAATTTCAAGCGGGAGTACTCGTTGGATGCAAAACTTAATTCTTCATCTAAGGAGTACCCATGTTGCATACTTTCGATGAACACTACTACGCGGAAAATGTGAAATACATGAAAAAACATGATTGCAATCGCGTTTTTCATGTATTTCTAATTTTTCGTGTAGAATGGTCCATCAAAAGTATGCAACATGGGTACTCCTTGGATGAGGAATTAAATTCTGCATCCAATGAGTGTTCCTGCTCAAAATTTGAGTAAACCCATAGGGAGATAAGTTGAAAATACGAATTGAAAAAGTAGTTTTTTTCTTTTTTCCCTCTCTCTAAAATTTGATGATGTATTCTAATCTTATTTTATTATTTCCGATATTATTTTATCGTTTCCTTAGCAAGTCCATTTTAGACCTCAAACTTCCCCTAATGACACTCCATCCTCCAAATTATCCTTCAAATTATCCTCTAGATTTTTGTTCCAAATGATCAAGTCTTAATTTTTCTTTGTCCCCTTGCAGTAATGGGACAACAATTGCAGGTTGTAATGAACATAAACCAAGCTCTCTATTTGTCTTACATTCAACATGTTTCTTTTGACACTATGGATGAAACTATAGGTGTTCCAACACCTCTTTGCAGAAGAAGTGTTCACCACCTATGAGAGCACCCATATTGCCAAACATTGTAGTTGTGGAGCAGCATCACCATGCATCTTCTACCACTCAAGAGGAGACAAACTCCCTCAATCTTTAACTGCATGGTTGGTCACAAAGGTACGAGTGCAAAGGTTGTAGTTTCTCAACTGTCTCTCTATGGTGTCACACTCCTCACTAGTGACCAATTTCTTTAATGCTTTCATATAACCAACCTGAACCTTTGGATCATGGTGTGGTTTTCTCTTGATCCCCCCACCAAGTGTTGGTGATGAAAGTACTAATACATAATAGTAGTTAGGTGTAATAACGTATGCTAAGGCATGTAGTAGATACTATATAATTTTTAGCATTCCCCATTATTTTTCCACCTCTACATGAATATAATTATACAAGTTGATATCACTAGACCCAAAAATTTCTTTAATTTGCATCAACATGATATCCATTTGTTCATACACCTCCCCATTTATTGGTGGATCTAAATCTGCAAACTTGATCATGTGACAAATCAGCTTGTGAATTGCAAAACATATCTAATCTATGATCAAAAGTGATTGTCAAGAATAGTATCCTTCACTACTTTAGCGCAATCTCTATTAGTGATCATGCCATCCCATGCATCACTCATAAATATAGTACCCAAAGCTTGTCTCAGCTTCAATAGATGCCTAAAGGCGAGGTGATAGCTTGTAAATCTAGATTTTGCAATCTTAAGTAGTTGCAACTCAGAGTAATTGCCATAAAAGAAATTTAATGCCCCGTGACAAATTTAATGAGTTGCTTCCCTCTCTTGTATAGCTAATGGACCATCCACATTCTCTATACTAGGCAATATAATGCATCGAAAGGTTCAATATGTGCGTTGAGAACCCAAACCAAAATATGTGTGGATCAGTCCACTCAATGATTTTCCTAATCCCCTACAATTTGCCTAACTTGAACCACATTAGTAGCACCAACATCATTAATTGTTTTGAACAGGAGATCTACAATGTTTTGAGAAGATGTAATGATTCAGGAGGAGCCATACGTTGTAAGAAACACTGCACCACTAGCAAAAAAACCAAGAACATTTCTCAAAAGTTGGTATAACATTTGCCAAACCATCTGATATAATGGATACCCTGCAATTCCCCCACTCATCTGTAAATCGTGTCAAAGTTTTTTTTTAATTTTTATTTTCTTCTCTATTTAATAATAAAGTTCTAGCTTTCTCATAGTCGAGGCTCTTGTATCTTCTATGGGCTTCATTGATGACCTTAACCAAATCATGCCAATAAGGGGAGCGAAGCACATTGAATGGTATACCACAAGCACAAAGAAACGGCAACACTTTTGCATCCACCTCATGCCTCCCACCAATATTTAGAAAATCTACCACTGTTCTTCTTGATTCACAAGTTCTAAAAGTTCTCGGAAGAGATGAAGTTGCGGGGCCACCAAATCTGGAAGTTGCATTGGATTGAAGTTTTTATGTTTTTACTATTTTTTGTGCAACATCCTCTATACCGACCTCTGAGTGGAGATTGACCACCATATACCACGATCCAATAGGATATGTCAGGTATGTCACCTTCAAGAACTAGAGATAGAAAGCACACTGAATGGTATACCACAAGCACAAAGAAACTCCAACACTTTTGCATCCACCTCATGCCTCCCACCAATATTTAGGAAATCTATTATTGTTCTTCTTGATTCAAAAGTTGTTTTAGTTCCTAGAATAGATGAAGTTGAGGGCCACCAAATCTGGAATTTGCATTGGATTGAAGTTTAATTTTTTAGTACTTTTTGTGCAACATCCTCTATACGGACTCTGAGTGGAGACTAGCTACAATATACCACAAACCAATAGAAATTGTCAAGTATGTCACCTTCAAGAACCAGAAACAGAGCAACACCTCATCTTTAAGTGCCCCATATACTACGAAATCAAGGGGGCCTGTCACTGCCTATATAGAGGTTCAGGATAATCCCTCTCTACCTTCTTTCAGTATCCTGACCAAAGATTCCTAGCCCTCTTCATCGAGAATATTTTCAAATACAAATCTCAAATCCTACATGCCCCAACTCATTCAGGGACAATTCGAACGATCACAACATATTTTCAGGTTGATCCGAGTGACCAGAACAACAAGAGACAAGCTGAGTGCCAGAGTATTTCAGATAGCAGAGCAGTGAGACATCGACATCTCAGCGTTCCCCCCCCCTTGAGAGGCCAAACGATATCTTTGAGATCATTACAGAGGTGTCGAAGAGCACATCAATCCACTCACACCCAGAGCGTCAAAGGGACTAGTTCCCGACGTGTCCCTCCCCAGCCGCAGCGTAGCAACCAGACACTTATTCAGAGCGTTTTTCCTTTGGCCTTAGATGTTAGGAGTATCCCTCACTCCTACATACTCCCCAGGATCGGGCGGCCAAATTCCTCATTGGATACAGAGGACCCTGATAATGATCCAACACCATTGTCAACCCCCTCATCATCAACTATCAAACTTGGGCATCCTTGACATCACGACTATTGGACTTACTCATCTAGCCTACGTCACCAGGGCCTTTGATCTAGCAATCTGGTTATATACATGTTTTTGACACTGTCCTATTATCATTGTGTTCATTATTTCAACTAGCTTTGGCATTTTCTAGGAGTTGCATTTGTACTCCCACATTGTATTCATACTAGATGTATCCTTCAATCCCATTAACCTAATTTTGTGGTCATTTGTTGGACATCAATAAAATTACCTTACCATATCTTATCTATTTTGATGCACTATTACCTTTGCTCAATTAATACCTTAGGGTAAATCGAGATCCATAGGACACCCTTATTGCCATCACTCTCCATTACCCCACATGGATGCCTCCTCACATGGGTATATGAACTATTATAAAGTTTTCCACCATGACAATAATGAGGGAATAGAAATTCAAAGGTTCCACCACCTACCCCCCCTCCACCCCCCACAACCAAGTTTTGTCACAAATCTCCACAAGGGAGTGAATGAACCTTATCCTCCTCGCATTTCATTTCCCTTGTTGGTCCTTATTTTTGGTGAAAAATAGCCATCATAATAAACCTTATTCCACCAAAATAATCCTATCACTGACACTTTTATCACATGTTATCTTCACTTTGACCAATAAAACAACTCGAAAGGTATTTTTGTCATTTTCTCCTAATTTTTTTAATTTTGGCAATTTGTATGCATTGTTAAATCATTTTTACCAAATTTTAAAGGAAAATAGGTGTTCTAACAATTTCTCCTTCGTTGAGATATATGCAAGTGTGTTAGATAAAAACAAAAACACGGGTTTTGTTCCTTGGTTTCTCTAAATGGATCATGTTCTCTTGGATCTGCGAAAAAACCATCAAAGCAGTCCAATCAACACAGCCACTCAGGAGAAATATACGTTGTCACAGCAAGAAAATCCACCCAAATTTCATTAGCTCATGATTTCGCATGATATTGGCCACTTCAAAGGTCAAATTTGATATAGATAGATGATAGAAATAGGAATTAGTTCATTGTAATAAGATAAATTAATGCAATGTTCCCTATTGACCAAATTCCAAAGGGAGGACGAAATAGCCTATCCAACCCTACAGGTTATAGTCATTGATAAAGGGGGAAACCCATTATCCAATGTTTTGGGCCAATACTGGGTAAAAATGGGGTGGTTGGGGAAAAAAGCCCAAATTGGGGGATACACTTGATATCACTCACAATAGATTATGGGAGAAAGACCCCCACAACGAATCTATAAATAAAGGGAAAAAAGAATCATCTAATCATCATAGATTTGGATTTGAATATCATTGTTTTTCTTGAGCTAAGGCTCTAAGGGTTTTAAGACCCCTTTCCCCTTTGTCTAGTTTCAATGGTGGTGATCCCACCTATTGACCACTAGAGTGGCACCTAAGGATAATGAGAAGACTCCATGCCCAAGGATGAACCAGAAGACATTTGTACCATCATATATCATCAGATATCATCAGTTTAACAGAGTTTTTGAACTCTACTTCTATTTCTCGTCATCTTTCTCTTGTACCTAGATTCCACGCCCTACGGGGAATTGTAATAACTTATAAGTGATGCTAGTAATGACGAATTTGAGTCAATATTGAATCTGTAACAGGTTTAGGTAGCTTGGGACCTTTCCAACAAGTGGGTATACCTGAGCTCTTTATCCTTGGTTAACTATCGTCTCCCTACCAAGACTTATTAACTAATTGAGTTTTTTCCTCCAATTTTACCGCAAAGCCGAAGTACGGCTTGATGGTGAGGCATTGGGTGAGTCCTAGTGTCTAGAGTCAATGGGTGAGTCTAGGTAGTGATTTTTTAATTTTTTAGATTTCCCGCAAGTCGAAAATTGCAATAAAAATTGTAATTGGATTGTAATAAGTGTTGTCTAGAGAAGTTGTATGGGGTACGAGTAATCAAAGTTACACCTCTCACCCTCAACTTTCTACTATGACACACTTTGAGGGGTTAATAATGAGTTTTGGACCCTCAAAACCCACATTTCCTAAGTTTAGTGGAAATTGTGGCATTTAATTAGACTAAAATTAAATAAAATAGAGAAAAATAAATTATTCTGTGTGACAAAATGACGTGGAAATGACTTGGAAATTATTCCAAGTCAAAGAGTTGAGTCAACGGACATGTGGAGGATGACTGAGCACTCTGCATCATTAATTCATCATTTATTTATTCAAAATCAATTTCCCAGAGATAAAGCAGCAATTATACACAAGGAAAATCGAATGTATTAAAGGCAGTTGAGCATAAAAGGAATATTCTACAGGATCAGTTGATTGAAGACCAAGTGGGGACCTCTTCTCACGAACTGTCTGGAGTGCAACAACACTTGACACTTCACTCAAAGGATTTACGCTATTCCTTGAGATTAGACTGCGCAGTCACTTGGAGGAAACACACAGTTCTGAGGGACCTACACAAAAGATCACTAGGGTCATCTATAGGTACGGCTTCAGTTGGTTTGAGTTTGCAGTGGTGGGCTTGGTGTAGCACGGGACTTCGTTTGGCTTATGGATGAGTTCACTAGATCATATGGGGAATTCGATTTCCCTTGGTGTGCACAAAAGAAATTTGATTTTGCTATGGGTGTCTCAATCTTCTCCACATGGAACTTGGCTTGTCTTTCCTTGGGATTTGTTCCAAGTTCACTTCTCACATGCATTTGTCCTTAGGATTTGCTCCCAACTTTCTATATAATAGAGCCACGGGTTCTCATATTGTATCATGTAATACGAGCTATTGGGCTTGAGGACGTGTTGTCAGATTGTACAAGTACTTGCAATATAATACAAAAGTCTTTAGGGTAACTTGTGATGGTGTTCTTCTCCTTGCATATAGGGCAAATTCTTGACTTGTTGTTATGCTTCTATTTATTTCCTCATGTTATTGTTTCCTTCATGCTTGTTTCAAGTTATGTTAGTATGCAGCTATCTCATATTAGCATAAGAGTTACTTGATCGCTTTAGGATAAGAAATCTTCTATTTGATGTCAAATATATCTATAGGAGTTCTTTCCATTGTTTTTATTTAATTTCAAGTGGATTTAATATGTCGTGGTGAGATTGTGTAGAAGGATCCGTATTTGGTCAAGTTTTTCAAGCGTGAGGGGAATTTCTCGAAGGAACCAACAAATTTTTGAAAATATTCAAGGAGAACCCGCATGTGTTGATTTCCAAAGTCTAATCTATATTTTTGTCTTGCAGAGGTTCTTTTAACTTTCTCAAAGCTCTTATTTCTTGCATCAAAAAGTCAAACTTAAATAATTTACTTTTCAAGTATTACACTTCATTTCTTTATCTGGCTATTTCAAAAAGCCAAGCTATGGCTAGTCAAAGAAGAGAGTTTGCTCAGACTCTTTGGCCTCACCTCTTGTAGATTATTTTTGTAATATTACCTTGTAATTTTTTTTTTAGCTAACATTTGTTGTTGTAGATTTTCTCTAACTTGTTGTCTCAGGACCTTGGGGCTCCAACTTCTAGATTATTTCCTTCCCTTGGTCATGAGCATTAGAGGACATTTATTGGACGAAACCGAACTCTTCTTAAGAGAGGCCGAGTTCACTTGGGGTCTCTATTTCTCTCTCTTGGCCGTGTAACTCAAAGAGGCTTTGCCTTGCTTCTTCTTCCTCGAGAAATCTGCATTTTGTTGGGCTTTTGTGTGTCTCAAATTGCAAAAAATTTCAACAAAGGAAGATATATGGCTCGAGCCAACATTGTAAAGAATTTCTTTGGATTTTAGAAAAGACTTCATAGTTTTCTCCTTGTAATAACTAATAAAATTCTTGGTTTTAGGAGCATGGGTTTTACCCATTGGTATCCCTATCTCTCCACCTTTTTGGAGAGACTTTGTGATTTGATCTTTGATATTTTTCACTTGCATTCGCATCATTTAAATGGGGAATTAACACAATCATGCATTACACTCATTTGCATGCACCTTAATCTAATTTGCTACAGGTTTCTAGTCTTTTTTACTTTCATAGCAGGTTCAAACTTTTGCATGCATGCACTTTTAAATTTTGTCATAAATTTTGTTCCAATACCACTTATGCTTCACCTTTAATTACATCTTACATGCAATAAGTATTTGGGCAAATTTTCTCCGTAAAGTAGCATTCTATTTCATGGCATGCAAATACATCTCAAGTTTGAAGTTAATTTTCATGGTTGATTAATTTACTTACATGCCCCAAGCAAATCACTAAAATTTTACCTCCAACATAAGTTGGTTGAATAGACGTTTTTAGGGACCCTCTACTTCTCTATTGACTCCTCATTTTGGGATCCATATCTTTGGGTGAGAGTGAGGTCTAAGGATTAAAGAGTTGAATTGTAACCTTGCTTTAAAACTAATTAATAAAATAAACCAAGAGCATTTTTCATCACATTTAGCTTACTTGCAAGTTTTTGAATTTTTCTTTCTTGATAGTTCAGAGTCTCACATGAAATATCATTTCCTTTTTTCAAGAAGCATTTCCTTTCATGCAAGTATTGTAATCTCTTTTGCAACAAGTTTATCTTAATTTTCTTGTACTTGGACATTATCTACTTTAGAAAGCTCCATTTCATGTTTAATGTTCACCATGTTCATGGATGGTTGATGAATCTCATTTCCTTTCAAGTACTTTCATTTCATGCTGCAAAGCTAAATGCATGTTGGTTTAACTTTCAAGTCTTTTTATCATCTGGTTTATATTTAGATCACTAATTGCTTCCTTGTGAACAAGATAGCTTCATGTGTTTTGATTCATAAAATTCGTTTATCTTGAGAGCATTTCTGATATTTGTGCTAACAGGCTTTTGTTTCCATTTCAGGATTACTGTGTTCTCATCTCTTTGAGCATTTCTTTTACTTTTGAGCACGTTATTTGTAAAGGAACTGGTTAAATGGTTTGTCATTATTTCAAAGTTGCTCATAAATGCTCATGAATGCTCATGAATCTTTAAAAGTAATCCATTTTCACTCTAATATTCTCCTAGAAACTCAAATCCTTAACTTAGTTTTCCTTTAGGAACTACCCCCCTTAGCTGACCTAGGAGAGAGCTAAAACAGAGAAAGTCTGGATCAATGTGACAAACCCTTCTCTGAGATCCTTGCCACCAACCACACCTTGTGGGGTTGAAGGCTTTTTCCACTAACTTGTAGGTAGGTGTAGGCGGCAAGAAGAAGCGATCAACACCACCCTAGCTAGACTTCCTTTTCTCTGTCTATTATAGCCTAATATTTTTTGGAGCATCTCTAGTATGATTTGGCACTCAAGGAAGTGATTTTCAATGTGGTTATTCATTTGGTCAACAAGCTTTGACCAAAATGATGGTCTTTTTTGTTGAGATTCAACAAGAAGATTCAGCACCCATGCCTAGTGCATTAAGCACCCAAACTAGGGTGGGGCCCACAATGTTATTTTTGGGTGCATGTCTATTTTTATTATCCCTTAATTTAGATGGACATTAAACTGTAATCTATTCTCAGGATTTGAATGAATTAACTGAAAGTGGCAAACTCAATTAACTAGTGGATTTAGATAGAGGTTGGTTAGTGGGACATGCAGAGTAATTCTAGTTGTAACAGAGTTCGAAGTGCAGTGGTGCATTAGTTAATGCAAGTTGTAAATAATTTAACTCAGTTAAGTGAGTTAACTGAGTTAAACTCAACTGTGCTATTTGTAACTGAAGATACAAGTAGTGAGAGATCAAGTGAATTAAATATTAATTAATTCACATGCAGTGATCGCACATGCAACTGAAGATTTACTATTATTAGCTACATGCATGTCAGATCCAGTGGAGACCCAGTTGAGTTCTAGGTGAAAGAGAAGTTGACTATCAGTTGTGACATTATTGGCTTGCACACATGCAGCCAACCACCCATTGGAGTGCCCATGATACTTGCGCAGTCAAGGCAGGCTAGAATTCCTATCTTTTAGGGATCTTGACCATCAGGGATTGCGCAAGCAAGGCAGACTATCAAGAGGCTGAAAATTGACTAAGTATTGGTCAGATTTCTGTGAGGACGGTGTGAGACAGATAGCTGGATGTTGGAGGCTCTTGTGAGAAGAGAAAGACATTGTATTTGTATGATCCAAGCTTAATATACAATAGAAGATAGTGGGCTTTTTAGCTGTAAGCTTTCCCCGAGAAATTATCTGTGTTGTGTGTGATTTGATTCTTCTTCATGTTCATGTGATTAGCGATTATGTTTTTAATTCCGCAAAATATTTGTAGAAGCAATTCAGCATTTAACTTTAGCACATTGTTAGATCGGGTGAATCCAAGATATACATGCTTGTTGTATAATTTCTACATTTTTGGTCCCTAGAAGTTCAGTTAAAGAAACTTTAAGCTACAAGGAGACCTCCCTGAGGCACCGAAGTCTAGTTCTAAGTCAACAAGGAAGTTTTTGGAGCAGCAAATACCCCTATAGGTTCTGTTTGATGAGTGTGAGATCCTAAAGGCACCTAATTAAGGGAGCAACCTAGTAATTCAGTCCTTCTAGGGTTGCAGCTATCCATAGGAAGCCAATTTAGACCCCACTGCAACACAAGGGCAAATTAGGGCTTCCATGCAACCAGTCGGAATTCTAAGGCAGCAATCTTCAACTTAGTAACAGCATCTCAACAATGGTTAGTGGGATCTCCGTGCAACAATTTGTCAAGGTCTCCCGCGACAGTCAAAGGGTAACCTTGCGACTGAGTAAAGATCTCTCTGTGGCACGTGGTTGGGCTCCTATACAGCAATCAAAAGAAGGCTCTGTCATCATGGGTTTGTATAGCAAATCAGTCCAAATAGGATACTCTAGTCATAGCATCAATAACTAGTAAATAATCCTAAGAAGCAAGACTGTAAAGGCAACAAGGAGGTCAGGTCAGTAGAGTATCATTAAAATAGCAGATTTTTAGCCAACTATTCTGTAATCTTATTAAAATTGTTTGTGGGATCGGCACTCTTTATTTGGTTTCATTACTGTTGAATATTAATTATAGTTGGGATCGTCCTGGTTGTGTGTTGTGGACCGGTTGTTCATTGGACAATTGGTCCTAATCTATAGTAGATTGCGGAAGAATTTATGATTGTTGAACATCATATATATCATTTAAGAGAGCTATTGTTGTATGGTAAAATGAATGTGCACTTCATGACATGCCCATCAGTTTGGATGACGACCCAACTACAGTCTGAATACCTCGGCTACGACAAAGGTTGGCAACCTCTTCGGCAGGATATTGGTGTGAATGCTATAATCCACTTGCTTTGGTCAAACTGCTTTCTTTTAAATGTCATCTACTTGTCTATATCTATCAACTATCTTCTCAGTTATACGGTTGTTCATCTCTGGGTTTCCATATGTAACTTCTTCTTTTGGTCTCAGTCTGTTATTTTGCTACTAGTCTCAAATTGTAATTATGTTCCTATCCTCTAC
Source organism: Pinus albicaulis (assembly GCA_034641835.2). NCBI lineage: Eukaryota > Viridiplantae > Streptophyta > Pinopsida > Pinales > Pinaceae > Pinus > Pinus albicaulis. The sequence continues at coordinate 534,245,010 of CM076582.1, read as the reverse complement.
TGCTCTGGTGATTGGAAAAAGTTCTCTCAGATGGAAATTAGGAGTGTTTTGTTAACACAGTGTAGGAATATGGCTCGCACACAACAAACTGTCATGTAATTAAGGTTTTTGTCTATAATATATACTATATTGCGTAAAAAAAAAATGTTCACTTCTATTATGATATATAATCTTCTTCATGATTTGTTGAAACCCTAGACAAAATAGAACCCTAAGGGAAAAAATTACCTAGGGACACTACAATTAATCCTCCAACAAATTGACAATAAGGCAAATCATTTACTACTTCAAATTTATCATTCCTCTAAAGTTTTAAATTTACCTCCATTAGAGTTTTGCTTAAATTACAATCTTGCATTTTGAATTTTCCAACAATTTTGAAGCATAATTTGTTCGAGAAATAAAAATCGTGTATGGTTGTTGTCAAAGTTCAATACCCAAGCAATAATGTAACAATCCCAAGTCAGTCATAGTAAATGATTTAGAAAGACTACCTTTTTCTTCCTATATCAAATCATTATTGTTGTATGTAATTATCAAGTTATCAACATATACAACCATAATTATAATTTCTTCAACTTTAATTTGATATAAGTTAGAGTCAGAAACACTTCTTTTGAAATTTCTTGATTTAAGATACTTATTAATCTTTCATACCATGCTCGAGGGGCTTGTTTTAATCCATAAAAGGCTTTCACCAACTTTCATACTAAGTTTTATTTTCCTTCAACTACAAATCCTTCATATTGCTCCATATGTACTTCATGTAAATTCCCATTCAATAATGCACTTTTAACATCCATCTAGTGTACTTTCCATCCAAATTGGGCTGCAATAGCTAACAACATTCTTATTGTTATTAATTTTGCAAAAGGAATCTAGGAGCAAACATTTCCTCATAATCAATATTGTCTTTTTGTGCCAAGCCTTGCTTTATATTTATAAATGGAACCAACTAATTTAAATGTTTGTGCAATACACCTCAAGCATCGGAGTGGCACTTGATGATAATGAGAAGACTCCATGCCCAACGATGAACCAGAAGACATTTGTACCATCAGATATCATCATGTTCAACAGAGGTTTTAAACTCTACTTCTGCTTCTCATCATTTTCTTTTTGTACCATCAGATATCATCATGTTCAACAAAGTTTTTAAACTCTACTTCTTCTCATCATTTTCTTCTTCAGTCTTCAGATTCCGCAGCCCTGCGGGGATATTGTATAAATGTCACTAGCATGATGAATAAAGCCATGTAATAGGCCTAGCATATTGGGACTCGATCAGCAAGCGAGTACACCTTGGAGTGTTTTTTTTACTTGGTTAATTATTCCTTCTTTTTAGCGGTGAATAATTTTCTAGGTTTTTTCACTCATTGCATTACCCCAAAGCCGGGGTGACGGCTTGAAGGTTGAGCCCCTAACACATCTTAGTGTCTAGAGTCAATGTATATTACCATGCTAGGTCATCTCTGAAATTTCGCGGAATTTGACTAGGTCTAAGTAGGATTTTTTAATAATTAAAATTTTCCCGCAAAATGGGATTTTTTAATTATTTTCTATGTAATGATGTAAATAAGTGGTCTTCGGAAATGTCTGGGGCGTGTGACCAGTCGAAATTCATCCTCAGAGACCCAACATTATCCTAGGACCCACTTTGAGGGTCAAAAGACGACTTATGGTCCCTCAAAAGCCGATTTTCCTAATGTCAGTGGAAAAAATGAGAAAAAATTCAAAAAAATTCATAATTGGAAAAATTTGGAAAATTTTCCAAAGTCAAAATAAGTCAAAATTTTGACATGGCAGATTCAGTGAAGGTCAAAAATGATGTGGCAGCCATGTGGGGCCCACCACATGAAGCACAACTCTATTCAAAGTCAATCAAGTCAAAGAGGGCCCACGTTGAGTTAAAGAGGCAGCGTTGAAATATTAAGTATGGCTAGAGTTCAAATAATTCGATTTATTTCAACATGTGGGTGCACATTAAAATTAGAGGGGGACAAAGTGAATGACATGGCAGCCACTTCATCACCATGAGTGGGCCAAGTCAACATAAGTCAAAAGGGGCTCGAATTACCCACTCAAAAGGTGAAAATCAGCTTGAAAGTGTTTCACGGAATTGTTAAAGGATGAGTGGGGACAAGACTGCCACATGGGACAGTTCTTGTCCCCCACTTAATTTCAGTTGTCTCCCACTAATATCTACACATAGCCAATCAGAGTTAAATGCTCAGATTAACATGAGTGGGTGAAATACGTAGCAGCAAGATAAATCTAATACGCAGATCTGTTTTGAAAGGAGATACGCATCAGCTTGAAGCAGATATTTGATGACTGTTAGCTGCTAGATTTTGTTGATATTTTCTCCCGCACCATCATCCACTTGTATGCAGCTGTCATCTTCATATCTATACGCAGCCCTGTTCAGCGTTGTTCAACAAAGGATAACACAAACTTATGGAACAGCGTGACACTTGATTGGCAAGGTGTCAAATTGCAGTTTGTGATTGAAGGGTTGTGTGGGAGTTTACCCACTCCAGAATTACACATGGCAATTCAAAGCAAAACACATGTGAAGAAAAGATCAGCGTACCATTAGTTAGAAGTGTACGCTGCCCATTTTGGAAGCCACCTACAGAAATCAAACAGCCACTTGGAAATTTGTTTAAGCATTGAGATCTTCACCATTGCTACACTTGTCATTCATTTTTTCATTGGGATTTGCTCCCGTAGTTCTATTTAAAAGAGCCTTGGGCTCTCATTGTAGGAGTGGTTTTTTGAATCTTGTGATTATTGTTACTATGCCGAAATTGTTATTGAGCTGAATAAAGAAAAGTCTTTAGGGTTACTAGCTTCTCTTGTGGTGCATTCTTTGGTTGATGAGGTATACTTGTTTCATTTGATATTGTTATTTATTGCAATCTAGTTGTTTTTCTTTGCATTTGCCTGAAGGCACTATTGTCTAGGGAGGGGAGATTTGTAGCTATCTCAGATCTCCTTTGGACTTGGTATGTTTTGTGCTTTTGTTGTAGCTTGTTATTTTCGATGAAATGACAAGCTCAACGTGGCCTCTATATACCAAGTTTCTTTTGCATTAACAATTGGTTTGTAGAAATTTGTGTGTTCAAAGGACAGGTTGCCAAGTCCATTGGAGTGTGAAGACTTCTTCGGTTGGAATAAGTCAGCTCCAAGGATATCAGAGGTCTCACAAGTTGTTCAAGCCAACAATCTCATAAGACATCAAGAGATTTATTTAAAAGGGGGTTTCATGAGCCTTTTGCTTCTATTCCATCTCTAAAAAAAAAAAATTCATATATTTCTTCTCTCATTTGTGCACATATCTATTTTATCTAGCATTTGAGGCTAAGTTGTTGGGTTTAAATCCTAATTCTCACTCACTAAATCAACTCTTTCAAGCTGATCTTAGTGAGGGAATTTGTAACATAAAGTGTATTTTATACTTGCATTTAGTTTCTAACTTTTTTCTTCGCATGCATGAGATTTCCTCTCACATATTTCAGCGATATTTCTTTTGCATGCTAACTCTTTTGCTTGTTTGCCTGTAGGTGTTCTTGGAAGCAATCTAAGTTTGAAGAAAGGGAGCTAAAGCATAGGCTAAGGAACACTATTTCGTTTGGAACCTCAAATCCAAGTTCCGCCTTATCACTTCACCTCTACTTCTAAAGCCTCATTCTTTTGAGGAATTGTAACCGCCATTCACCTCAAGGCTTTAAGCCTTTACTTTGTAAACATCTCACAAGTAGATTTTTTTTAAACCTTACACTTGTAGCTTTGGGAAGGAGAAATTTTAAAATGCTTATTGTAAGCTCTTCCCAATCCCCTCATTTCTATAAGAGGGCCTCATTTTCATTAATAAAGAGCTAACTGTTCTTGAGGGAGCTTGGGAAGTTTTTCCCATGGTATCTCACCTACTCATTTAGAGGGAGGAAATCTTCTTCAGTGGGTAACTTTCTTTTGCTTAGTTTTTCTTTTAATTTTCTCAAACTAAATCACTTGCATTCATCATTTCGTTTGCTAATCTAGTCTAGTTGCATGTGAATAACTCATATGTTCATTTCGTTAATTGCTTAGATCACATAGTCATTTAAATTTCCTAAATTGCAATCTCATTTGCCATCACTTACTTATGTTTTGTGATCTACGCCTCATTTGGATAAGTTTCACTACATACTACAAGTAAAGAAGCATAGCATTTCAATTTATGGCAACTTGAGTTATTGTTCTAACTATGAAGCATATTTAATTGAATTATCTCCATCTTTTACACAGCACTTGCAAACTCATTTCCATATCATTTAGGCATTTCACTTTGCATGCTAGACTTGCGTCTCTAAAAATTAACCTCCAACTTAAGTTGGTTGTATAGACATTAGGGACCCTCCACCCCTATGGACTCCTCATTGTGAGATCCTAATTTCGGGCGAGGGTGAGGTCTGGGGACAGGAGTTCAATTGTAACATTGCTTTAGAACTAATTAATAAAATAAACCAAGAGCACTATCTCAACACATTTACTTGCAAAGTTCCCAATTTTCTGTTGCTATCTTGACGGTTTAAAAATTCACGTGCAAATATTATCTCAAGAAGCATTTTGGATGCAAGCATTTTAATTCTTTAAATTTTGCAACAAGTTTAATTCTATGGTACTTGGAAATTTGCTGCTACATACAACTTTATTGCATGTTGTCATTTTAATGGTCATTATGCTTATGGATGATTGATATATCTCGTTTAATTGGCAAATACCCTTATTTGATGTTGCAAATCTAACTGCATATTGTGATCTTGGTCTAACACTTCCTTTGTGGGATTATTGTCATTATATCTTGATTTTTATTTTTGAGCAAGCATTTGTTATCTACTTTAAAGCACTGGTCTATATTTTGAACACGTCATTGAATATTGCTCATATACTTATGTGCTTGTTTACATATTGGAAATCAAGTCATCTTTGATAA